>LR750590.1:29823-320061 GCA_902729485.2 Mus minutoides | reverse complement strand
AAAAAAAAAAAAAAAAAAAAAAAAAAAAAAAAAAAAAAAAAAAAAAAAAAAAAAAAAAAAAAAAAAATCTGTCATTTGGCATAGTGGACTTCAAAAACTATCAGCTCAGCCAGGCATAGTAGCATGTTCCTGCAACTCCAGCATGCAGGAGCCAGGGGCAGGAGGATCACTGCAAGTGTAAGGCCAGCCTAGTCTACATAACAAGTTCTGGTCTAGCCAGTGACACTTAGTAAGGCCCTTTCTCAATAACAATAATAAAATATCAGGCATCTGAAACATGAATTAGTCACTCTCCTAGTATTACAGTATTCTTTATCAGATGTGGATTATGGAAGACCTCCAGTAGTCCTGGAACATGCTGGTCATTGGTATACAAACTAAGGGTTGCTCTGAAGTTTGAATCGACTGTGACGCTTGAATAGTGTTTATAAAATGACTTCCTTGGGTAAGTTACCCCATACAGCTAGAGGTTTTGCTCCTTTGGGTGAGTCTCTTTCTGTAGAGCAGTGGAAGTCCATAACGTATATTGGATTTTATGGGGAAATGCCTTGGAAAGTGGAAAGTTATGGTTGGGCTTGCCTAGCTCGGGCAGATCTAGATGCTGGGGAGCTGTGTAGAATACAAATGTCTTAATTACTCTCCCAAATTAAATTTCATAATCAAATATGAGTTGTAAATATATAAACCCTGTAGTTAAAATTAGCAATGCCCTGTCATCCGTCTCTGTACTGTTTTAAATTAATAGCATAGATTTAAAAAAAATGTTCAGTTCAATTCGAAGGAGTGAGAGAGGGAAGTTACTAACAGTCTAACAATAGGTAAACAGTCAAGTAAATGATGGTGTCTGCTCACTTGCTGTGACCGTTAAAATAATAATTATAAGGAGAGTTTAATATCTCCACAAAGCAGGAACTAATGTTAAGGGAAAGAAAATGGCTTACCAAGTTTTCCTAGGTAGAAACAAAACAAAGTGGTTGCTATTGTACTAAAACATTGCCTTTAGGGAGAGTTTCTTTCCCATGTTGATTTGAGAGTGACAATATAGAGGGGCACAGTTGATTTGAGGGTGACGGTGGAGAGGGGCACAATGCTGCCACCATACCTTTCCACTTAAGCATCCTGTCAGCAGGCCTTTGTAAGAGTAAACCCTCTCTCAGAGAAACTCCCCGAAAGGATCAAGTTGGGGTACCAGCAGTCCCCAAAGGCCTTCTTTGATCATGTTGATGGAGAACTGAATTTTAAAGTTATAATTGTGTGTGTGTGTGTGTGTGTGTGTGTGTGTGTGTGTGTGTGTGCTTGTATGTCTAGGTGTATACCCACCACATAAGTAATTGTATGTACAGACTTGCTCACATGGTTCGGGAGAATTAACAGACCACACCAGTATTCATTACTACAAAGAAGAAAATTGCCACTGGTTTGAATTTATAATCAAATCGATTTGCCCTGAGCTCTGTGATTAGAGTCTCCAGGAAGTCTGGGGTTTCATCAGCTGATGGGAAAGACTAGCTTCTATTCTGCCACCGCCAAATGTCTCATACTTCCCAGGATTCTTATGTGTCCTTGTAATATGGTCTCTGTGCCTTGATTGGTCCTCTGACTGGTGGAACTGTGGGGAAACTACCTGCCTTGGAGTCTTCCATCACTGTATATAGCCTAAAAGCTAGCAAGCCAATCCCACTAGTGTTGAGAGGAACTACAGGGCAGCGCTGGCTTCCCAGTGGCTTTCCTGCGGTCGAGGCACCTTGGAGCCAGAGATGCTCTGGCTGCAGTTCAAGATTAATTGGGTCAACATTTTATTCCATATGCTATGGGAACGCCTGTGCATTAGGCTCCTAGGAGTGGGGGAAAGGGGAAAGCGGATAAGCTGTTCTTTAACATGGATCCTCCCAGTGAGGAAGGGAGTTAGACTCACTCTCACTCCAGGGACTCCTCTGCAGGGAAGGCTTTAATGTGGAAATCCAGTTTACAGTCCTGAACCTGTCTTCCCTTGAGGCAGAGGTAACTGTTGAGAGATAGAGATGCTGGACTGTGTCTCAGTACATGGGCTAGTTTAATGTAACACATGGAGATGCTCTTTTTCCCCAGACAGAGTCATTCCCTCTTCAGAGGCCACAGCTTTGACTGAAAAGGGATGACTCTAAGTACATTCAGGTACCTTTCTAGGGTGGACAGTAAGTGAGGTGGCTGTGTCAGGGACAGCAACCTGGCTTGTGGGAGGAAGGAAACCAGGGAAGACACATTCAGCTTCCGTTCTTATGATTCTCTCTCTCTCTCTCCTCTCTCTCTCTCTCTCTCTCTCTCTCTCTCTCTCTTTCTCTCTCTTTCCTTTCCACCCTCCCTCCCTCTCTCCCCACTTACTAGGCTGGCTTTGAATTTGCTATATGTGTCGTCGGTAACCTTGAATCACTTCTCTGGTGCTGGGATTAGAGGTATATGCCATTGTGCCTAGTTCGTGTGATGCTGGGAATGGTTTCCAGTGTGTTGGGCATACATGCTAGCTAAATGAATCCACTACCTCTCTTACTGAATAGAATATTCAAAGGTAACCTTGGCCATTATGAACTGATAGCTTTCTTGTTTAATGCTGGGGATAGGTTTGGTTTTGTTTTTGATAAAAGGCAGGCTTTGAGCAGAATAAAACCTGTCTGAATTGGGACTCTGACCTGTTCTTATCTGTGTCATTGGAATACATACCTCACTAAGAGAAAGCCTTGGAAAAGTCAACACCAACAGTATGAACCATTGCTGGCATGCTCACACACTGTCCTGTTCACAGTGAGCAGGCAGAAAGACATGAACTGTGTGCCTCATCCAGGCATGGACACTTGGCTTTGGTGTGGAGGCTTTGGAACAGTGGTTTTCAACCTATGGGTCACAAGCCCTTTGGGGAGTCAAGTGACCCTTTCACAGGGGTCACCTAAGACCATGAGAAAACATGATTCATAACAGTAGCAAAATTAGAGTTATGAAGTAGTAAGAAAAATGCTTTTATGTTTAGGGCACATCACCACATGAGGAACTGTATTAAAGATCACAGCATTAGGGGGATTGAGAATCAGGTTAAAGAACAGCTCAGCTGGGCATGGTGGCGCACGCCTTTAGTCCCAGGACTTGGGAGGCAGAGGCAGGCGGATTTCTGAGTTCAAGACCAGCCTGGTTTACAGAGTGAGTTCCGGGACAGCCAGGGCACACAGAGAAACCCTGTCTTGAAAAAGAGAGAGAGAGAGAGAGAGACAGAGAGAGAGACAGAGAGACAGAGAGAGACAGAGAGAGAAACAGAGAGAGAGAGAAACACAGAGAGAGAAACAGAGAGAAACAGAGAGAGAGAGAGAGAGAGAGAGAGAACAGTTTATGCACTTCCCCCTCTCCTCCACTCTTTAGAAGAAGCTCTCTCTTTGCTTAAGTTCTATCGAAAACATTACCCTTTGCTTACCCATGATTCCAACCGAATATCTGAGTTAGTATTAAGGTTTCAGCAGCATTGTATGATGTGTGTGAAAAATCAGCTGGGAACCCCGCCTTCTCCAAATGGGGTGTTAATGTTGATCAACAAACAATACCCCATCCCCACCCTGCTCCCACTGCATTTGCACCTTGGCAATCAATAGTTGCCAAAGAGTTAGGTAGACCAAGGTCTGTCTCTGCAACCCAGGTTCAATCAGCTTTGTAAAAGGAACCCATCTTCCTGTCTCTGCACCAAACCCATGGGCATGCCAGTTCCAGGGAAGTCTGAGAGGTTGGGTGGTTGTTCAGAATGCTGCTCGTGGGCAAAAGTTTGCTGCTATAGCAGGCACCCTACTTTCCCTGAGTAGGTTCCAGATAATGAAGAGCTCATCAGATAGCCACCTGGAGCTCCTCAACAATTGGAGTTTGTAAAAGCTGGTGCAACAGTAAAGAGGTTAACTTCCCCTTCTTAGATCTTATGGGCAGCTTCTTATCATAAAAATAGGTGCACGTGTACTGGGATGGACTTGGAGAGTCCATGGCCTTTAATTGTATTGAATCCAAACTTTTTTGAAGGTGTGTGTGTGTGTGTGTGTGTGTGTGTGTGTGTGTGTGTGTGTGTGCGTGTGCGCGCGCGCGCGCGCGCGCGCGCGCGCATGAGCAGACACACACATCTGTGCCTATGTTGTCATCTCATGGGCCTGTGTGGAAGGCAAAGGTTGGTTCGGATGTTTTCTAAGTTTTTCTTTTACCTTACTTTTCCCTAGACAGAGTTTCTCATTGAGTCTGGATTAGCTGGCCAGCACAACCCAGATCTGCCTGCCTCACCTTAAACAGGGCTTGACTTACAGACATGTACTGCCACACCTAAAATAAAACCCACAGGAGCAGGGGATCAAAACTCAGATCTTCCATGTTGTGCTGCACATGTGTGCTTTACCCATCAATCCTTCTTCCCAGTGCACATTTTAACTGGTTTAACATGTTTTCACACATGATTTATTTGAACTCCTAAGTGGAATGCAGACTTTTCCTTCCTTTGCTTCGAAGTGCCTCTTGTAAGCAGAAGCTTTCCCGCTCCATTTCACTGTCACCCCAGGACAGCATACTGGGACACGCAGGGCAGGACTTTCTTGCAGAAGTAACCATCCCATACAAGAGAAGTCATTTAGAATTGAAGATACTATCTGTCTTTCTGGCAAGTCCATACAGGCCCCTATCTCTTAGCCTCAAAAGGATCCCCACCTCTCCATGACTGTATTCTCCTTGGTTTGGCCAGGGTGTTGAATAGGTCTGGGTTCACAGCAGTGCAGCTAAGCCAAGAAGAAAGAGCCATGAGTTCTTCTTATAATCGGCTTCTATTTATAAGCTGATTGCTGAATGCAGAGAAAATGTCCTGCCCCAGGAATACGTGTGGATGGTCCGTTGGCTGTACAGAGCCAGTAGTATGTGTGAGACCTAGCCAGCCTTCATACTTTTTGTTGGCCAAAGGCTAATGTGGAAAGATATCCTGTTTTGAATTCTGAAGGCCTTCTGGCTTGTAGGCTACAAATGATAAGGGGTGCTTTAATATGGCATAATTCACAATATAAAGCAGGGGAGCCGTCTCCGTTCCTCTGAAGCTGATGGCACAGAAGGGTGACCTCAGAAATTACTCACTGCCCTGGGGATTGTTTTGTCAGTTTAAACAAGACTTAAGGGCTGGGGAGATGGCTCAGCTGGTAAAGTGCTTTCAAGGGCCTGAGTTTGATCCTTACAACAAATGTAAAAACCCAGAAGTGGTGTGTGGGTTTCTAATCCCAGCACTGCGGAAGTGGAGACAAGTGGGCACAGGGCCTGCCTATCCTAATAGATGAGCTCCAGGCCAGTTAGAAAGCACATCTCAGAAAACAAAGTGGATGGTCCTGAGGATGACCTCTTGCATTAACATGCACACATTTGGGTGCTTACTTACACTTCTATGTATAGCTGATTCCAGAAACACACATGTTTGTGCATGCTTTCACACACACACACACACACACACACACACACACACACACACACACACATTTTAAGTGTACACAGTTAATTGCTTGGAATATGCAAAACTGAAGGAATACTCTGACATAAATGACTGACACTGCAGGTCTGCAAAGGGCAAAGTTTCAGTGTTAAGAATATTAGTACAAGAGGCAGGCAGAATTCTGAGTTCAAGGCTAGCCTGGTCTACAAAGTGAGTTCCAGGACAGCCAAGGCTATACAGAGAAACCCCGTCTAGAAAAACCAAAAAAAAAAAAAAAAAAAAAAAAAAAAAAAAAAAAGAATATTAGTGCAAGCTTGGCATGGTGTCATTGGGAAGTCAGAAGCAGGTGGATCTCTTGCATTCTTAGCCTAGGCTAAAAAGAGAAACCCTCTCTCAAACAAACAATCAGAAAAGGAAAGTATTGTGTCTGGCACTGGGAAAGACAGAGAATAGAGAAACTGAAAATAGAGAATACTTTTTAGACTGTGTTACCTCAATAGTTGTCATAGTTTTTGTCTTGTTTTTTATTATTATTAAAACAAATCTCATCTGTCATGAATCCTCATGTTACTCACTCTTCTACTCTATACAGGCTAATCGAATCTTCATTTCCTATCTTGACCAGCAGTGACCATTAACGTCATCTTTTTTATTCATATTAAAAACCCAGCTGCTACTTTACACCATGAGACTATGACACCCCCCTCACATTCTGTCTTCTACATTTAAGGTAAATCCCTTGTACGCATCAGTGTCTCTGCCGCACTGGGCAGGCCCTGTGGTGCTGCTTCTTGACAGGTGGTGAGTGTGGTTCATTTTCAACCTAGAAACCCAGCTGCCATGCTTGCCTCAGCTGAACTCGGACTAAGGTCTTAGAGGAAGCCTCTGGACCTAGCATGCAGGGCTTCAAAGCCCCACCTCCTACTTGGATGACTGTACCATCTTCCAGCAATCTCGGCTGCTAACAGTATGATCACTTCAACTCAATGCTGCCTATCGAAAAATTACCACCCACTAATATCTATGTTTCTTTGCTATTGCTTCTCCAGTTGAATACTATTCTCCTCCTCGTCTTAGTCTTTGAGCCTTTCCCAAAGCCTACCTTCCATTTTTTACTTCCCATCTCTGTCCTTGGAGGCTCTAAGCAAAGTCCCGTCGAGCAGGTGCTTGCTTTCTTGTTTTCTTTAAAGCCTTCTTTACTCTTTCCTACTCTGTTCCTCTTCCATCTTGTCAAGAATCCCCAACACTGAAGTTTGAACATTCCTACACCATCCCGAGAACACACTGTGGTCATCCCTACTGTGTGCCTTCCGTTCCCTTAGCTCACTTTCCAGGGCTGTAACTCTTCCACCACTCAATGAACTAAAAGTTCATTGCTTTTAGATGGCACAGACCTTGTCTTTCTTCTGGCATTTCAGGTATCTGCATGTCCAAGGTAAGCAGGTATGTACCCTGCTGCGTGCTTCTTGGAACTTGTAAAACAATGAGATGTAATCCTCCGCTGTGTGTCAGCCTGGAGTTACAAGGGACCAGTTGCTGAGGGTGTTCATGGGAGTGTGGGCAACTGCACTTGAAAGCATGCAGGAGGCCACCTAATGTGCCTTCTCTTAAACCTAAGTTTTTTGGGCAAAGCCCTAGTAAAGGATGTCTGATGTCCCTGCCCTGTGCCCTGCCATCCTTCAATGCTTGCTAACTTATTTGAATATACATCTACGTCTGGAGCAGAGGCCCTTTCCATGATCTGATCAGGGAGCTGTAGGATGAGTGTGCAATATGAGTGATTTCCAAGGATTCTGTCTGCATTCCCAGGGGAATCTTGGCTGTATAATAAAGCTTGGGCAGGAATAAGAGAAAGAACCAGTTTTCATTAAGTTTGAAGAAACCACTACCTGGAGTTATGCAACATCCCTCTGCCCCCACTGATGCAAGAGAAAGCGGTGGCACGCATGCTCACAAGAGTAAGGAGATGACCTACTAATGGGGCAAGTTTTGTGTTTAATTGTGATGAATAGTGGGGACTTGATGACATATTCCTTGCAGACATTTGACTTGCTAACAATACATCTCCCCCCCAATGATTTCTGTTATGTAGTAGTTACCAAATACATTATAAATTTAATTCACACATCTCAATGGCTCTGACTCATATACAAATTTCAGAGCATAGCATCTCTCATAATCCTGGGCTTTAACCAGCTATAGAGGAGATACTGCTGGCCTTTGAGGTGCAAACAACAATTTGGGGTCCAAAACACAACAGTGGACCTTGGTGCCCAGAGGCACATCAAAGACTGGATAAAACCACATTCATTTTCCATACCCTGGATGTGACCCGTGGATGTCCGTTTTTACTCACTAAGTTCCTTAGGACTGTATAATTTCCGTCTTTTCTTATATACTAAGATGAATGTAGGGATGGCAGGCCTAAAAAGCAGGACAAAGAGTAAGGAGTGGAAAGACACACTGGTGGACAGAGACAGGGACATACTGACAGGAAGGACAGGGACATGCTGACAGGAGGGAACACTCGGTAATGATGGGCAGTTGAACTATGATATATCTTGGTTGCTTTGCACTTGAGGGAGATACAGAGAGCTTAGGTAGCTTTGAGCCCTGCTGTCAGGTTTTTGGCAGCTTGATTAGAGTTGTACCAACCCTTTGTCCATCCAGAATAGAACTTGACACTTGATTCTGGGTTCAGAACCGAGCCAGGCAGGCAACTGGGGTATACAGCTCTTCACATACAGACATCCTAAGTGTCAGTCTAGTGGGCAGATCAAGGTGATGGTTCTGAGTTTGCCTTCATTTCAGACCTTCATGGTAGTTTTACAAAGATCATGGCTAGAAGAGAGAGAACAACAGAGTAAAAGGTTGTGTGGTCCCTGAGTACAAGGCAGGGAGTAAGTAGGACTGATGGTGGCAGGAGAAATAGAGATCTCACCCAGTCCTTCAGGGACCCTTTCCCTGTTGCCTTTCTTGAAACTTTGGAAGAGACCTGAGTATTGGTGAAGTGTGTATGTGTGTGTGTGTATGTGTGTGTTTAAAGCAAGTTGTCTGGCTTGGCCAGAGAGGAAAAGCTGATGAAGGCTGTTCTCCTGCAGAAGGAAAAAGTGGGCCTGTTCCTTGAGCAATGGCACACTGTGGGTTAGGAGGTAAGAAAAGAAAAATGAGACCATATATTCAGTTCCCACCTAACCTGGTAAATCAGTGTATAGAGGGTGGAGACTGGGAGAGATTATGTATTTTTTAAACTCTTCTGACCATTATATATAGGCTGGATTTTGTTTTGCTTTTTGTTTTTGAGGCAAGATCTCATTATATAGCTTTGGCTTTCCTGGAATTTGCTTTGATTAACCAGGCTAGTCTTGAGCTCACAGAGATTCACTTGCCTGAGAATTCTCAGTGCACCACCATTCTTGGCTTCTTCAGATCCCTCTGATAGTACGGTTATGAAGATACAGCACTAGCTTGTGCCTTCTGCTATTTTTCTTCCCTATTGCCTTGATTTCTCCTACTCCATTTTTTTATTTTAATTTTTTAAATTTATTATTAATGTGTTTGTCTGTGTTAGCACTTGATCACACCTCATGAGGCGTCAACCCTGCTGAGGAAGTCTGGGTCACATTTGCACAGATTCAGTGATGTCATCACTTTGCATAACCCTGGATAAATTTGCCACATCAGTGATTCTGATAGATGCAGTAAGTGGGGATGCACTCAGAGGAGAGTTAATGGAATACCTGTGAAGGGGCACGCAAATACCAGAACTAAAATGAGTTAAATGAAGGCACAAATTATTTTAGTGAAGTCATTGAACCAACAACCACTCTTCAAACAGCCACATATGACAACTGGCTGGGAGAACTCATAACACCGTGCTCCTAAATGGCCTCGCAAAGTGAGTGGACACAAGGGCTTAAATAAGAAGCTGGTAGCCTTGAAGTTCCCACCTCTCCATGCTTCCACCTGCAACATGCCAGCAACTCTTTGGGGCAGTAAATCTTGGATATGGGGTTCTAGCTGTGGGCCTCTCCAGTTCATCATCAGTGGGATGTAGCCGTTTGCATTGCGTGGTTTCAAGGTGGAAGATAGGGGAGAGAGGAAAGGATGTATGGACCACCTTCTACAGACTTTTAGAACCACAGTGATAAATCCATGGGTCTAGCACAGAGAACAAGGACGTTGGTGTCACAATGCCAAAGTGAGATGTGAGGTTCCAGGTATGGAGGCAGACACTGGGTGTCTCAGCCTGGCCTGGTGAACTCTCCAAGCTGATAGAACTCTAACAAAAATTCCCTTGGATTAGGAATGTCAGCTCTTGGGTGTGGGAGCTTTCATCTACAGGAAGGCAGGGAGTTCTGTTCTCTCTTACTGTGGGTTTGTTTCTCAAGGTTAGTCAGTTCAAAGACATTCTTCAGTCTCTACCCAAGTGAATCTTTTAACAAAGAAGATCCTGATTGTGAGTTGGGCAGAGGAAACCCAGCCCCATTGGCTCCTCTATTTCCTTCTTTTCTAAACAAGGCATGGTTAGACTTAAGGACAATTGTCTTTCCTTTTATCACCTTTTATCATGATGTTTTGTCCTTCTCTTAGGGGGGAAAAAAAAAGAGGCAAGAAGAGTTGCTTCCAGCCAGGATTCCCTGGATTTCCAGCAAAGTTACTGACTAGGTTTACAGTTAATGGCCTCATTAAATATTCATTGAGCACCTGTTACTTGGTCGTATAGTGTTTCTTCCTTTAAGGATCTATCTCTCTGAGTTGTGAGTCACCAGGTCCATCCCTCCTTTCTTCCCTCTTTGAAAGCATTCTTGATGCTTTGGGTTAGAAGTGACTTAAAACAAACAAACAAACAAACAAACAAACAAAAATCCCTCCTTCCCCTTTCAAGTAGTATTTCCAGCTCAATACTTAGACTCATATTTCAGGTAATCATCACATTTCCCCCCTGCTGGCTCCCTTTTCATTAGAACCACTTGCCCCGGCCCCGGGCCGAATGTTAATCTGTCCTCTACCAGGTGGCATGTTGCAAGGATTCTACTGTTGATGATTTCTGTCATAGCTGCCTGCCTCTCTATCTATCCAGTCTCAGTGCTACCAGCCACCATTTGCCCTAGTCAATTCTCACCTATCGTACCTTCTCAGCTGGGCTCCGGTTCCTTCTCTCTGGCTTCTGTCTGGATATCAACACTTCATCTTCTCATAACATACATTCTTGTTACAGGCATCCCATGAGGCCCACCGTGGCCTTCTGGCTCTTTCTCAAAGTGGCTTCAACCTGTGACTCTGAAACCCAAAGCTTTGCCAAATATCACTTCTCATTCTTGCCTGTCATTCTTGGTGTCTCTTCCATTCCGTGCAACACCACTTGGCTCGAGCCCTGGGTATGTACATGTTGGACCCAGCATCCTCTCACACCCTGGCCCTTGAAGTCAGCCAAGGTGTCACTCACTCACACTGTCACCTCCCACCCTGACTCTCTTGTTTGCCACCTCCCAGTCACCTCTTCTCTTTCTGCTGGACCCAATTTCCTTGTACACCTTTGCTTCAGTCTTGAAAATCTCCTCCTCCTTGGTCCTGTCTGCCATCTGCTTCTCTGTCTACCTTGCCTATGTCCACCTCTTTCTAAGAGCCTAGTCTTTATAGTTCCAGTCAATTTCCAAAATTGCTAAAAAAAAGAAACACTAGAAAAATAAGCAAGCAGACCTTAGGAAGCAAGCTGCTGATTCTACGAGCTGTCTAGAATCTAACTGCTGCAAACAGGTGAAAGAGATTGTCAAAAGGGACAGCTGAGCATTGTAGGATACTCCCCAAGAACAATGTA
The DNA here is from genome assembly GCA_902729485.2 of Mus minutoides. Taxonomy (NCBI): domain Eukaryota; kingdom Metazoa; phylum Chordata; class Mammalia; order Rodentia; family Muridae; genus Mus; species Mus minutoides. The sequence continues at coordinate 308,788 of LR750590.1, read as the reverse complement.
GAAGCTATCCATGTCACTTGGTGACATGGACTAGAAACACAAAGTTGGCAATGGGTCTGCTGTTCCTCAAAGACTTTTCCTCTACCCAGCAGCTGACAGATAGGCCGCGGCATCAGCCTGCCCTGTTGCTTCTGTGGGTTACTGAAGTGGAGAGAAATCAACCTTCATTTGCAAAGCTGTTTGTGATGTGTTCAGCCTTCTGCAGCTCCCCCACCCCTTTAGTCCGAAGTTTGCTGCTTTCATTTTTTTGCCCTAGGCTAGATTATCAAAGATCGAACTGGAATTTTCCATAGTAATTCTAATGTAAGTTTAAGGAGCCTTCTGACATACTGTTAATATCACTGTCTCTTGTTTCTTCAATGGTTAAAATAGTGGAACTTCTGTGAATGTCCATTCTGCATGGATGAGCTTCTCTCTCGTCGTTTCTCTCTCCGTCTTCCTAATCCCAGGATGATGTGGCCACTGGACATATCTATGAGTATGCAGTGCTTTAAACTATTAGCTCCATACTCTGCAAAAGCAATATCCAAATGATTACTGCAAAGAGAATTCTCCCCCATCCCTGTGAAGCTGCATTATCTCCAAGAGGTTTACAGAGTGATTTAGAAACACAACTCTTTCTTTGCCTCTTAATTCTACTTTCTCTATATTCAAGTTCATTTTTCTCCCATGCCTGGCTTGAACTGAGTCTCCAATTCATGCTGAATATCCCGATGACTTAGGATGCAGGTGCTGAGGACCACAAGGAGATGTCTCTGAAGTTCTGCTGTCTCTTAATCTGAGGCCAGGATCTTGGTTGCCTGGAGATACCTCCCTGTCTTCTGCCTTCAGGGACCGAAACAGTTACCTCCCCAGACATGGTTGAGAGGTTCAAACCTAAACCCTCTATGCCTTAGTATGCGACATCATCCAGACAACTTGTTTGTGTGAATTTGCCAGAGCTATCCAAATCTGTAGCTCACACAAATCTGTATTCTGTCCTCAAGGTATAAGATAAACACCTTAAGTGAATTGATTAAAGGTCGTGATATTTTACTGTATTTACATAAAGATAGATTAATTTAAGTTTGGATAAGGGCTTCTCCAGACATCTTGGAACTTCATGGAGATAGGTGTGTTGTCATGTGGTACCAATCATATTAAATTTTGCTTTGAAATATTGAAGCCACTCCATAATGCCATGAAATATTAAAATCAAATATGAAGGTTCCACATCATAAATTATGCCAGCTAATTTTGGGTTGGAGAATGCAGGTCTCTGGAGTTACAAAGGGTCCAGGGGTGAGGAACGCAGCTGTCACGTTTCTGAAGGAGCTGTGGAAAACAGTCCTTCTTGTATCTAGGAGTCCTCCTGGCCTTTCATCCCCTGGAGGACGTGAGCCACCTCCATTCAGTACAATTGGTGCGGTGCCCCAGATGATCTGTTAACAGCCTCTCTGCTACGCATCTGCTTAGGTATCTGGTGGGTTGGGCCAGAGTGTTAGAATTAAGGCCTTTGGCGACTCCATTCCTGCCCTTCTACAGCAAGGCCTGCCCTGAGAACTGCTTCATGGCGCTATGCTTCTAATCATTTCTGAACCTTATTGCCTGAGAAGTAGCCTGGCCAACGCAAGGATTCTGCTTCTACAGTAGCTGTCTCTCTCAGTGAGGTGGCCATGCAATGGAGCAAACCGGAGGATACAAATATCTAGCAATATGGATAAGTACCCAGCCTCTCACAGGATAGCCTGGTATCTGTATTTTCTGTGAACTCCACTGTGTACGGCTTTTCCTTGGAGATGTGTGGCTGTCTTGCACAGGCCTTTCTTTTATTTATGTAGCTCTTAAATTTTTATCCCCAAAGGGAAAGACGAAAGTCAAAAATTGCCTCTTCATGGGGCAAAATAACTGTGACAGCATAGGAGCTCTCTCTATGGTAAACTGAGGTAGTGGGATGACTGGATCTTCAGTGAGCCTGCTGAAGGCTCATGTGGAGCTTTCTAGTGCTTGCCTCATTAGCCTGCTTCTTAACCACTAGTTATGTTTCTCAATGGAATAATGGACCTGATTTATGTCAAAACCCCAGTGTCTTAACACAATAATAAAACAGAAAGTCACAGCTACTGTTGTCACCTTAAGACCTGCTTTGCTTCTCAAGGACATCCTGTCTTTAAAGAGAGGTCTTTGCATCAGATTAATAAAAATTAAATTGAATCAGCACCTTTTAAAGAAAAAGATGAATTTAATGAAGAAAACAGAACTCCATTGCTCACATAATTGATGCCAAATCCTGCTATGCTATGCTAGGCTTCTTCCCTACCAAATTCAAATCCGATAGATAAACCCATCTTGGAGCGCAGTACCCTCTCACGTAGATAGTAAACATGGACAGTAAATTAATATCTGGAAAGGTATGCAGATGGCAAGACTTCCATTTTTTTCCCTCTTCGAGCTGTTTTGTGCACGTTTGCTAATCATGCTTGCAAAAAATTGCAAAGATAAATATGAACTTTGAAAAGTAACATTCAACAGGATGTGAGTGTAAGAAATAGCACACCATGAATAGTAAAACCCAGCATGTTCTGCCTCTGCGGAGTGAAATGATTACTGTCTGTTCAGCCTCTACCGTCAGCTTCATAAGGCAGTAGCCTTCTTATTTATGAACTACTCATGGGGGGTGATCCAGCTTTTATGATCTGAATGGTATTTTTTAATCAGGTCCCTAGCCCTGTAACCTTGATCAAGCCCTGATCAGGCTGTGAAAAAGTACACCCCCACCCCAAGTCATTTTCTAAGAGAAAGACTTCAAGCGACTGACCTCAACCCTGTGCTAGCTAGCCCTTGACTTGGTGCGGTGCTCTGACATGATCTCGTGGGTTCTTAGCCAAGGCAGGGCTTGCCCAAAGTTCTTTCCCACTCTTGCCAGTTTCACCTCGGGATGCTTCGGCAGAATTTCAGCACCCAAGCAGACAAGGTCAAATTAAACTGCTTCTCCTGCTGCCTCTAGCTCATGAGTCCAACAGGGCAGCCAGTCCCCCAGCCCCAGGCCTGCACCAACAGAGGGGAAGGGACCTGAGCCCTGATCTGTGGAGAGTAAAAGGCACCCATTTTTCTTCCTTAATTACTCCAGGGGTGTCTCGCCTCTCCTCCCCCACTTCTGGCCTCCCTTTATCACTGGCTCCATCTCCTTGTGGCATATTTTCAGGGTAGTAGAATGTTGAGGTCACAGGGAGAGAGAGGCTCCTTTTCTTTTTTAAGCAGCAGAGATGCCAGCCTGGAACCTTGAGCATGAACCAGCAAGATGCAGTCTTGTTCTTGACTTTGGGCTCTAGTCTCTGCCCCTGCTTGGGGCTGGCCTCTGTTCCTTTCTCTTTCCTGCCCTCACTAGCTCCCTAGGATCCGCAGCATTGGTTGGTTTCCCACGCTTGTGCAGGTCAGGCATGTGCACCCAGAAGCTCAGCGGGGTACAGACCCCAGCTCAGAGAAGGTGCCTATACCAGTAACCAAGAGAGGAGACCAACATTTCACGTGGGCATTTTTGCCTTCTCTCCTGCTTCGGTCTTTGCTCAACGGCAGGCGGCAGGGCCCCTCTGCTCAGACGTATTCCCCCCCCATCTCCCTGAAGTTAATCAGCTGTACTGTACTTGGCAGTTCGCTTTAGTTTGGATAATACTTTCAAAACCTCAAACGTTCCAGGGAGATGGTCGTCCCCAGAGCCCCCCACCCCCTCCCGCCCAGTTCTGCCTGGCCAAGGATGTCCTGTGCTCACAAGGCTGTGGCGTTTGTCTAGAATAGACATCATATTCCCGCTCCTCCAAGACTGTAGCCAAAGTTGCCAGATGCCCCTGGGCGACTAGGTCCTGCCAGATGCAGTTGCGTAACCTCGCCCCCCACCCCCGCCGCTGCCCGCCACCGGGTCTACACTGGGCTACACCCGCCGTCCCGGACCTAGGCGAAGCCAGTTTAGGAGCTATTGCGTGCGCAAGAGCCAGGGTCTGCGCCCATCTGCTAGCGGTCAAGTACAGAGGGCTTGGGGTGCAGGAGGAGGGCATGCTGGGCTCTGCTTACCTTTGGCTGCTTACTGATAAGTGGAGGTCGGTGCAGCGCCTGGCTCGGGCATGTCTTGCCGCGGACCCTGGCAAGCCTGGCGCGGCACGGAGCACTCGGGGCAGAGCATCCACGGCAAGAATCTCCGGGCTCGCGCTGAAGGAGGCTCGGCTCCGGAGACTTGGCCAGCTGAGTGCCCGCCGCCCGCCCCCTCCACTGCCACGGGCCCGGCCCGCCCGGCCCGGCCGGCCCCCGCGCCGCAGCTCGAGTCCCTTCGGCTCCTGCTCAGCGACGCGCACGGGGAGGCAGCGGTTCGGCCGGCTCCGGGGACGCCCGCGCGCTCGCCCGATCGCGGCGCGGCGGAGCCAGCCACAGCCACCCGGCTCCGTGCTCCTCAGATGTCCTCATTTACTGCAATTGTCTTCGGCGAGATCCGGGAGCTGGGGATGGGAGTAGGGGGCGGAGACGGGGAGGGAGCGGGAGGGGAGTCCTGGCCAAGGAACCAGGTCCAGGCTACTCTATGCAGCCGAGCGGCCAGAGGACTGAAGAGAGGGCACCCGGAGCTGCGCGCCAGTCGCCTGTGCGCTCGCCTGCCACCGAGGCGGGCGGAGCCCCGGGGCCCGTGGGGCGGGGGTGGGGCGGGGGCGGGCCAGGCCGCGTGCGTGGGGCGGGGGCCGGGCGCGTGAAGGAGCCCCTCCAGCCAGAGACGGATCGCGGGCTAGAGGAGGAGAAGGAGGAGGTGCTGGAAGCAGCCGCTGGCTGCTGCCTGTGCGCGGAGCTCCTCAGCCACATCCTAGGGTTTCTGAGCTGCAGGCGGCGCTGCGGGGCCCCTGGAACTTGTTGAGTCTACCCAGGAGCCACCTCAGGCGGGCGCGGGGACCCTATTGATTTCTTCTTCAGTAGTGGGGCTGTCTATAGGAAACCCTGCTTGATGGCTTTCTGTGGTGTCAACCAGCCTACCCCTGCTGGATAGTTAATACCCTAGATGGAAGTGGACGTCTGAACAAGGCGCCCGCCCCTTCACCTGCAGATGTGTCTTTAGAGAGACTAGGTATGAGGGTTTCTCTTTAGCATTTTTTTATGTTTATAATCAAACAGGAGTCTGTCCCTCAAATAAGGACTGAAACGCAGACCTGTTTATTGGCCTAGGGACAAAGTAGAGAGTGCGTGCCTTCCTATCAGCTCTGTTGCATCAATTTGTGGACACCTCAGAGCAGGCATCTCCACTGTTCCTCATCTCCTAGCCCCTCTGCCCCACACACCCATAGAGAGGCAGTGGGAGATTGTGTTTGTTTTGATCAGAGTTAAATAAACTCGGGAAAAAGATTTCTTTAGCATGAACAGAGGACAATTCCCAGTATATACCCCAACTCCACCAGAGTCTTGTGAGCTCTCTGCTGCAGGTTCAGGGTCTTCCTCGATGCCTAGCAGGGCTGAGGAGCAGACACTGGGACTAAGTATTCTTGCATACAGGTCTCCCAGCATACTGGAAACATACTGGGAAGTAGCCCCCACCGTTAACATGGTGGTAAGCTTTGGCCAGTGAATTGGGACTTCAGATGGGAAATGCTCTTAATCACCCACCCCTACAAGCACACCTTTCAGACAGAAGACAGGCTCTGGTTTTTTCCTATGTATCCTTTTATCCCTGTATCCCATCTTAGTATTCCAGGCCACTCCATTGCCCTATCCCCATACAGTGGTCTGATAGGGCCCAGCTCTCTGTTTTATATATACTTCCTGCTCCTTTAAAGGGCTTTCTGTAAGATACTGCATTGTCTATGTAAGGTGATGTGTCCACATGCTCCAGAAGGAGGGCATTCTAAAATATCTTCTCTTTGCATGTCTCCCATTAGCCCTTGGGATACATGCCCATGCTCTTGAGTAGAAGAAGAGTTCTCTAGCTATACCACCAGGCCCAGTCATATATCAGGGAGGACCCTGAGCTTGCAGGTGGATGCTTACCCCGGCTCCACTGGAGTATCTCATCTTGTGAGCACCCTGCTGCAGGCTCAGGCCCTCCCTGATGTCTAGCTCAGCCTAGTGGTTAGGGAGAGAATACCAAGCCTGGGGAACCTAGACTCTGTTCCACTCTTTAAAATGCCCCTTAGGACCCAGATTCTTCCAATTCTGATTGCTAGCCCATTTATGTCTTTAGCCCTGGAGGCTGCTGGGATCTGGCTGGGGAAAGGGCCTGTGTGCTGGCTGCTTTTATGTCAACATGATTCAAATTGGAGTTATCTGAAACGAAGGAACCTCAACTGAGAAAAATGCCCCATAAGACCCAGCTGAAAGGCATTTCCTTAATTAGCAATTGATGGGGGAGGGCCCAGCCCATCGTGGGTGCCGCCATCCCTGGGCTGGCGATCCTGGGTTCTATAAGAATGTAGGTAGAGTAAGCCATGAGGACCAAGCTAGTAAGGAGGACCCTCCATGGTCTCTGTATTAGCTCCTGCCTCCAGGCTCCTGCCCTGCTTAGGTTCCTGCCCTCACTGCTTTGAATGATGAACAGTGATTTGGAACTGTGAGTGAAGTAAACCCTTTACTCTCCAAGTTGCCTTTGCTCATGGCACTTCATTCACAGTAACAGTAACTGACTAGGACAGTCTGCAAGCGTGAATAGACTCTGCTACCCAGATAGAAGCCAGAGGGGCTGTATAGGATGGGACTGTGCAACAGCAGGTGGCAATGGTTCCTGCCTGACATGCCTCCTGCTGCCCCCTTCCCCAGGTATGCTCTTACAGCTTTGGGAATTCTGTCCAGAAAACTTTCTGCAAATCTTATCTTATTGTAAACCCATAAGGTTAGAAACCCCCTTTCCTATTTCTTAAGTATGTCACTGCCAATCTGTCAGGCAATGTGGGAGTGGCACCATTGAGAATGGAAAGTTTGGGTTTGGGGATCCATGGGTAAAATCAGGTAGACAGAAAAGTGTTCAGAGGAGGCCGGAGCTCAGCCACAAGCGGCACTGTGAGCTGGTTAGGTGTCTCTAGGGACAGTGTCAGTGATGATCCCCACAGTGGCTACCTAGAGGAGGCAATGATGACATGCTATGGCTGGCAGGTTGGAAGATGTTCTGACTGAGCCGTGGTTGCTCTGAGTTCTTCAGCTGCCCAGTAACTTCAGCTGTTGCTAGGTCTATTGTTATCCTGCTTTGGATATAAGATGCCTCTGGACAGGCTCGCTTAGGCCCCATCTGATGATGATGCTTGAAGAAGTGGGAGCTTTGGGAAGTGGAGCTTATCTGGAGGAAGTAGGTTGCAGGGGTCAGGGTATAAGGTTAGTCCTTGAGGTTTCTAGCTGGATTCCACATCCCATTCCCTACCAGAGGTTCGAGAAGTCCCAGCTGAGTACATCTGCTGCCATGTCGCTCCTACCACCTGGAAGCAGCCTGCCCCACCCTACCACCCCTACCTTGATGAACTTAATACCTCTAGGCCACACCCAAACAATCCTTCCTCTTTAAGTTGCTTAAATAAGTCTCATGAATTCTGTTGCAGTAATAACAAGCGATTGGTGTACCTCCTGCTGTTATAAAATGTAAGACTGCATTTACCTATTGCGTCACTAAGTCTGCCATCACAAATTGAGATATTGATGAGAGTATGTCTCATTTGACTAGGGATGACTGTTCCATGAGCACCAACATGCTCAGAACGTTCTAGCAAGCCTTGTGTTCGGGGCTGTGTGGGGGGAGGAATTGTGGCCTTCTTGCTGCCCACAGATGCTCTTTGCATCAGAGTTTCTGTGTGGACAGAACAGATGTATATATTAAGGGTTTATAATGAGTCCTTATGTTCAACTTCCCCAGAAAAAAGAAAGTAGACTCATTTTAGGAATCAATTAGGTATAAATTGGTTTCTTAGATTTTGCTTCAGAATTTCGCCACAAAAGGTAGTCTTGCAAAGGAGAAAATAGCCATTTTAAAAAGAGATTCCCCACAGGCAGAGGCAGCCAGAGAATAAAACTACACAGAAAATCATGCTGCCTAACCCACACAGAGTCTGTTCCTTTGACTTCCTGGAAGTCCTGAAATTCCAAACCAGTGAATTGGTCAGAAGATGTAGCTGGGTTATTAGGGTATTAGTCTAGCAATGCACAGACCCGAGTTCCATCCTCAGCCTGCAGAAGGCAGATCTTGTGGTATATACATGCAAACTCAGTCCTTGAGAGGTCGATACAGAAGGATTACAAATTCAAGGTCATCCTTAGCTATATAGCAAGTTGGAAGCAAACCTGGACTACCAAAGGCCCTGTCTCAAAAACAAAACAAAACAAAACAAAACAAAACCAATAGTATGATAAACTGCAGTGTGTGTGTGTGTGTGTGTGTGTGTGTGTGTGAGTGAGTATGTTGTAGAATGTTCTGAGCAGTTTTAATTCCAAACTGAAAGTAACCTACATATCCTAAGCAAATAGGTAAGAATTTCTTGGTCTTATCAAAGTGTGGAGGATTATCTAGAAACAACCACCAACAAATTATTACCTTCTGAGGCCAGAAGACTTTTGAGAACATCATGCAGAATGAGAGTATATGTCACTAATTTGCTAGAGAGATGCTCAGTGGTTAAGAGCACTGACTGCTCTTAACAAAGGACCAGGCTTTGATTCCCAGCTCTCTCCAGTCTCACATTGGCTGTAACTCCAACCCCAGAGAAGCTGATGCCCTCTTCTGGCCTCGGAGGAGACTGCATGCATAAAGTGTACAAGACATACATGCAGGCATACTGCCCATACACTTCTTTAAATACATACATACATACATACATACATACATACATACATACATACAAAGAGAGTATGTATCACAGGATTCATTCACAGGGATGTTTGTGGGGTTTGGTATGAAGCTGGGGCTACTGTTGGAGGTTCTTTACACAGAGCCTGTGGGCCTCCTTGTACACTCACTGGAACCAGGTGTCCTGTCATCTCCTTGCATTTTGTCTGTCTGTGTTGTCACTGTGTCCTCACCGTGCCTTATAATACATCTCTCTAAATGAAGGGGCCCATTGTCAGTGATAGGAGCTTTCATCACTGAAGCCCAAACCCAAGGGAAAGGGCAAAGAAGGGCTCTGCAGCTTCCCTGCTCACTTAGCCGCAGGTGAGAATGTTCTCAGGGAAGGAAGCTGCTGCAGAACCCTGGCCCTCCTGACTCTCAGGTGCCCCTGTGACACAGCACACTTGGAGATGATTTTCCCACCTCCTACTTTAATGTGCTCAAGTGACTCGAGGTGGGACTGTCTGTGGTGAGCGGTTTCCCTCCTCCAGCTCAGAGGCGGCAGCTGCAGACACGGTCAACCCACAGTGCAGGAGAAGGGAGCTTGCGTTGATGAGCCCCTGTTGGGTGGGAGCAGTAGCAGACGCAAGCTCTGCTTTCTCTTCAAGAACAAGACCAACACGATGCTCAAAATGCACGGCAACCAGGCCTCCCCTCAGCCCAGGAGACTAGGGAGGCACCCTCTTCAGACATTCCACTTGTCACCTACCTTCTGCCTCCTGAACTTGTATCTTCTCCTTGCATCACCATCTGTGTCATGCTCCCTACCCACAGTTGCCTACTGCCCTGGTCCCTGGATCTTATACTCTCTTGGAAGAGAGCCACTTGTCCACCCTCTGATGCTACTCTCCCTAGTTCTTTCCCTTCCATTATGAGAGACCAGAGATGGTTTATTGGCCGCTAATCTAATTAGTTTGGGAGAAGCTGAGCATCTAGAAGACCAGTGAAAAATCCCAGGTTTCCCTAAACCAATCACTGCAAATCGAACTTAAGGAAATGAGCTGTTTTCCCTGTTAAAGAAAATGCTGCTGGTTCTAGCCTCCCTTTAACACCTGCAGCAGCTGTGCTTGGTGAGGAAGGATGGAATGGGCATGTCCTCCTGGTACTCTCCCAGACAAACCCGTGCCGGGCTCTTGTCAAACCCTCAGGCAGCTAGGCACAGTGGTTCATGACTGTAATCCTGGCTATCCGGAGGCTGAGGCAGGAATTCAAGGCATGCAGGTCTACAGAGTGAGACCTTGCCTCAAAACCAAACAATCCCAGCCTTCCTTTTCTAGGTTGACCACCCTTCCCCTCAACACCCCAGGACTCACTGAGGAAGCAAGCCTGCAGTAGCCATTTGGCTGGCTTCACTCTTTCCAGCCTGGGCAATGGTAGCAACTGGGTTTCTTACCATCCATGTCTAATCCAAGGAGTAAGCCTTTTGCTACAGAGGTAGCTGGCTCCAGAGCCGTTCTCAGCGTTTGCTGCCATCTCCCTGAGCCCGCTGCAGCTCAGCTTCTGTAAAGCAGCTCATCTGCCCAGGCCAAAGATGACACCTTTACCCAGAACTGGGTCAAAAAGGGATAAAAATTGCTCTCAAATTTCAGGGCATGTCTTCCAGTCCACTCTGTGTAACATTGTCCTCTGTGCTTCCATCTGAAGTCTGTCCTTGGACAGAGGCTGGGTGGCAGCTTGGGGCATTGCAGGGAGGTCTGAAGTCAGAGTAGGGCAGGGTGGCACTTGTCTTGTAACATCCAGCATAGGAGTTGCCTGGTTTGTCTTTGTTTGTCCCTAGGCTTCCTAGGTATGCAGGAGGGGGCAGGAGAGTGGGAAGAAGATAATGGAATTCTCCTGTACCCTAGGCTCTTCACATGATATTCTACTCTTGTGATGAGCCTGCAGCATGTTGTGCCCCAGCACTTTGTGCATTGTCTGCTTCTGTCCTCATGGGAAAGTTGTGAAATATATTGGGACAAACTTTCCACAGATGTTAGTCAGCAGTTTCTCCAAGGTCACACAGCCAGGAAGTGCCGGAGCCTAGGTTCACACACAGGTCCTGACGGTGCCAGGCTGCTAGCTGCTTCGTTCAGTTCCTTATTTTTATCTGCCCTTGACATTGCTGTAGAGTATATATGGTAAGTTGAGTGTGGCTTGATGTGGGCTGAGCAGGACTCTTGCAGGAGTGTGGACTGTCTCTATCCACTGTAACCCCCTTGCAGGAGTGTGGACTGTCTCTATCCACTGTAATCTTCTTGCAGGAGTGTGGACTGTCGCTATCCACTGTAATCCCCTTGCAGGAGTGTGGACTGTCGCTATCCACTGTAATCCCCTTCATGGTTTTTATGGGTCTTAAGTAATAGGAGAGACCTTTGTCTCGAGCTCACTGTAATGCCCCAGATCATCATGGGAGTGGTCCTAAGGGACACACTCTAGCCCCAGTCAAATACTTTGCCTCTGCTGATCTCCCTGCTGCAAGCTGGCAAGCCTTTGGCCAAGTTTTCTTTCACTTCCTTAGCTAGACATCCTCCTCTTGATGTACCTGTAGTTGGAACTTCCAGGAGAGACCAGGCATGGGGACAGCAACAGAGCAGGAGGCTTTTGTATTGGATAGTGCTCTGCTTCACCCATGTGATTTCAGTGACATTATCACACATTGTCTCCATCAAACGACAGTTATTAAAATGATCCATCACAACATACATGTTCTGTATACACCACAGAGCTCTTCTTCAAAAATTTTTATGCCATGAGTAATAAAGTTATATTACTGTGGCCTTTACTGATGATACAAAATCCCTGCCTGCTTTCATTCCTGAGCCCCAGCTAATTTAGACAGCACTTTCTCCTCCTTCTCCTCCCCCTCTTCCTGCTTCTCCTCCTTTTCCTCCTCCTCCTGCTCCTCCTGCTCCTCCTGTTCCTCCTCCTCCTGCTCCTCCTCCTGTTCCTCCTCCTCCTGCTCCTCCTCCTGCTCCTCCTCCTCCTGCTCCTCCTCCTGTTCCTCTTCCTCCAGTAGCTTGCTGTGCATATAATTCTAATTACCCGCCCTTGACATTTTTATACTCAGTGTAATAAATTATTTTGCTAATTTGGGTCTAGGAATTGATTACCTGACTTTGAATGTTGTGTTTACTGGTGAGTGTGGATCCTGAGAGTGGGAAGACATGGTTTTTGTTTTTAAGTGCCCAAGTCCACATTGGAACAGTACAGATGTCTTTGTAAATATCTGTTTATATTTGGTGACCCCTAAGTCCACACACAGATTTTCAGTTGCATTTTTACTACTAATACTTTTTTTTTTCTTTCATACTGAAAATTCTTGGAGATTAGATGAGCAGGTTGTTCATCTAATGCACTTTACTGCAGGCCAAGGTTCTCTTCATTCAGCATAACCCAGGTCATGGTACCTTGTGGGCATGTTACACTGTAAGGAGCATGTGTCTTTAGACCTTACTTCTTGGTGCCATTCTGCTAGTTCCACTGTGCCTTTAAGCTAAAGTAACATTCAAACATTTCTATGAACATATTTTATGTGCAATTTTACTCCCAGGATTTAAAGAATAGCATGGGAACGTGTAAATGCTGCCTACAATTCTTCATTTGTAAATAGCTTGTGTCGGTAGTTTCAAGTGCAGTGTGTATAGTTGGAACATGATTCTGGACCCCTTGGTTGCAGCTGTCACAGCCCCCTGCTGCAAGGAAACTTCAGTGGGGTCCTCCAAGCTTCCACAGAACCTGAAGTAGGGAAGAGCCATGAGGTATTGGCCTCTCCTCCTTGGTGATAGAGGCCTTTTCTTCTTGGCACCCATTGGCTCAGTAGTTCAGTATATTAAGCAAAGAAAGTCACTGTGCTTTATACAGTATGATACACACACACATATATATATATATATATATATATATATATATATATATATATATATATATATATATATATATGTGTGTGTGTGTGTGTGTGGGGGGGGGGGGGGGGGGGGTGTGAGTGTGTGTGTTTATACAGCTTTTGCTCAGTATAAAGACAGCAGGAAATCCAAATGCATTCTGAGTGTGTTTTCAGTGTGAATCCCAAGCTTTTGTTTTAGAATGTATTGATTACCTGAAAAGGATTCCGTAAGGCTAAGCAGTTTATAAATAAAAGGCAGGAGACTAGTCAGGAAACTGAAATGTATGTTATCCTCAGGGGCCACTAGGGGCTCCCTTCATCTCTTCTTGTTTGTAAATGGAAAAACCTGGGCAGTACTGAGCTCAGTCCTCTCCATGATGAGCAGGAGAAGGCAGAAACAAAACAAAACAAAAACAAAAACAAACAAACAAACAAACAAAAACACCTCTTTATTAGATATCTTGGGCTATTGTGTTAAGCTCTGATGTTCTAGTAAAAGATCAAATTTATTGAGATTTATTTTGTTCCCTCACTCAAGTATGAAAACAAAGTAATTAATTTCAATGACACCTTTTCTTCTCTGTGGAGTAAATATTATCACATGAAATTGTTGGTGACGCTTCCAAATCCATTAAAATTAGACTTCTGACTCATTCACACTGAAAATAGTGAAGAAGCAACCTCCTCACTTGCAGGTTCATGATACTGCCTCTTTCTTTTTTGGTCTCTGGGTGTTAATGAAGAGTTTTTGGTTCTGGAACTTTCTCTTCTGCTAACTGCAGCATGGGCAGAAGAATGAGGCTCCACTTGCCTAGTTAAGCTCCAGGGTTCAAGCTTGTGGCTTCCATGCTCCCCTGCCTTTGCTGTGGGCAAATTGCTTAAATTCAGTTTGATATTGTAGAGCATAGCTAATAATAACAGCAGGTGAGCAGATTAGGGTTGAACTTGGCCGTGCTGTGCTCGCTCCATGCTTCATCTGATGGAGTAAGTGTCAGAGGTTGACTGGATAGGTCCAACTTGAGTGCTGAGTATCAGCTTTTAGCCGAAGATAGCCACAGATGCAACGCCACACAAAATTGAAAATGTGCTTTAAATGTTGTGAGATTTCTAATAATGATGGGGATGGTAGTAATGGGGATTTTGGTGATGATGGAGATGGTAGGGGTGGGGATAAGGATGGTAATAATGAGATAATGTGTAGTTTGAATGAATGAACTTAGTAATGGCGACTTGGTTTTCCAATATCAAATGCTAGGCACATGACTTCCAGAGGAAGTGCTCTTCCTCCTCCAGACATCTGAGGAGAGCCTTGTTTCTGCAGTATCCTGATCCAGGAACTCTTACTATGGCCCAAAGTCTCAGGAACAGATTGCTTAACACAAGGAAGATTCCTTGTCCGTACCGCTTTCCAATGTTTTTCAAAGCTGGAGCTTGTTAATGGTACCTAAAGGACATGTTGCTGCCTTTTGGATAAAAGACAAGTTGGGAACCTAAGGTGCTGTTCTCGGGGGAGTTTCAGCAAGTTTGGGAAGCATCACTCCTCCACTCCTTCATTGGAAGCCAAGTCTGGACCTTATCCCCCAGTCTTCCTCATGCTATTCCTACAGTGCCACTGTGTCTCTGCACACCGTACTTTTGGAAATCGATGGCGTCAGCACTTTCATTCTCCTTATTTGTGAAACTAGGTTAAGAGTTACCAGTACCAAGTGCCAGTTGGAGAAGCAAGTTCAGGTGGGTCAATGCACAAGACGAAGTTGAGAATCTTATGTAAACACCCCTCCCAGGAGCAGGGAGGATTCAGAACTGTCTACAGCAATATCAGACAAAGCAATCTGCCTTGAGGACGGGCAAAGCATGGCTGAAGCTGTCCATGTTTAGTGTCCGGATCGACCAGGTGAACCAATGGCACTCTGGGAAGACTTGAAAATACTGTGCCGCCCCTCATCCCCGAAACAGGGCATCTTGCATTCTTGAACATACCAAATACTTGGATGTTTCTCCTATATTTTGAGATGAATGTGAACATCATCGAAGCATTGCTCAAAAGAATCCTTTGTTTTTTTTTAAAAAAAAAGAGGTGTTGCAAGCTTTCCTTTAAAAAATTAATTAAAATATCCTAAGACTTTATGGGCCATAATGTCTTGTTATGAAAAGTGGTCTCTGCTGACAAAGCAGAACAACTTTAGAAAACACCTTTTAAAAACTAAACAAAAATAAGGGGCGTGGGGGCTTAGTCACAGAACGCAGGAGACAGGAAGATGATCTCTGTGAGTTTCAAGTCACATTGGTTTATATAGTGAGTTCCAGGATAGCCAGGGCTACACAGAAAGATTCTGTCTCTAAAGAATAATATGTTAAAGAGTGAGTTGTGTTTGAATTCCAATGAAAGGTTATTTGTGGGGCTGGTGCTATGGCTCGTGGTTAAGAATGCTTGCTGCTCTTGCAGAGGACCCAGGTTTGGTTCCCAGCAGTTCACAACCACCGGTAACTCCAGCTACGAGGGATGCGGCACCTGCTTCAGGCCTTCATGAAAAGTGAGATCTCTTACCTCCTGAGCCATCTCTCCAGTCTCTGAAGTCCTTTTCAGTGAGAACCAGAGCGTTGTGCAAAGTTCCTCTCTGAGACAAAGTGCAGCCATCTCTTTAAGGAGATCTGTGTGTGCGGAGGCTGTTTGCCCCTCCAGAACATTAGACAGTGCTGTTAGCATTGACTTCATCTCCAGCTGATTTATTTAAATGTTTCACACAGCCAAATGTACAGTCTTTGCTGTAGGCTTTTAATATGGGAGCTGTTAGGATGACGGATATGATATATGGATTTTTTCTTTGTTTTGATAGTTTCCAAACAATTGAGATAAATAGTTAAGTTTCTATAATTGTTTCTTGTAACCATATGAAAAATTATTAAGCATAAGCTTCCTATTTTTTTTAACTAGAGTAAGAATCTATAATCAATCAAATGTATGTTTTAAGGTTATGTTTAATAATATAGATTTTTATTACAGGAAGCTGAGATACCCTATCCCTGCATCATTTTGTGGATGTGTGTGTGTGTGTGTGTGTGTGTGTGTGTGTGTGTATGTATAGGCATGCCTATGCCACAACTGGGTTGTAGAGATCAGAGAACAGCCTTGGGTATCAGTTTTGACCTTCTGCCTTGTTTAAGATAGGGTCTCCTGTTCTTTTATTGCTATGTGCACTAGGATAACAGCCCCATGGACTTCTGTGGATGCTCCTCTCTTTTCCATCTTCTCCATCAGAGATTGGAGTTACAGATCTATGTTTCGGTGCCTGTCTTTACATAGACTCTGTAGACTCAAACTCAGATCCTCACAGTTGTGTGGCAAGTACCTTTTACCCACTGACCTACCTGCCCAACCCTCCATTTATGTTTAAAACATGCCCCCAAAGTGACATGATGCTCTGTGAATTCCCCAGGCATCTTTGAGGGTTTCCATCCCTCTTTGGAATTTGTCCACGCCCTGTCATCTATTAGTACTTTGTAATGTCCCCTAGGGATATAAGATAAACTTAATTCATGTGGCATTATATCTGAGTTGCTACCATTAATTCTACTTAACATCACCATTCATTAAAATCAGTTCACTCTCCAAGGAGCTTTGTAAGTACCAATGGTTGTCAGCACAGGCTGTCTTAGTGACAGCTTTCTGTTTACCTGGCCTTGAGGACTTACCTATACTGACCTTTCCCAAGCGCGTCTAATCCAGGTGTCATTTATCTCATCTGAAATTCATTTGGATTCTCAGGACAACTCTTTCCCATTGTCCTATTCTTCATCCCATGAGTGGTCCCTTTGAATGGTGTTTTCATGGTCCATAGAGAGAGATGTCCAGGATGACTGAATGCTTAACTCATACAGGCTAGAGAGTGAGCTTGCTTTGGGGATTTTAGAGTAAAAATTAAGGGGCATTTGGGAGTACCTAAATTGGATTTTCTTGAAAGAGAGCAAACTCTGGGCTTGTACAGTGGCCAGTCTTTCTCAGGAATGAAGATGGAACTGAGGAATGGGCTGGGTGCAGGAACCTGAGGTCAGGTGTTTGACAGTGTAGAATATATACCTGTCCTTGCATGGAGGTTTCCATGACATGTGCTTGAGTTTGAAGGCCCATCTCTCCTCTATGGTCAGAATCAAATGCTAAGTCGTGGTCCTACCTGGGGGATGGGTGTTTAAAGGGCAGGGAAATCATCAAATCCCTTCTTCCTACCTCCCTCAAACCTGAAGATGATGGATTGGGAAAGTTGTTAGGCTTAAAACTGAGAAACAACAACAGTAACGACAACAAAAATGACCAGACATCAATAAGAGCTCCATCCAAAATGGTGCAAAGTTAGCGGTTTTCCACAAGGGAGCCATCAAATATATAGGAAGAACTCAAGTGTTCCAGGGGTGCTTAGAGATCGTTGAGAGGTATGTGCACACTGCCTCCCAGGTTGGCTCCCCACCCCCAGATGTCTAGACCTTTTGAACTGGAAGATTCAACTAAGAGCCTCCCTGACACCTTAGCAGACCTGCCACAGTCTGCTGTAAGCCTGATCCTCCAAGGATGCTGAGCCCTGGCTCGGGAAACACCATCCTCAGTAGTGGTGTCCCTAGATTCAGTTATCAATCTCTCCTATCACCAGTCTGTGCCATTATGATTCATTGCCAGTCTCTCTGACTGTCTTTTTTTTTCTCCAAATATGAAAGAAACAGAGAAAGAAAGAAAGAATGAAAGAAAAGAAAGAAAAGAAAAGAAAAGAAAAGAAAAGAAAAGAAAAGAAAAGAAAAGAAAGATTTCTTCTCTTGGGTTCTTGGTTTCCTTGCTGAGAGAATGAAATTTTTTATGTCGTCTTAAATTTGGCAGTTATTACCCTATTACCTATGGAAACTACTGTAAAGACCTCACTCAGCTGCCATCAGATCCAGCCGTAGGCATCATTTGCGCCACGAAAGGTGGCCCCAGTGCTCAGCTTGGAAAGAATGGCCCCTGCTTGGCTCTGCAAATGACTCCCACTGAAGCCTTGGAGAGCTGAGGACGTGACAGGAGACATTAAGGAGCTGTAAAGGGAATGGCGACTGAGAATTTCTTGCAGAAATGTGGTACTGCTTGTGATCTGATGGTGATGCAGTCAGAAGGGCCTTCTCTGTTGAATGGAGGGAGTAGCTTCCAGACACCCAGGGTCTGTCTGCCTGTCTGTCTACAGGGGGTCTGAGCAGGGCTCTGCCTTTCTCCTGCAGCTTCTGGTTTATAGATTTTCAGTTCTCCTATCTCGCCCTTTCTCTGCATTTAAACTTCATCCTGATTGCCAACTGACCACAGCTATGCTATGTACAGAGGCCAGGCCAAGCCAGTAGTTGCCTCCTGCCTGATTCTTTGGCTAGTTGAGGTTACAATAGTGTGGCTTTGAAAGTTCATTCCTCCCCTTCTCCTCTCTTCCCCTCTTTTCCTCTCTTCCTCTTTCTCATCTTCTCCCTACCTTCCAAGATTCTACAGCCTGGAGGTTTCCTGCCTAGTACATATTCTGAATCTAGGCATTACTAATTTCTTTACACTACTACAATTAAAGCTTGGGATACTGTTCTCGGAATACGTGACAAATGACCTAATGAGGTAAGAATATTCTGTCATCCATTAGATGTCTTATTTTCTTTTAATCCATTGTTTGCTTTTAATACATTTATGGGGGAGGGGACCTGTAGGAGCCACCCCATGTGTATGGAGGGCAGAAGAGGTTAACGGTTAAGAAGTTAAGGGAGCTGGATCTCTCCTTTCACCAAATGGAATCTGGCGATTGAACTCAGATCGTCAGGCATGGCAGCAAGTGCTTGTACCCACTGACCCATCTTGATGGGCCTTTCTGTTTTATTTTATCTAGGACGCTTCACAGGAGATGTATCCTCTTTGCAGTAAGTGTGCATTAGAGTATTGCTGATGTGTAAGGATTAGCTGGAAAGGCAGATCTCCAAAAGCATGGCAATGGACAGCTCTCTGACCTTTAATCCCAGTTAGGCCAGACTGTGGGAAGGGCAGGAGAGTCAGTGTATCTTGCTAGGTAGTTGGTGTTTCTGTGTTACATGTATCTCTCTGCATGGCATTCTCCCAAATGCTTTCCAAATGAAAGTTCTAGGATTTGGGGGTTGATGCACTTAGGGATTATGAAGAGAATTCTCCTTTCTGTGCACTTACTGACCTTGGTAGTTCTGCTAGGCACCCTGTTTTGTGATTTAACAGACAAGTCTGGACTTAGTCTCTCCCTCTGAGCTCTAGGTTCTCCCAAGAGGAAATAGATAGTCTCTGTGCTTTGAATTCTTGTCAAATTTGACTCTGACATTTAACAGCCTTTATAGTATTCAATTTTGAAGGCATTGATTTTTTTCTATAGTAGAAATTATGGATTAGATAATTGGTGAAATAAGAAAAATTCTGATTCCATAATTTTCTTTTAAAAACATGCTGCCCGGAATGGGCTTATTTGCTAAAGAGGAAAGATAGTGGGGTGGGCCTTCCCACTGTCCATCTTTTCATTTGTCCCTGGGGTGGGCCTTCCCACTGTCAGTCTGTCTCTAGGATGGGCCTTTTCGCTGTCCATCTGTCCCTGGGGTGGGCCTTCCCGCTGTCCATCTGTCCCTGGGGTGGGCCTTCCTACTGTTCATCTGTCCATGGATGAGAACCTGCACCCTCCCTTGAGTACTTGCTGAGAGCAAGTGCCTGCCGATCCCCACCCTTTTCTTACCCCGTCTTCTGCTCTTTGTATGTGAAACCTATTCTTGTCTGTACCAAATGAGCTGTCTGTCCTGACACACTGCCCAGGGCCTCTTGCTCCATACAGTGTCACTTCTGCTATTTGAATCTGCAAGTAAAATTAAGTTCACTTTGACTAACCCAATTTTGCCACATAAAAGGGGGTATGCCTGGTAGAGGCGTTAGTGCCTGTTCACCTATTATGATGGTTGGCCTAATGAGCCCTGGCTATTTCCATGTTGGGAAAGTCATACACAGTTTAATAGAATGTAGAACTCACATTTTGAATTTTGAACATTGCCCAAGGTGTAAACATATATAACACAGTCCTCTTTTGTAGCAAGCCCTGTTTTCAGTCAGCCCCTGGCTCCCCAAGGAATCCACGGACACCACACTGCATTGTGTAGCTAAACTGGAAACTGGTAGTCTGTGTGTATGGAATATATTCCAGTTTATGCTAATTTGTGCCAAGCACACTGTAAGTACTGAAAAGTGTCTGTATTTCCATAATGCTCAAAACTAGGTTCTGAAGCCAGTTTAGTCTCACTTAGCTTTTAAAACTAGCTGTTATAATCGCCTGTACAAGTCTGTGTCTGCATTCATTTTTTTTTCAAAGACTCCGAAAGAAATACTTCGAGGAAGTAAAAGTCTTCAGGTCTGGCTCACTGATTCTGTCCATCATTCAGTGATGTAAAGGGTTAAATTATTTCAAGAATGATGTCACTCTCAAATCAAACCCAAACCAATCCACCATGTGACAATGCAGTTGCCGCTCTGACTTTTACATGTTAGCCTGCACTGCATGTGCTTGCGTTAATGTCCGGTCCTGAGGTAGACTAGCCCTGATTTAGGAAGCTGAGCTGCCTTTGATCTTGCAAGCAGCTGGTTACTCTGGAGAACCAGGGTTCTCCCTCTGGCTCCTCACCCCATCCCCTCAGCACCAGGCACACTTTCCAGTCACCTCTGCCCAACCTTCCTCAACTCCTAGCAGTTGAAAAGCAAATTGTCTTTTTTTAGGCATGTTCTACATCCCATCCATCTTCAGGCAATTCTCCAGTGAAGGATGAATTTACCAAATTCACACTTCTGCCCTTCCACGACGGAGGAGGCCTTCTCGTAAGGACTGAGTTGGCGTGTTCGGTGGACGCTATTTCATATCCATTCCCTGTTCCTCTTAGCCACAAAGGATATGTGCAGTATCTCGCTTGCTTGCATGCTGACTTCCTGCCTCTCACAGTGATGGTTCCCTGCTTCTTTTCCCATGAAAAGAAAATTCCTCCCTAATTAAAAATATTGAGCAGGAATGCATACTCTTTCAATGGGTAAACATATCACAGCAAGTGGATTTAATGTAAGGCATCAAACCATTTCTGTCCCTTGCTCCCACTCCTACCTCCCAAACCCCATCTTTTCAGGTTCACACACAGTGTTGATAGCTGTCTCCCAGCACCTTTCTTTCTGCTGTGGTGTGAACACATGTAGCCCAGACTGGCTTCCAGCTCCTGATCCTCCTGCCTCTGCCTCCAAAGTGTGAGGATTGTGTGTGTGTGTGTATTACCACACCTAGCTATCACTAGTGTTTTCTCACAGCAATGGAAAGTGGGCTGGCACATACACCCTGGTTTGTGTTCTGGGGAACTCTGCTTCTTTGGCTAATCATGTAGGGTCATGAGCTTTCCTTGTGTTGAGATTTGTACCTTATTCTAACTGATCATTCCTGTTCATATGCATCATTTTCTAATTTTCTTTGTAAATCAAAGAAGACCACACACACACACAAGAAGGTGAGCACAATGAATGTATTTATGGTTTGAAATTTATTGAGACAGTCCCATGTGGCACTTCTGGGTCCCTGGGTACTCTGCTCCCTCAACTGTGCCTCTCTCTATCTTTTTGCTGGGTGTCTCTCCAGACTTGGGGTTCACTAACATTTGACTTTGCTTCTAGTATACATAGTTGAGAGTAAGTTATTTTGTGGTGTTTTACCCTTTCTGTGAGCTGAGCTTTTTCAGTGATACATATTTTACTGCGGGTCTATGCTTGTTGATAGTACAGCTACAGATTGTTCATCCTCTTTAGCAAACAAAATGCCAGTGTGGGATGGGTCACAGCGAATGTATCATTTCTTCATGGATGGATACCTGACGTCTATTGGTACTTTCAATGAGAGCCATGTTGGTGAGCTCTTTCATCTGCCAGCTCTCAGACCTCTGGGATAGCTTCTCCTCATGGTTTATGCTTCCCTCAGACTAGAGTAGCCTCAGCCCTTCTTAGGCTCAGAGGTCTGGTCTGTGCAAGAACAACAGTGCTTAGACTTGACCAGCATAATTCCTTTCAGACTTAACCTATACTTCGCTTGTCCTAATCCAGCATTTTATGGTATTATATTTTTCATTGTATGCAGACAGTTTCTGTGTGATGGCACTGTAGTGGTAGTGATGTGAGGTCTAGCCTGGAACCCTGCTCCTCCTCACCCAAAAGCACATGCATACTATTCTAGTTTACTATTCTGCTGCTGTGATAAACACAGTGATCAAAAGCAACTTAGGGGAGGACAGGGTTTATTTCACCTTGTGCTTCTGGGTCAAGGTTTGTCGTTGAGTGAATGCGGGGGAGGAACTGAAGTCAAAACATGGGGGCTTCTGAGCTTATGGAGCCAAAGCCTATCTGCCTAGGGATGGTGCTGCCCAAGAAAATTCTCCACAGACATGGTTGTTGATAGATAGAGTTTTTTAACTCCCAGGATTGCAAGCCCCCATCTATTCTCTGTCATCTTATTCTATCCCCACATTCCAATCTCTCGGGAACACTGACCTCTGTACCACATCTGAGAAGGCTTCCTCATATTTCCCATTTGCTCTTTGTCTCTTCTACAACTTCCCCATGTGTGTTATCCTGAAGCCATGGTAAGACTCCCCATCCCTGTCAGCATAAGCAGGCAGGTGTGCCATGTGGAACCCAGGAGGACAACTTGCAAAGTTCTGGAAGCCACCCCTGTTAGGAGTCTTAACTTTCTCCCCCTACCCTGTGATACCTGACTGGGCATTCCCATAGATGTAAGGCAAACAGAGCCATGTACATTCCTGCCCCTTGTCCACACTGGCTCTACTTCAGAGTACAGAACTTCGGTGTGTGCCATGAGCACAATAGCCTCCAGGTCCTGCAGAGACCCAGTGCACATGGCCATGATAATTTAGAACAGAATCCACAGCTGGGCTCTAGCCCTGCTTGTCTTGAGCCTCTGTGAACAGATAAGTGCTCACACATAAGTCACAAGTAAGACTCACACATAAGTCTCCCTTGTTTTTCAGACCTTGACACCAACAAGATACTCTAGATAGTGCTTTGTGACCGATGGCCACTTTCTGTCCCTGAATCCCACTTAAAGACTTAACACCTGATTCCTCAAGTGTCCAAATTCACTGATAATTTAAATGAAGGTAAAAGAAAGAAGAGGGATGACATTGCTTGAATGACAGATGGATTCCAGAATAGTCATACTCTACCTTCTCTATATCTGAAACAAACGAAGAACCCAGAAGAGAGGAGTGAAAAACTTCAAAATGCCCAGTACAAGTCAGGTTACCTCCTTTCTTCTTTCTCACCTCCCCTTTGACCAAGAGGCCTCTTTGATTGGCACTGGGTATCAGAGTGTGCCTCTGGTACTAAAGCCATCAGGTCACTGCTTTTTCCCTAAAATGAACTGATGGGGTTGTCACTCCCCCAGGAAATACATCTTAGCTTCTATAGCAGAGTTTATTCACTGGAGTTTGGAATGATGGAATCCTTGACACTCTAGGGTGAAAGGAGGGGGCTTGCTGAGAAATTTATAAATTGAAATTGTTTTCTAGAAGCTATGCCATCTGCTGTATCTTGGTTTTATTAGACATCCCAGGAAAAGCAAAACCTGTGAGCTTTAAGAGTCCTGTTTGGGATAGTTATGTCGAGTGAGGCTATGCTAGTGCCTGGCAAACACAGACGGGGATGCTCACATTCATCTATAGGATGTAACACAGAGCCTCCAATGGAGGAGCTAGAGAAATTACCTGAGAAGCTGAAGGGGTCTACAACCCTTTAGGTGGAACAACAATATGAACTAACCAGTACCCCCAGAGCTCATGTCTCTAGACGCATATGTAGCAGAAGATGGCCTAGTCGGCCATCACTGGAAAGAGAGGTCCCTTGGTCTTACAAACTTTATATGCCTCAGTACAGGGGAATGCCAGGGCCAGGAAGTGGGAGTGGGCGGGTGGGGGATCAGGGTGGGGGGGAGGGTATAGGGAACTTTCGGGATAGCATTTGAAATGTAAATAAAATATCTTTTAAAAAAAAGAATAATTTTAGGAGTACTAGCATTAGTTCTTCTTTGAAGGTATGATACAATTATGTATTAAATGTACCTGGCTTTGCTGTTATGAAGTAAAATTATTTACTTCATTGTGGTTTAATTTTGCTACATATCTAGACATAAATCTATCTCTTTTAGATTTTCCAGTTTAGTGTAATATAAGTTATTTTTTTAATCTGTCCTTATGTGTCTTTGAATTTCTTTAGTGTCTATTGTAATTTGAATTTTGGTCTCTTTCTTTTGTCAATGTTGTTAATAAATTCACCCCCCCCCCAAAAAAAAGAGTCCTGTTTGGGGACTGGAGAGATGGCTCAGCAGTTAAGAACTGACTGCTAGCTGAGCATAGTGGTGCACGCCTTTAATCCCAGCACTCGGGAGGCAGAGGCAGGCGGATTTCTGAGTTTGAGGCCAGCCTGGTCTACAAAGTGAGTTCCAGGAAGCCAGGGCTACACAGAGAAACCCTGTCTCAAAAAAACAAAAAACAAAACAAACAAACAAACAAACAAAACAAAAACAAAAACAAAACAAAACAAAAAAAGAACTGACTGCTCTTCCAGAGGTCCTGAGTTCAACTCCCACTCTGAGTTCAATTCCCAGCAACCACATGGTGGCTCACAACCATCTATAATGGGATCTGATGCCCTCTTCTGGTGTGTCTGAAGACAAATACTGTGTACTCATATAAATAAAATAAATATATCTTTTAAAAAAAGAATAAGAAAGAGAAGAAAGAGAGAAAGAAAGAGAGAGAGAGAGAAAGAAAGAAAGAAAGAAAGAAAGAAAGAAAGAAAGAAAGAAAGAAAGAAATCATTTGAGAAGGTTTCATGACTTCCAAAGATGCTGAGCTGCTCCAGGTAGGACCCAGCCCCGCGGGAGCTTGCCCACCAGCATAGTGCAGAAGTAAAGTGAAGTGACAGTTTAGTATGAGGAGACAAACACACTCTAGAACACAGCCTCAGTGTGCTTGCTATAGACGCTCACTGGATGAAGAGAGAGATTCCTGCATGTGTTTAGAAATGTTGCCAGCTCCAGGAAGGAAGACCTGCCTAGGAAGGTCTTCAGAGGGAACTTGTGGTTCTAGAAAAGAGGACTGGGAACTTCCCAGGTAGCTGTGTGCTGCGGCTTCTAGGTGGGCAAGCTTTTCTACCCATCAGCCGGAGACTCAACCGGATAAGCACCCTTCCCACGTGGGGCAGATGTTGAATTTCTGTAGAAGAACCATTATAAAGCACCTCGGCCAACTGGCCCTGAAAGGGAATATAATCAAAAGTGCCTTTCCGATTCGCTTTCCAAGGTACTGACTTTTCTCAGGACTTTTCAAGGTACAAGAAATTTTGAAGCCTTAAATCAAAATCACCAGTTTAGAAAAATTGTAGTCTGTATAGGAAGCTGTTTATGCTTGCTTTTTGAGGTAGCCACAATATTCCAGGGTGGTGTGGAGTCTGCTAGCTCTGAAAGACATTGATATCATTAGGCCAAAATCCCAGCTTCTTCACCCTGCTGCCAGTCAAGGGCAGAGCACCAGAGGTGCAGAAGTTTGCACAGTGGTTCTGCCTGCTTAGGTCACGTTGCAGGGGGCAGATGCTCTCAGAATAGGACTTTGGTGCCTTTATATTATTTTATTTTATTTATATTTGTCTTTATTATTTTTTGATCACCAAAGGACAACTTTCGGCAGTCAGTTCTCTTCTCCCACCTTTGGGCTCCAGGTGCTGGACCCTATTCTTCAGGATGACGCAGGACTCTCTTATGTCCTATTATTTATACTAATTCTGGAATACCATCTAAATGATACTTAACACAGGACCCTCTATGGAATTTGATCTTAGGGATACATTCACTTCCAGTTGCTGTCCCCACTTCCTAGACACCCCGGGAGCACACCTGTTTCTGCGGATCCCCTCTGATATCTGTGGAGTAGAGTTGGAAATATATTTCGCTGCTTCCTCCACTTAGGTCCAGACCTAGGCTGAACCCTCTCCTGTCTCCACATGTGCTTTTATGCTCATGATCTGCTGCATCCCCGTCTCTGCCTGTCCTCTCCTGCTATGATCTAGAATGCAATGCCAAAGCTTAACTCCGTCCTCAACCCTGTACTCTCCCAGTCTCCCTTTAGTGTGTCCTCTTATCTGGGTGTCCCCTTTACTTTTGTTCTTCCCTTGACCGTTCCTTCTCCCTGCCAGAGGCCCCTTCTTCCATAGTCACCAGGTGCCACACATAGCCTTGCTCAGCAGTCTCACTCCCATGGCTTTTTGGGACTTCTTCCTTTTCCATGATGGCCAAACAGAAGAACGTGTTTGTCACTGACATCATCAGTAAAGAATAGAAGTAATCGCCTTCAATTGAGTGTGTCGATGTCATTAGTGTCTCTTCCTTCTTGCACCTTGGTTTAAAGAGTTTTTAACAGAAAGCCAAGATAAGTCAAGCAAACAACATTTCTTAAATTGAGAGGAGACACTCCCATAAACACAAGCATTTGGTTCAAGGAAGTGTGGGTCATAGGGTTTGGGGTTCTGGTGTCTGATCTGCTCTGCCTGGTCTTGTCTAAGTCACTTTTCTCGGGCTCTCTATTGATGGGCTTAAAATAATCCCCCCATCATGTTCACTTAGAATACATTTGGCCAGAGTTGATTACTCCTTTTTATGACTGCTCAAAGTTTCCTGGTTGATACCATGACTAGCTGTCTCCTATGTTCTCTCTAACAATGGAGCATGCTTATAATCTCAGCACTTGGGAACCTGAGCCAGGAGGATTACAGTGAGTTCAAGGTCTGGTGAAGGTATGTAGTAAATATCAGACTATTCAGGCCTATTTCAATAACTTAAAACAGGAATAACTGAAGAAAGAGAATCACACAGATTAGTGGGTACTCATGTTGACACCCCAGTGTTAACCTATCACTGTCAGACTGGCGTGCAGCTCTGAAGCCCCAGTTATGAGAATACCTTACACCCTTACAGTTTCTTCTTTGCTCTGTGAGCCTCATTTATAATCCCAAATCTTTCTTCTCTTTGTCTCTCTGTTCACTTCCTCTCACCATAGCCCCTTTCTGGGCTGTGGGTGTTGAGGCCCTGTATGGCATACCCAGGCTGAGCTTCAAGCTTCATATCCTCTCACTGCCACTTGCCCCCGCAAGTGCTAGAGGTCCAGTTGTGAGGTGGCATCCCACCCTCTCCTTGACTCCTGTTATCACCTTTCCTCTCTGCCTTACTGAAACACTTACTTTGTTTTTAATTATGTCTACCTGTTTGTGTCCAAATAGGTTTGTGAGTGTGAGTGCAGGTGCCACTGGAGGCCAGAAGAGGGCGACAGATGCCATGATCTGGAGTTAACAGGTGGTCATGCGCTGTCTCCTTGTGGGAGCAAAGGACTTTCTGTGCCTCTCAGCTGAGTTCCATACCTGAGGTCCTGTGTGTGACAGTAGTTTGATCCCACGCTGTTGCTTTATCTTCCAAGCATCTATTTTCAGTTATTAAGTTCTATCAGCTAAAAGTGTGTTCTTCATTTCTAAACTCTTTAAAACATAATTATGAGACAGTTATCATTATACTGCCAGGCATCAGTAGGGCTGAATGAATCCAGCCCCCACCCCCACCCCGTTCTCTGTTTGGGTTTATTTCCTGAGTTGATTGACTCTTACTAGCAGTGCAGTAGAGTCAAAGGCATTTAAAAAGGGGCTCTTTAGTCTGTCTGCTTGAGAGAGTACATAGGGGAAGCTAAAAAAAAAAAATTAAATTTACACTGAGTTTAAAAGCTAAAGAGGAAATGGCATTTAGAAATCAGAAAGAAGAAAACAACCTTAAATGCCTACTTACTTACATAGCTAGTGTTTTTATTCATTCTGTTTGTAAGCAATGTGTTGACTTGACTTGAAGCCATTAGGGGTCTCAGTTAGCAGTCTTGACCTTGTGCTCTGTGTGTTTGAGTTCAAGTTGTTCCCTCCTGGTGACACTGCGCAGTCCCCTCCCTTCTGTCTACGTTCCAAATGCATATGCAGGCTGGGTTGTATGCTAAAGAAGGCTTCAGCTGGTAGTGGCTTCTGGCTCATTAATTTCTTAAATGTTCTTTCTCACGGCTACAAGGGACTGGCCTCAGAGCCCTGTGTTCCCAACTGTCTTCAGACAGAAGTGTTCATGGAAGGCTTGAGTTGTCAGATGAAAGAGCTCAGCTAGAAATGGCTGTACTCGGACATCATGAGCAGAATTTTCAAGGAGGAATACCTTTACTTGTTAAGAAGGGGCTCTGGTCACCAGTAGCGCGGTGTGCTCGTGGTAGCTGGCTGTGTCCAACCTCAGTGTAGGCATGAGCATCAGAACTAGGATCCAGGTATCTGTCAGACCATAACTCCGATTGGTGCACCTCCGAAGACATGTGCACACCAGCTGTCCCTCAGGTGTAGGCTGTGCAGGAGGGAAGTAGAAGTCACTTGTCCACATATGCCCATATTCAAAGGGCCATTGGTGAGGTCTATAATCTACAGCTTGCTCACCCTCTTCACCGAATCTGTATCCCAGCAGAGAAGACGTGGATGAGGGGAGGGCCATGGCCAGTTAAGAACGGGGGCATCCCAAATGCACCCTGAGATGTCAGGCATCGCAGAGCATCGCAGCAGGTTCAGCCAACTTCAGTGCCAAGGAGCCACCTGCGAAAAACACCGTCTTCTCCAGCTATCCTTGAAGGGCTGTTTAGCAGATGAAAACTGGCTTTTTAATTGGTTTTCTGCCCGTTGCATCTTTGAAACTGTCCAGTGTAAGTGCTTTAAGTTGTTTCACACAGGGCTTTATGTCATTAGTGCTTCTGTGTGTGGTTCTAATTCTCGCTGACTGATAATATACTGCTCTGCTGGAAAACAGTGTAGCAGGAAACCTACTGTGTGTGTGTGTTGGTGGGTGGTGGTGTGTGTTTGGGTGGGTGGGTGGGGGCAGTGCTGTGATGTGCTACCAAACTCTGAGCTCCTGGATATTATTTTTCTTCCTCCCAAGACCTCAGACTGCAAAGGCATGGCTTTAAAGTGTTCCCTGGTTATTAAAGTTTGAGTTCATTCAACAGTTTCTTACCTGTTTTGAGAACCCTGTGGAAATAAAGCCAAGTAATGCTTTAGACATGAAATGCTAACATGCTGGCAGTCTTAGCATGCTCAGAAGATCCATTTCATATTTAAAAAATAGTCTCCTTAAACACCGGTGACATTGATTTGAGAAAATATCACCTCATGGAAAACATTTTTATGAGTTATAAAAACTATGAGCCACACTGGCTTCCATTGATTAAGAGAGTTTCTTAGTAAAATATTTGAATGGAGGGAGAGTAATTCTCAGTAGCTAAAGTGCCTATTGACCTAGGCATTGACCTAGGCCGGCAGCCTTTTTTGATCCCCAGTACCCAAGGAAAGGTGGCAGGAGAAAGCTGACTCCACCAAGCTGTCCTCTGACCTCCACACAGATGCTGTGGTCTCTGCAGTCCACATACATATCTTACTTATATAATGAAATCCCTGAGACTCAGTAATTAATAAAGAAAAGAGGAGTTAGGTGTTGGGGGTCGCCCAGTCTGTAAAGTGCTGCTTTGCAAGCAGGAGGACCTGAGTTGTGTCTTCAGAGCCCTGCACCCCTTTTTCTTTGTTTTTGTTGGTTTTTAAAAGCTAGGTGTGGCTGCATCCACCTACAGTCCAGCTCTAGGAAGGCAGAGCTAGGATGTTCCTCAAAGCTCCCTGGTCAGCCAGCCTAGCTAACTTGGCAAGTTCCATGCCATTCAAAGACCCCATTTCATGCAGCAAGATGGAGGATAACTGAGTAATGGCATCTAAGGGTGACCTTTGGACTGTGCACACACATGCAGCACTACACCTACATGTATGTGTATGCTGACATGAACACAGGCTGCAAGGTACAATTATACAGTTAACCCACCTTTCATATCTTTGAAGGCCACCTCACTGGCCATCACTATTTACCGTCCCTGACGATAAGCCTGGAGTTGCTGCAGAACTGCATACTTTACTTGCTTTAAACATCTCCTTAAGTGTCGGCTTCTTTATTGAATCTGGGTCTTTAGAGGATGCCACAAATGATGTCAACCTCTCATCATAAACAAATATTTCCTTGAGAGATTAGTTTTATAGTTTTGTTATATATACTTTCTCCCTCCCTCCCTCCCTCCGTCCCTCCCTCAATATTACCTCTTCTCCTAAGTCTTCCTCCTCCCCTACCTCCATCTTCCCTCAAGTCCTACCCTGTCTTTGAAACAAGGTCTCACATATAACCCAGGCTAACCTCTAATTCATTGACCCTACCCCTACCACCTTTGGGGTACTGGATTTACAGGTGTCTACTACCACATGCAATACAATTCTGCTTTCAAAAGCAGTTTGTAGGCTATGATGGTTGGTTTTGACTCTCAACTTGAGACAATCTAGAATTGTATGAGAGTCGTAATGAAGAATAGACTATACTAGGTTGACACTAGGACATGCCTGTGGGTGATTATTGTGGTGGTTTGAATAGGTATGGCCCTCATAGTCTTGTGCTCAAGCTCTGCCCAGTGTGGAAAAGTCTCCTCTGTTACCTTTGGATCAAGTTGTAGATCTCTCAGCTCCATCCCCAGCACCATGTTTGCCTGGATGCTACCATGCTTCCCACCATGGTAAGCGACTCAACCTCTGAAACTGTATTCCAGCCCCAATGGAATGTTTTCTTTTATAAGAGTTACCTTGATCATGGCATCTCTTCACAGCAAAAAGCCCCAAACTAAGATAATTATCTTGATTACTACTTGATGTGGGAAGATTCAGCCCATTGTTGGCAGCACCATTCCCTAGGCCGGAGGTCGTAAATAGTTTAAGATGAGAAGTTAGGAGAAAACAAATGATTAGAGAAACCTCGATTCTATGTCTGCTCTTGGCTGTGGATGTGATGGGACAAGCTGCTTGAGATCCTGCCTTAACTGACCTGAAATGCTAGACAACTACTTAGGATTGTAAGCCAAATAAACCCTTTCCTCCCTGTGTTGATTTTTGTCAACATGTTTTTCACAGCAACAGAAATGATAGAACATAGGCTCATAGAGAGATGGAAAGATGCTGCTGCCAGTTCCCATGTACCTCCCCTTTGTTCTCCTCCTTTCAGCATTCTGAGGTACATTGGTCACAGCTTAGAAGTCACTGCTGAGAACCTCACGTTTGTGAAAATGTTTGATTATATAATTTAATGATCTGTAAACTTTAAAGCCACACACATTAGCGTCTTTCAAGGATATTTGGAGAGAGAGAGAGAGAGAGAGAGAGAGAAGTTTGGAACTGTATACAAAAGCAAATTAAGTGGTAAATTGTGTGTGCTTATTGTTTAGAAAGTTAAAAATCAATTAGTATCATTAAAATTATCTTTTAACTTAATAATATGGTAATGCTTGACTTGGGTTTTTCTTGAGCTTAATAATTCTAATCTGGTGATGCATTTTTAATCTCTCTTCATGGAGTAGAAGACTGCTACCCCTCTTGGGCAAGGATATCCAATAGGAAGAGGGTAGCATTGGGCCTGAGCCCCATGGGCATTGTCTGCTTCCACAGTGACGCTTACCTGTGAAAGACAGTGGCTTCTGTTTGCTTGGTTTTAGCTTTATTGGGACAAGGCCCTGCTCCATCACCAAGCTGACCTGGATCTTACTCTGTATTTCTTGAACTTGTGGTAATCTCCTATCTCTGCCTCCCGAGTGCTTCTATTATAGGCATGAGCCTTCTTACCTGCCTTCTTTTTTCAGAAGTGTCTTTAAAAAAATAATAATAAAAACTGGGTGTTATGGCACACACCCATAATCCTGGCATTTGAGAGTTTGAGGCAGGAGGATGAGACATTCAGAGCCAGCTTTGGCTATATAGCAAATTCAAGGCACATTGCCTGTGCCCTGGACTACTCGCTGCTAGGTTTTACCTGCCCTTGGAGTTTGGGGCTGAGGTAATGCAGAGCCAATGACACAGACTTCTGGAGCAGGTGATAAATGCCTCAAGAAGTGCTCTGAACACTTTAATACCCTCCTTTAATACCCTCCACCTGGGCCCTTATTGGTCCCAAGAAAGCATCTCTTCTAAACAGCAGATCCCAATTGTCCTGCATTGTCTGCACCAGCAATCCTTGGTCTCTCAGGCAGTCCCTTAATTAGGTCCTCCTGCAGGAGACACTTTGGGGGCCACTAGTCCCCTGGCATTTGCGTAGAGGTGGCATGGCCATACCTGTAGCAGAGGCCAGCCTGGATACATGAGGCCCTTCTCAACAAATGAGTCCATAACTATCCAGAACTTTGAATGGCACTGGCTGCTCTCTTCTCAATTTTCAGTCTGCCTCTCTCTTGTTGTGGAGGAGTGACCAGGCAATCTTCTCTGGCAATGCGAGTCTTGTCATCCAGCTGAAGGGATGAGTGGGAGATGCACAGTGAGCTGACCTGGCACTGTTTGCAGGCTGATTTCTGATATTCAGTCTACCAATTTAAGTTAAATACTCATAGCATCTTAGACTTGTGTTTGTGGCCATGTTTGGGGCTAACCTGCGTGGCTCTTTAAAAATCTGTATATTTAAGGTTTTTTTGTTTGTTTGTGTATAAAGAGGTTTTTCCACCGAGTTATTTCTTAGCAAGAAAAATATGCTGTTTTAATTATCTCCAGAGGTGATTTGAAGCCGTGTCACTTAAGGTAATGAAAGGCTGTTTAGAAATAAGGATGTTTAAATATACATAACTGCAGGAGCCATGCCAAGAGCAATGCGAAGCAGGAATTGAGAGTAGGAATATGTTATTGAGTTCTTAGAAGGGAAGGAAAAAGACACTCTGCCTATCCATAGAACTATAGGTGGATATCAGGTAGGAACCCTGTTGTTCTCTTACACTTTATATGTTGTCTGTTGCTGTCCTTACTATGTGGTCTGATATAGCCCAGGCTGGTGTTAAATCCTGATTCTCCTGCCTCACCTCCCGTGGGTATGGTCACACCCTGCTCTGTCTACTTCTTAGTAAGGTTTTTGCATGTCCGAAGCGTCACATTTTCTACCAATGAACACTTTTTATACTAGAAATCTGAGCTAGAAATGTTAGAACATTATATATCCTTACCGGTCTAAAATATAGAAAATCACCCATGTGAAAGAGAAGAGATATAGGAGGTTGTTTTGTGGGTCCAGCGTAATTGCAATCAGCGTGTTCTGATAGCTTTTCATAATTGTACGCTTTACTGGTAAGGAGAGAAAATGAGCAGTTTAGTTTGTTAAGTAGGACCCTGGGCTTGCCCATCAAAGTTGTTGGCATAGGAGGTGTCCACAAGGGCTCCCCACCAAAAGCAGAGACAGGGACAGGGACTTTACCTTTTACACAGCCCCTTACCTGAAAGCTCTGACATTTCCCCCGAGAGCTTACTACACTCCTTTAAGTGCCAAGGAGAACCCCAATCTTCTTGGTGTGTCCCCATTACCCAGTCTTCCTGCCTAAGACTGCAGCCCTCACAGTGCCCAATGATCATCATATTTAACTGGGAGACTTCTATATGTACCAATATATTTTTTTTTAATTTCAGCGACAAAATGCCAGAAAAAGGCAACTTGAGGAGGGAGGGGGTGGCTTTTTTTTTGCTCCTGATCTGTGGCTATGTGACCACAGAGGTAAAGAAGGACCATTTGTCAGAAGACTGAAGTGGCTGCTCACACTGCATTCCACCAGGGAGGGGCAGGCAGCTGGGGCAAAGCTTGCTGGAAAAGCAGGCTGATGGTGGGTGCTTGCCTCATGAGTCTGAGAGCTTGACTTTGTATCCCAGCATCTACATAATAGTTGGCTGTAGCAGCTAATGGGAAGACCTTAGAGAAACAGGTGAATCCAATCCTTGGAGCTAATCTTCTAGCCATGTTAGCTGATCAATAGGTTCCAAGTTCAGTGAGATATGCTGTCTCAAAAAATAAGGTGGATAGATACCCTGTCTCAAAAAACAAGGTGGAGGGTTGGAGCAAGGGCTCAGTGAGTGAACGGTGGTGGTGGTGGGGGGGGGGGTCTGTAGGTCCTGTGTAAAGCCAGGCCTGGTGGCATAGCAATCCTAGTACTTGGAAAATAAAACTGAAGGCAGCAACAAGAATTCTGGGAGCTCATAGGTGAGCCAGCTAGGTATATCCTAATCTTGTCTCCTTTTAGAAAGTATCTAATAGTGAACTCTTTGTCCATGGGCTTCATTTTTTTTAGAGTACACAGTTTTCCATAATGGCTGTCCTAATGTGTATTCTCCCTGCTGGTGTGCCGGGTTCCTCTCTCCTCCCCTTAGCCTGCATTCCTCCTCTTCTCTCCTTAAACTACTAAGCCAACCAAACCAATGCAGCCTGTCTCTCTCTGCTTTTGATTTGCATCATCCCATTCAGTAGTGAGCAGAGCATCTTCTCATACCCCTGCATGTCTGCCTAAATGTCTGCTCGCATCCTTTACCAATAGATAATCAGGCCAATAGGGTTGTTTTTTGTTTTGTTTTGTTTGTTATTTTTGGTTTTGAGTTGAGTTTCTTATGCATTTTGGATAGTAACATTTATCCAAATGATGCCTCCAAACATCTCTTGCTTAACAAATTGTTTTATTATGGAAATGGTTCATTTTGCAGTGCAGCCTGTTAGTTTAATGCAATTCTATTTGTTTGTTTTTGCTTGGATTCACTGCCCATAGCCATTCTGTGTTTTCTTTCAGTATAGTATATATGTACACATGTATTCACATACACACATAGCCACACCTTTTATGTGTATATATTATACATAATTATTGTATGTAACACATATGTCATATACCATATACACACATATCCACATGCAAAAAAAATGGATTTTTGAGACAGATGCTCTATTGCTATGTAGCCTGGAGTGGCCCAGTACTTAACAGTGATCCCCCTGTTTCTCATTTGAGTTCTTTTGATCAGATTACACACATGTGCCATTCAGCCAGCCAGGGTTTTTTAATATACTTCAAGTTGACTTTTGCCTTTGGTATGAGAGTCTAATTTAATTTTCCTGTGAGTCTCCGATTCCCTAAACATCACTGTAAAATCACTAGCACCTTTGTCTTCTAGCCATCTTGATCAAAAGTTACTTGTTGAACTGGATGGTAAAAAGTCCACTCAACCCTACACAAGGAACTACAGGCAACTATGGAAAGCTGGGAGTGGGAGAATGCAGCAATTGGTTGTTCAGGGCCAACTGGTCAACCTTGACAACATATGAACAAGTAATATGGATTCACTAAGTTACATTTAGGATTATAAATGTATATAAAATACATATATGTATACAATAGCAATTCATGAAGAAAGAGGCTGTGAATTTGAAGGAAAGTGTGGAGCTATGTGAGAGAGTTTAGAGGGAGGAAAGGAAAGAGAGAAACATAATTAGATTACAATCTCAAAAACAAACAGAAAATGTCACTTGAATGGTCTTCCAGAGTCTATTCCTTGAGAGATGTGCTTGATTTTGTGCCTTGCCATGCTGTTTTGATTACTGTAGCTTTGTTTTATATTTTGAAATCTCGTAGCATGTTGCCTTTATTTATTTATTTATTTATTTATTTATTTATTTTTGGTTTTCTTGAGACAGGGTTTCTCTGTACAACCCTGGCTGTCGTGGAACTCACTTTGTATACCAGGCTGGCCTCGAACTCAGAAATCCACCTGCCACTGCCTCCCAAGTGCTGTGATTAAAGGCGTGCCATGCTGCTTGGCCAGTATATTGCCTTTAGTATTGCTTTTTGTTGAAGATTTCATTGTCAGTTCAAGGTCTTTTGTGGTTTCCTACAGATGCTCAGTTTTCATTGCTGTTGGTTTTTCTTTTTCTGATGCTGTTGGGTTTTTTTGTTTTTTTGTTTTTTGTTTGTTTGTTTGTTTTTCCTGTGACTACTGCCCTTGTGATTTCATGGGCTTGCATTTTGGCAAGATTAATACTTTTGGGCTTTAAGTATGGTGTTTAATTCACTGTATGTGTGCCTTGTATGATACCTTCTAGGGGTGTTTCTGTCTTCAGTATTTGGATCTGCCTTATCTTAGTTAAACTCTACTTCATTTAGTTAGTTTGTTCTTTGGTGCATTGCATTGTTCCTATTGATTAATCACTCACAAATATTATGTTTCCAAGTTTTCAGGTAGTGTTGCTCAGGGAAGAATGGAAGTTTACATCAAGTATGATCTTGGAAGAGAGGTGTCTTTAGAGACGGGATAGACTAAATTTGAAGTGATATTCTAATATTTAAACATCTTCCCCATATCCCCTTCTCAGAGATATTTTAAAGATGTGTATTCAGTATAGTAGTGGCTGAGAATGTGTATTTTAAATTCATGGTGAAAAGTCTTTCAGTGTAGGACTTAGAACAGTCCATTCAGCTACAGGCTTAAGATCTTTAAAGGGCCTAGACATGAAGCTGTATTCCTTCCAATCACTGGCAGGCTTATTCCTTGCTGTGAGTCATTCCATTCTAGCTATGCACGTCTTCCTTTCTGTAGGTACATTTAGAATAGTGGGGACACAGCACATCCCCTAGGCCTGGAGCAGGGTCCACTCAGCAATGGCTGTTTTCTGGGCCCTCTAGTGTACTCTGTAAACACAGGGAAGGTACCTGTCCTGGAAAAGTAAATGTTCTTGTAAGGAGGAACAATGGGTGATGTACTAGATAGAGAGCTGTGTAGCTTGCATTGGATTGACCCCTACATGGAGATCAGATCAGGGATGGGGAGGTGGTCAAGTTGCCGGGGCCAGACATATCTCCCACTTTGAGTGGGAATGCAATAGGCAAAGTTCTTGCAAAGGAGGTTTGGTACCTAGTTCTGCTGGCAGTGGGGAGGTTAGCCTGATGGTGCCTTGGGCATCAACCTCCAACAGAGACACAGATAGCAGGATCCTAAAGAGGGCAGGTAGTAAGGACAAAAACAATGTGGTTTGTCAATGTCATTGGAATAATGACCAGAAAGAGGTTGAGTTGGGGAGGCTAGAACAACTCCTGGAGAACTTGATTCGTCCACACATGTGTTCAAATTAATACAGCCTGGACCTCCTGTGTGTGTGTGTGTGTGTGTGTGTGTGTGTGTGTGTGTGTGTGTGTTTTCATGTTTATATCTTCCCCTAATTTTTGAAACAGGGTCTCTCATTTCTCTTTCCCTGCTATTCACCAGTTTGGCTAGTCCGGCTGGCCAGCAAGACACAAAGGTCCTGATGTGCCATCATGCCCTGATTTTTGTTTTTTTTAAGGTGGGTTTAAATGATTGAACTCTGGTCCTCAGCAAGCACTTTAGCAAATGAGCCATCTCCCAGGCCCTGTTTTTCTTTCTGACTTATGATAATCTTTTCACCTAAATAACAGAGATTCTCCCTGGGCTGTGTTTGGGGTATGTAATCACTCTAAAGAAATACCACCTAATAACTGTGTTTCTCTCTGACTGATCACCCTAGATGTCTGGGTTTTTTGCTTCTTCTGGACACTGAAGCAGCCCATTGAAATTCAATGCAAGTGGGCTTCATCCCATTATCCTTCGGATTCTTTGTAGACAGGGATGGTGAATATTGCATTTTGCAAACTCTTAACTATGTAGCTAGATAATTAGCTTGTGAGAAACATAGTTTTGCAAACAAGTAGAGATTCTGGAAAGTAATTAAAATTAGTCATTATTGGGCCGCTTTGGGGTTTACCTTCCACTGCGTGCCGTTAAGGTCTTGTCGGAACAAAATTAATAAGGAATAAAAAAATCTCCGATTTAGGATTGGTAAAGATCCTTTCCCAGTCTGTTGGTGGCCCTTTTGTCTTGTTGACAGTATCTTTTGCCTTACAGAAGCTTTGCAACTTTATGAGGTCCCATTTGTCAATTCTCGCTCTTACAGCACAAGCCATTGCTGTTCTATTCAGGAATTTTTCCCCAGTGCCCATATCTTCGAGGCTTTTTCCCACTTNTAGATAAATGGCCCTGGTTAACTTCGATGGGTCACAAAACAAAATGAATGGATATGAAAATGTGTGAGAGAGAGAGATCTGTGGGAAATCAA
Organism: Mus minutoides; assembly: GCA_902729485.2. Lineage (NCBI taxonomy): Eukaryota > Metazoa > Chordata > Mammalia > Rodentia > Muridae > Mus > Mus minutoides. The sequence continues at coordinate 271,008 of LR750590.1, read as the reverse complement.
GAAGGTGGGCAGGGTGGGAGGGAGGTAGGAGTGGTCAGTATTTAAAGTGTGCATGTGTGAAATTGCAAATAATATTTTTAAAAGAAAATATAGCTTATTACAAAAAAAAAAAAAAAAATCTCCAACAAGCATCTGGTCCAAAGTGACTTCTAGTTTACATCTGTCCGTGTAACTTGCAGTTGAAGTCTGGGATTCATGCGAGGGGATATCAGTGTTTTGTGTTCTTGTTATTATGATAACTTCCATTGTTTTATGTGTGGGGCAAATGGTCTAAGTGCCTGGCGTTTTATAACTAAAAATTTTTTTATATAAAATATAGGGATTTTTATTCAAGGACAATAATCTAATAAAGCATTGTTTTTTATTTTATAATTAAAATTATTATGGTCAGCATCATGAATGACCCTGGTCATGTGACAGTCACAGGAGCTGCTGTGAAGTTTGATGAGATGAGTACCATGTATTCTTCTGATATCTTCTTGTTAAAAACTAGTTAGGTGGAAATTAGAAATATGAATAGTGGATATGGACCACTACTGCCATGACTGTACATTTTGACTGATACCAAGAACATTCAAGGATGTCACTAAAGCTGATTGTCTTTTAAGAGATTTACTAGGAGTTATTAGTACCATAGACAGACCAGCGGTGCTGGTCCTCTGAGGAGAATTCAGGACCATGTAACAGAGTTGGGGTCCCTTTTTATAAGTTTCTGGCGAGTGGAGGCGGTTCCTTGTCATATGGTTGATGGGTAGTAGATGCTTATAGCTGGGGTGTCTCTGAATCAGCCATGCGGGTGAGGAGGGCAAGGCTCTAAAAAAACAAGTCACATTGGTTATAGGAACCAAATTCCTTTCATTTTCAGAACTGTCCTTTTCTTATCAAAATGGAGGAGCTATACAAATAGTAAGGCTGTGGCTAACATATATACCCTGGAGAATTTTCCTCCATGTCTGGACATCTGAAAGATCCTCTTTCTACATAAAATATAACACAAGCCATCTATAGACTTTACTCAGCAGGCACATGGTATTCACTTACTACAGGTACCAGATGGTCCTCTTATGATACTGATTAATGTCAGCCCTGACATGTTAAAGTGACGCTTAGATTTAGCTGCCAATAAGCTTCGCACCCCACACGCTGCACCACTCCACCCCCACCCAAGTGTCTGAACCTTCAGAGAAGAGTATGAGGTTTTCATGGCAGGGCCTGGACACTGCAGGGAGAGTGTGGCTAACAAATGAATTCCCATCTCCTAGGCTTTTGACCTTATATAGTTCTGCCTTTTGGGTTTTATCTTTGCTCTCTTAGTGAGAACTCAGAGGCATCTTTACACTGTGTTTCTTTTGTTTTTTGAGACATGGTCTGGCTGTGCAGCCAAGGTGTGGCCTTGAACTAGGTATTCTCCTTCCTCAGCTTCGGGAATGCCAGAGATCCAGGTGTGTACCATTGTACTGGAATAACTGTGTGTCTTGGTGCACACTTTTCTTGTTAATTAGTTACTCTTATTTTGTAGTAATATCCATGGCCATATATGTTTAGCTTGTGGTGTTTAATTAAGGCTGGTCTCTAGTTGATAAATACTTGCTTAACTTGATAAGTTAGTTATTTCCTAAACTACTGTTCAGAGTAGTAGTTAAAAATTAGCCCCAAAGGCTTGACCATTACACTCCCTGTGGTACTGGGAAGATGACTGTGATTAAGAGCACATGGCACTCTTTCAGAGGACCTGCGTTCAGTTCCCAGCACCACATCGCGGGGCTCCGAGCTGCCTGGGACTCTAACACAAGAGGCTCCAGCACTCTTCTCTGGACATAACAGGCACATACACACGCATGACACACAATCACAAATAAAATAAGTCACTGGGAACACAAAGCCCCTGCCATTATGCCTGGAAGTTGAGGTTGTCCTGGCCTGGAGCAAGGGCTAGAAACAGACTGGGATGAGAAAAGGCAACTCCAAAGTGATTACAGTCGACGCCTGGATTTACTTAGAAACTCCTTCCAGAGCAAAAAACGAGAACCTTTAAAGTCACAAGTGAATTTCGTTACGTTGTATCATAATGCCAATATATCCACTAGATAGAACAGTTTTCCCAAATATATAGAAAGAATAAAAACTTACTGAAAAACAAAACAGAAAAAAAGCCCCCACTTTACCCATTACATATGAAAACAGCAAGATCTTTTTAAAGATCTTTACAATAGCATCCATGAAATACTCTCCAATGATATAAAAATAGTCTGGGACAGTCTGGTTGGTGTGTTTCAATGGGAGAGCTGTTTTGTAAACCTCCTCAGTTCGTGTAACAATTTGATGGAAGTCCAATTTGAATCCAAATGGAACTTGTTTAGAACTAAAATATGTAGTTCTGGAGTTTGTTTACAAGATGAAATTGGCTTTGGGTAGTTGGGGAGAAGGCTTAGGGGATAACAGGCTTGCTATGTACTCAGGAGAACATGGTTCAAATCTCCAGGACCCAAGCAGGAGCTTAGTGGGTTCATGAGTACCTGGTTGTAATCCCAGCACAGAGGGAGAAGACAGGATCCCTGCAGCAAGCTCCCTACATTAGAACTAAGAAGCCTGCTTCAAGGAGAGATGCAACCTCAATATAAGTAAATAAGTAAATAAATACATGAGAGAGAGAGAGAGAGAGAGAGAGAGAGAGAGAGAGAATGAATCAGTAGGGGTTTTCTACAGTCCCAGAACCTACGGGTAGTCTCTATATAGTAAGGGAGTTAGTTGATGAATTAGTCTGTAGTCCAACTCCCCAGCAGAAGGTGTGGCCTAGATTAAAGGTGTGTGCCACCACGCCTAGATTTAAAACTTGCTTTGTCCCAGATGACCTTGAACTCAGAGATCTCTCTGTCTTAATCTTCTGGGATTCATAACCACTAGGCCTCAAGACCTCCATGCCAAGATCCAGGTCAGAAACTTGTATCTCCCAGCCTCAAATTAGGATCACAAGTGAGCCTTCCAATTCTGGATTGTAGTTCATTCCAGATATAGTCAAGTTGACAACCAGGAATAGCCACTGTAGATAGATAGATAGATAGATAGATAGATAGATAGATAATATAGATATAGATCTACCACCAACATAAATAAATATTTAGAATATAGATGATAGATAGATAAATAAACAGACATCTAGCCTAAATATATATATTAATATATATAAATATAAATATAAATATAGAATATATATATATATATATATATATATATATATATATATATATAGAGAGAGAGAGAGAGAGAGAGAGAGAGAGATGTGCATCTAGTGAGATACCAAATGTCAGCTTCTAGCCTCCACATAGACCCACGCACATAGAGACACATATACTCACACCCACACAATGAGTACATGCATGTGCATAAAACCTTCTTGGCGTTAGACCTGCCATTGTGGCTCCTCAAGGACATCTCCTTTTCCTTCCTTGTTTTCTGTCAGTTTTCTGTCCGTCACTCTGTCTGCCAGTCTTTCTTTCCTCCCCTTCTCTTCCTGTCTGTCCATCTGTCTGTCTTCCTTTCCTTCCCTTCCTTTCCCTTCCTTGCCCTTCCTTTCTCTTCCCTTCCTCTTCTTTCTTCTTTTACAAAACAGGTAAATTAGCAGAGAAACTAGAGAAAAGTGTGTGAAACAAGCCTCAAGTTAAGATCTGCAACAGAGAGTAACAGTCCACTGGAGCTCTAATGTACAAGGTGTTAATTAACACTCGTCTGTTTCTGTATGGATATAGGCTGAAGGAATGAGTATTGCCATAGCTTATAGGGAATTGGAAATCAATCCCTCACCCCACCCCCACTTCTCCCCACTTTTCCCTCCCTCCCCCCCACCCCTGCCTCTGGTTATATACAGTCTACCAATGTAAGTTCTGAACTTTAAACAATATGTACACTTCTACAGCTAAATACAAGATATACCATATTTAAACATTCTTTGTACCGTGTTTCTCTGTCTTCTCCCTTTTCACTATTTTCCCTTCTGAAGAAAGACACACAGACTGTCAGCCTTCAAGGTGTCCGCCACCTGTGACTCAGCATAGTGTTTTCAGTTCATCTGTTTGTTGACATTAGCTCTCATTTCTTTTTTACTGCTGATTCGTGTTTCATTGTACAGATGTGCCACTGTTGGATAGGTAAAGGGAGACAGGTATTCGGAGTGTCTCCGAGGCTTGTGTGACTCTGTCTTAGGCAGTGGCCCGTTGGACTGCTTGGCTGGCCTCCTCCAGGGACTCAGTGCTGTCTACACTGCACCGTATTTGAGCAACTATTGAGAATTGCACTTGAGTGTGCTCTGCCACCACGAACTTGTCCTGCAGCCTTCCCTCCTCCCTTTGCTTACCGCACAGCACAGTGGAAGTCCTGGCTTCAGGATCTCAGAGAGCTGGAGTTCCTTGGAGCTCAGCAAAGAGGGAAGTGGCAGTTGTCCTGTAGTGTGTGTCTGCTTCTTATGTTATCTTTTACATACTTGCTACCCAAACACATTGTTCTTAGATCCCCGCAGTCACAGTCTGCCACATTGGAGTTGTTTTTTTTTTTTAAATTTATTTATTTATTACACTCCATATTTTATTCCCCCACCCACCCTTCTACTTCTCCACATCCCATACCCTCCCCAACCACTGTCTCCACAAGGATGTCCCCCCACCACCACCACTAAACTCCCTGGGGCCTCCAGTCTCTTGAGAGTTAGGTGCATTATTTCTGAATGGACACAGACCTGGAAGTCCTCTACTGTATGTGTGTTGGGGGCCTCATATCAGCTGATGTATGATGTCTGTTTAGTGGTCCAGTGTTTGAAAGATCTCAGGGGTCCAGATTAATTGAGACTGCAGCTTCTCCTACAGGATCACCTTTCCCCTCAGCTTCTTTCAACTTTCCCTAGTTCAACAACAGGGGCCAGCTGCTTCTTGTCCATTGGTTGGGTGCAAATATCTGCATCTGACTCTTTCAGCTGCTTATTGAATCTTTTGGAGGGCAGTCATGCTAGGTCCCTTTTTGTGAGTGCTCCATAGCCTCAGTAATAGTGTCAGGCCTTGGGACCTCCCCTTGAGCTGGATCCCACTTTGGGTACTGAGAGGTGGTTTTTTGTTGTTGTTGTTGTTTTGTTTTTGTTGTTTTTCATTTTTGTGTTACATGCTATATTACGTGGCTTCAGTCAATCTGCTGTAATTGACTGATCTGCTGTATAACATTTGCACATAAAGAAACTTTTACATCTGTTTCTGCATAATGATATATTAATAAGAATTCCATAAGCATTGCCCTATGACGTCTGCATTTTTTTTATGTAAAAGATCAAACTTCAAAATATCTACCCACTACTAAGGACCAATCCCACAAATCTCCGCGACCTTTTATGAAACTTTTACACAAATCTTTTCTCTCTCTCCCACCCAGTAAAAAAAAAAAAAATGTTGCTTATAAAAAGTCTTCTCTGCATTCTCAGAATTTGATGACTCAAAGTAGCTGACCCTTTCCCCCTTTGCTTAATTGCTTTTACGCTTATACTAAATCAACCGACCATATCTGGTTGAGAGGTCAAACAGGGTTGAACCTAAGTTACCACCTGAGTTAAGATAAAAACGAAGTGAAGTTTCCATGCTAGTGTGTTTACTAACCCTGCTTGGGTCATGGTACAAAAACAAAACAAAACAATAACAACAACAACAACAAAAACAGGGGTGTGGAGGTTGCTTTGTTTTTTTTTGTCTAAAAAGAATTGACTTGCCTGGTTACTTTCACTTCTCTCAGTGTGTCCTTGTGTGACAATGAGAATGTTCTTTCCAAACCTCCTGGTGATTCCTTCATTTTCCCTTCTGTTTTTGCTCAGTACCCCACGCTGACCCACAGTCCAGGATGGTGTTGAGCTCATAGTCCTTTTTCTTTACCAAGCTGTGGGATTAAAGGTTTGAACCAATCATATCTAGCTGTTGATTTATGCACTTTTAAAGAAATACTATTCATTTGGCTGTGTGTGTGTGTGTGTGTGTGTGTGTGTGTGTGTCCAGAGGATGACTTGTGCTCCTCAGTCCTTTCCTCCCACCATGTGAGTCCTGTGGGTCACACTCAGGTAGTCAAGCTTTGCAGCATGCGCTTTTGCCTTCTGGTCCCTTTTGCTGGCCCTCAGTTGTTTTGTTTTTTGTTTTGTTTTTAACTTAGAATGTGATACCCTTCTCTTCCTGAATTATCCAGCCAATGTGAGTAAAACCAAAGACAATGTATTTTTATGATCTATGCATCTGTTTTGCCTGTTTCCAATTTAATGTATACCCATGATGGCAATTGAGCCCTTTATGGACAGAAATCAGTTATAGAAATGTGTGGACATTGACTCCCCTATTAGCTAGCAGGGTTGATTGCAGCTCCATTCCTCTCATTTCTGTTACTTCCTGTTCACTGATTCTGTCTATCATGTCATAAGACTTGGGAAATCCTGAGCTCTCTAAGGTTCTAATATTGCCTGATTTATTGAGTTTATAAAAATAAGATATAAAATCTCTGCTTTTACTATCTTTCTAGTGTTGACATCAAATGAACTTTATTAAGAAGTTGCATACATAGTATATAATCTTCATTGCCCTGTGTATCACTTGCTTTTTATTGCTGTGATAAAACACCATGAACAAAAGCAAATTATGGAAGAAAGAGACTGTTTGGGTTTACAGTGCCAAAGGGAGAAGCCATGAGAGATCATGTCGGTCTACAGGAAGGAAGCAGAGAGGATAAACTGGAAGTGGGGTGAGGTCATAAACTCAAAGCCCACCCCTAGTTACATACTTCCTCCTGGGAGGCTCCACTTCCTACAGACTCCATAACTGTCCCTAGTGGCCCCACCTCCTGGGGACTAAGTGCTCAAATACATGAGCCTGTAAGGGACATTTCTCACTCGAACCACACTCCACAAAGTATAATTTTTATACTTTTTAATCCTTTATTATCTATAACAAATGTGAACAGGGGTTTAAATGATTACATTCAATAAGCAGCAAATAATTGTTACAGGTAAGTTTATATCCAAATTTTCCCCTTTGGCATGTGTCGTTTAGACATCTTTCCATAATTATGGCTTCTATAAAATTAAAATTGATTTTGTTTTTAAAATTAGATTTCCTGCCTTGGTGTGTCTGGAATGAAAGGAGATACTAATACTTTATAAATTCAACCAAGCACACTATTTAAATTTAATATTTAATTTTGTTGCTAGTAGTTTAAAATCCCTAATAGATGGCATTAATGTAGTTTATCAGCCATGCTGCCTTCAGTTTTATTTTGTGCCTTTTTATAGTCTTCCCTTTGGTTCCTCATAAAATAAGGAAATTATGATATTTTGTAAATTAAATGAGTGAAAATTAAGCATATGTTGAATAAAGACATCATATTATTGAATTTATCACTCCCCTTTCCGTGCTTGAGTGTGTGTGTGTTCGCACTCACGAGTGCTTGCATGTGTGCCTGTGCATGTGTGTACTTCCTTCTCTTCCCTCCCCCTTCAGCCCAATCCCTTCCTTCTTCTTCTGACAAGGTTTCCTTTTCTGTGGCCTTCTAACTCATGCCTTATTTTCTGAGTTCCTGGTATCCCTGGTATCTGCGTTTTCCTGGGATTCGGAGAAGTCAATGGGGTTGTTGTCACCATCTCCCTGCCTACATATCCGCTGGCCACCAGGGCTTGTTGCCTTTTCAGTTTCCAAAATTCTCTTGTCCTTTATTGCACCACACTATCTTGGTCCCTATGACTCTGAGTTGTTGATACTCTTTGAGACAGCCCTGGCTGTCCTGGAACTCACTCTGTGAACCAGTCCAACCTGGGACTTACGGAGATAGCCTGTCTTTGCTTCTCAAGTGCTAGGATTAAAGGCATGCGGTACCACACCTGGCTGGGCTCTGCTTCTGGGACATGCTCCTTATTGTCAGCATGTTGAGAGGAACCAGAGACAGACCCGGGCTTGGCCTGTGCTATGTGTGATTCCCCCATGGGTCTTTTGTCAAGCATCATTCCCATGAAGACTCTAGGGAGGCTTTTACAAGTTTATGACATCTTGGGATTTTCCTTGTATTCTTAACTTTCTCATCTCTCATTTTGTAATTTCTTGGTAGAAACCAGAGCATAGACATGTGTCACCTCTATCTATTCATCTCAAAACCAGAAAGCCTTTGTGTACCATATTTCCTTAGTCACAGACCTTCCTCACCTGGACTTATTCTGAGCTGCCTTTGACTTCTCAATGGAGGGTATGGCTCCCAGCCACATGCACCCCTTTCCTGCATTGTGTTCTCACATTGCCGCTTGCTCTTTCATTCTTCACTTTGACTCCTCCTCAAAATGTCAGCCATCATGAACCCCTCAGTTATGCATCTTCCCACCTGGCCTGCAGTTCTTTCCCAGAGTTGGCTCACAATAGATTTTTTTTTTCCAATATCAAAATTTTACTTGTAGACAATTGAAAATAACAGTCTCGACATACTCTTTTTGACATAAAGATATTAAGGGATATGTTTTTAAAGTTTTTATTTAGAAGCGTCTTTTTTCATTCACAAACACCTATACTATAATTCATTGTCTTGAAACTGAGCTCATCAGCAGATTATTGATACACAGTAAGTCTTTGAGAATATATGAGAAAGTGGATTGTTTACATTTTCCTTAAGGGAAAGGCTGACTTACAACAACAACAACAACAACAACAACAACAACAACAGTTTTATCCACAAAGCCAAACTTAAGTGCTAATTCTGATTGCTGTCTCTTTAACTTTGTTCGATCCAGTGATATTTAAGTATCTAAATGGGAGTTCCTTTCTCAAGTCACTGTCTTGGAGAACATGTTTCACTGATTCCCAAGACCCTGCTAGGAGTCACCAAGTAGCCTGGATGTCAGGTCATCCCCACTAGACTGTCTTCACTCCCAGCGTTGATCCGCCATGCACCTGGCTGCCATGTGTTCTGGGTGTGCCTTCGCTGCTTTCCAGGAGCTTCCGAGAGCTGGAGCTGCTCAAACACCTCCTGGAGCTTTTGGAACTTAGAAAAGTGTTCTCGCTTCCGCCTGGGTGGCACACATTCCAGACAGCAGACACTCTGCACGTGTGAAGTGCGAGCTGTAGGACAGATAAGTCAGCTCACACCCAGCTGACAGAATCACCGAACTAAGGTCACCAGTCATGTGGCTGCAGCCATTTGTCTTCCACCTTCACAGCTCCCCCAAACCAGAGATAAATATAGTTGGGGGTTTTTCTTCTAATCCCTGTACTTGTCCCCAATGCTTAATCTTTACATGGGCACAGCTGACAGAGCTACTGTGGCAAGACTGGCTTTGTTTCTGCAGTACCTAGTCTCCACCCTACCTCACCACCACCACCCTACCTCACCACCATCAGCATCTTATAATGAATTTACCTGATGCGAACTATCCCCTGCTCCTCAACCTGGCCCCTGTCTACAAGTTCTTGGTTCTGCCTGTCTTCCGGTCTACCCATCCTTTGTTCCCCTGTCTTTAGTTTTGACCCTGCTCTCAGGCTCAGCTGGCCCATGGTTCTCTTGCCTTCTGTCTTCCCGTGCCCACTTCTCCATCCTGCCTGTGTGCCCCACCCCTCCATGCACCATCCACCTTGCTAGTGCACCGAGGACACAAAAGGATTTAAAACTGGTCATTGAAGCCAGTTCAAGGAGTTCTAAGGTGTATGTGGAGTGGGAGCCCACAGGGTCAGTGATAGGAGGCGTTGCTCTGTCTTCCCAGACAGTAGATCCTTGATAGGTGTGAACATAAGAAGGTAGGAAATAAAAGACTCAGGCAGAGAGAGGTTGCTCCTCCTCACAGATGACATCTTTTGTCTCCTCATGGGTGACATCTCTCTGTCTTTCAAGCTCACCTTTGAAAGTCTTAATATATGCTGCTTATAAAAGTAACATGTGCTCACCCTTCCTTCCAGATGGTAGCCTGGAATCTTTTTCTTCTAGTCCCTTTCTTTTCTTTCTTCCTTTCCTTTCCTTTCCTTTCCTTTCCTTTCCTTTCCTTTCCTTTCCTTTCCTTTCCTTTCCTTTCCTTTCTTCTTTCTTTCTCTTTCTTTCTTTCTTTCTTTCTTTCTTTCTTTCTTTCTTTCTTTCTTTCTTTCTTTCTTTCTCCTTGTCCTACAAATTCCTTTTATTGTGACTTTGTGCATTTAAAATAGCTCTATTTTTTTTTTCCTCAACTCTTTTTCTTGTGTTACTAGAACACTTCATGGTTCTGAGGTTGATATCCAGGGATTGTACAAGAGTTCAGCCTAACACTGAGATATGAGTGCTTGAATTAACAGACACAAACAAGACAGTCCACTGTATGTGGACTTTAGGTAAACACTGTTCTTCCTGGCCTCTGTAAGGCCTGCGTAATATTTCAAAGGCAGTGCTTGGAGGGTTTCTCTTGTTGTTTGTCTGAGATTCAAATGGAAGTGGCATTCTGCATTTATCTTTCAACCCTACAAAATATATAACCTACCCAATTTCTTGCTTTGAATGCTTAGATATTTTTCAGAAATGCAATGGACACTGTTGGACGTAAAATTTCCTCTCCTGAATTACCTTTTCAGGTGGGTTGTTAAAAGGAGAATTACTGAGAAGATGAGTATTTTCTTTCCAAGACTTTTCAAACCTCTCGCCAAATTGCTTTTTAAAAAGGTTATAGCAATTTACGCTCACACGGGCTGTGTGTAAGAGTCCTCGTCCTCTATACCTTCACCGCTCAGCACTTAAATCCTGCCTTGCTGTTCTGGCAGCAAATATCGCTGTATCATTTTCTTCTTGATTACTAATGAGGTTCACATTTTTTTTGTTGTTTATGAGGCAGTTGATGTCCTGGTTTTTAAGTACAGTTGACTTCTCTGCCCTTACTCTGCATTGCTTTGAAATCATAGAAGTAGCTCTTCTTTTTATTTCCTTACTTATTTTTAGCCTGTGGCTAGAGCTGGAACCCACTCCCCAAACTCAAGTTCCAAGGATCAGCTCTGTACAATGGTTTACCACCAGCCTACCCACTGTTTAAAATATAAAAGCCCCAGATGACTCCTAAAATGCATTTAAAATAATTAAACCAAAAAGCTGTGTAATTTTCTTGAGTCTGTAGAATTAGAAGTCTTTCTCCCCCAATGGTTCTCTCTAGTTTTGTTCCTGGAATACAACTGGTTTCAAACACATTTCATTTTCACAAAAGCCACTTCATCCATTCTTGCAGACAAATACATATGCTGGGTTACACTGGGTCCAGGTGGGATCTGCAGCTCCCTGGTATGAGCAGTACTTGCCTGATAAATGTATTAGTGTCCCAAGGGTGGGACTCGATTTCCTCAAGGGCATGGAGGAAGAGGGGATATGTCTGTGGATTGTAGCACATAGGTTTCCCCTCAGCTAGTGGAGTCCCATCCAACTTACAATAGTGCTGAGCTAGTGAAACTTGCTTCCTTTGAGAAAAGAGTAGCTGAGTGATACAAATTGCTTTTGGCCCATTTCCTTAGGTTAAGTAAAGGGGGCGTGCAGTCTGCCAGACAACATTCTGCTATCCAGTGGTGGCGGCTCTCTCTCTGCCCCTGCATGGTCTGCTTTAATTAGCCCCCAGTGTCATTAAATAAGGGGCTATTTGGCTACATTCCTGAAGATGTTCTCATTCAGATAAAAGATTCTGGGCTGGGCATTTATGTCTTTCCGGGACTTGCTTTAAGGATACCACTGTACTTTTGGGTTTTGGCCTCTTTCCCCACCATTTTCTTTTCTTAGTGTGGACTTTCCACATTACCTGGAAATCAGTTCTTTGGTAAATGAGTCTATGTCACATCCTCTGCCCTCAGGCCTGACCAAGTGTGCTGGTTCTTCTTACGGATGTGACTTTGAACAGAGCCTTGGATCTTCCCAAGCCCCCACAGTGGTCTTTCTTTTCTTTCTTCTAGCAGCTTGACCTTTTGTGGGGGGCATGTTAATGTCACACTGCTGAATCTGAATCATTGACTCAATGGGTCCATTGCTGAACTGTCTTGACCTGCCCCATTCATCTAAGCATGTGCTAGGTGCATCTGCATGGATGCTTTTTCTAGAAAGCCTCTCTTCTCAAGGAATAGATAACAGGCTCCAGACAGCTGCATGCAAGTAAAATTTGAGGTGTGATAAGTATTATAGAAGTCCTTCTTTCCCTTCTATAGCTTTCTCTGATAACTACAAGAATGGGACACAGTGAATCTTTAACTCAAGTTGGTTGTCAGCAACCTAGTACATGCATTCCAGCCCTGGAGTTCTGACTTCACACTTGGCTTTACCACTCACTCCTTTGAGGGTCCAGTTTCTGAATCTCGCATCAACTGCCTGAGAAATGGAACAATCACCAAATGGACCTGTGAATGAGTGCGAGCCTGGCTTCAGAGCTTGACTAGTGGGCAACCTGACAAGGACGGGCGTTCAAAGCACGGCATCTCCTGAGGAGAAGAGGAAGTGCACAGGCAGCTTCCCTGGAGCCCACTTGGGTGCCAAATAGTTATGTCTTTCAAAATTTCCCATTCATAAATAAATATCCTCCCCATGCAAAACAGCTATTATTCTGTTCTTTCCCAGAACACCACCAACTTGGAATCTAAATCTCAACAATTACCATTATTCACAAATAATTTACATTTGTGGGCAAATGGAAGATACCATATCATCATTATTGTATTTGTTCAATTTGCAAAATGGGTCCTTCGAGGACTCATTTGGAAGCCTGTGTGTATACTACAGATCGAAAATGTATTGGACTCTAACATTCACTGAGGAGTGCATGTTCCAAATTAATATAAAAGACATTTAGGCATTCAAATATATTGTTGGAAAAAGTGGAATTACTGAAAAGAAAGCAATTTGGGAGCTCATTTACTAAAGAAAAAATAGGGATGTGTCTCAAACTATATCCCTCTTATTACTCTACTAGACTCATACAATGTAATGGAAGTTCGTATAGGTCCTATGTGGCTTTCAGATGTCTTTAACTTACGGGTACATATTTAAAAACAAGAAAGGCTCTGTGATGTTAGCTCCCCAGCCTGCCAGTAAGAAATTGTATTTATAGCAACAAGACTGCTCAGCCTGCACACTGTCCTGACTCCCTGTCCAGTTGTTTTGTTTCCTTACCCTCTCCGTCATCGGGTTTTGTTTGTTGGTTTGTTTTCTTCCTCCACTTCCTTTCTTCCAAGCTCCATATGGTATGAAGAATTCCCCCCATCCCTCCCACTGGACAATGCACTGAGACTGCCTTTCTTCCCCAGCTCTTCCCGAGAAGCAGAACTCACAGTGGGATTGGCCCATCGAGATTGCCTCTGAATTGGCCAAGGAAGACATGGGCAGATTTTGAGAAATAAAATTTCTCTCTCTTTGCCACGGTCCAAGAAGAGGGGCTGTGCACACATCTGCCTGATAATAAAGACACTGAATTCCAAGAATGCTACAGAAGTGATTAGGATGTCATTCTTGTCTTTAATTTTTGTGAACTTAATTAAGGAAAAAACATTGAAAGCTTGGTTCCTTTTATTCTGGAAAACCTTTTGTCAAGATGTACTTAATAATTTAATATAGTTAGAGAAGAAAACAATCTACTGTGTCCCTTAAAACAATTTCTGAGGTCAGAAGTGACCCAGGCCCTCTCTGGTTGGGCTTGAGCACGATGGAGCAGACTTGGAACTTGTGCCCAGATACCATGCCTTTCCCTGATGGTTGCAGAGCTAGCTCCATAGTTAATGTCAGTTCTTTCCAAGAAGATTGCCCCTTGCCTAACTAATTCTACCTGTCTATCCACCTACAGGGGAACTTTGTGGCTTGCATGACAGCCATTTTACGGCAGATGGAAGACTACCATTATGCACACCTGATCAAGACCTTTGGGAAAATGAGGACAGATGTCGTGGTGAGTGTCTTTTCTATCCTGTCACAAGGCCAACATTAGAAGCAGTCAGTGACATCTGTATTTCCATTTAAAATAGATTTCTGCGTAAGGAATTCTCTGATACCAGAAGCCACTCGAGGCTCTGTGTGGATGCTTTTGACTAGCACTGACCTAGAGAATAACTTGGGTCTGAGCCTGGAGAAATCCCATCTGTTCTGGTCACAGCAGCCTTTCACTCGCTACTGGGTCAATAACAATTATGTGCCCCACAGTCATTAGCTCCTGTCATTTCTTGGTTGACTTTCTATAACAGTAGCTTGTGAGCCACCCTCCTGCACCTTAAGCTATCTTCTGCTATTAATTAGTGCTAACCATAGACCCTCATCAGCGTTTCTCCTAATAACTCCTTAGTCCTCCTCACACAAACAATGATGTAACTTAATTGGGAGAGTGTAATAGGGAAATTTATTGCTTAGGAGCTACCTCCCTAATGGCCCAAAATTACACTGCCATATGGCGACTATCCTTTGCAAAGCTGCACCAAACCTGCTGGCAGGCTTTCTAGTGAGAAGCTAATGCAAACTCTTGGACTCCACTTTTAAGGACCCATTGCTCCTGTTGAATGTTCCTAGGTTCCTGTGTGGCATGGCTAGCTCGCATCGTATTTCCAGAGCAAGGCCTATTGCACTTGGTCTCCACCTTACTAAAGGAAGGAAGCAGCAAGATTTTTATGATTTTTTTTTTCAAAGAGCTATATCAAAAACCAGGTTTTCTTTTGTGTGGCCATAGTAGGAGAGCGGATAGTCAATAGACAAACAGACAATAGATAAATACACTGACAGATCATACATACATATGTAGGTGATAGGTAAGTAAATTTTTAAGAGTAAAATAAATTTATACGTCAAAATTATAACGAATTTCCTTATACATAGATAAATGATAGATTGATAGAAGATAGATTGATAAATGATAATTACTTGACATGATAGGTTGATAGATTTATTGATAATAAAAGATGATGGACATTGATAGCTAGATTGATTGATAGATATAATTATAGAGTAGAATACAGGTTAATAGATAAATTATGGATAAATATATACAGATAATTTCTAAGAAAAAATAAATCTATACTTTGAAATTATAGCAGTATTCCTTAAATAAAAGGGTATAATAATCAAATCAGTAGTCTTCTACTCAAAGGATAAGCAGACTGAGAAAGAAATTAGGGAAATGACACCCTTCACAATAGCCACAAATAATATAAAATATCTTGATGTGACTCTAACCAAGCAAGTGAAAGATCTGTATGACAAGAACTTCAAATCTCTGAAGAAAGAAATCAAAGAAGATCTCATAAGATGGAAAGATTGTCCACGCTCATGGATTGGCAGAATTAATATAATAAAAATGGCCGTCTTGCTGAAAGCAATATACAGATTCAATGCAATCCCCATCAAAATTTCAATTCAATTCTTCATAGACTTAGAAAAAGCAATTTGCAAATTCATTTAGAATAACAAAAAACCCAGGATAGCGAAAACTACTCTCAACAATGAAGGAACTTATGGGGAAATGACCATCCCTGATCTCAAGCTGTATGCCAGAGCAATAATGATTAAAAACTGTATGGTATTGGTACAGAGACAGTTAGGTAGATCAATGGAATAAAATTGAAGACCTAGGAATGAACTCACACACCTATGGTCACTTGATCTTTGACAAAGGAGCTAAAACCATCCAGTGGAAAAAAGACAGTATTTTCAACAAATGGTGCTGGTTCAACTGGTAGTTAGCATGTAGAAGAATGAAATTGATCCATTCTTATCTCCTTGTATAAAGCTCAACTACAATTGGATCAAGGACCAGATACACTGAAACTAATAAAAGAGAAAGTGGGGAAGAACCTTAAACTCATGGGCACAGGGAAAATTTTCCTGAACAGAACTCCAATGGCTTATGCTCTAAGATCTATAATAGCCAAATGGATCCTCATAAAATTGCAACACTTCTGTAAGGCAAAGGATACTGTCAATAGGACAAAACAACAACCAACAGATTAGGAAAAGATCTTTACCAATCCTAAATCCGATAGAGGGCTAATATCCAATATATACAAAAACTCAAGAAGTTAGCCTCCAGAGAATCAAATAACCCTATTAAAAATGGGGTACAGAGCTAAACAAAGAATTCTCAACTGAGGAATATTGTGTGGACGCTTAGGTCCTTTTTAGAAGTATGAACAAAATACTCACAAGTACAAATACGGATACAAAGTGTGGTGCAGAGTCTGAAGGAAGAGACTGCCCCACCTGGGGATCCATCCCATATACAGTCACCAAACCCAGACACTATTGTAGAAGCCAAGAAGTACTTGCTGTCAGGAGCCTGATATAGCTGTCTCCTAAGAGACTCTGCCAGATCCTGACAAATACAGAGGTGAAGGCTCACAGCCAACTATTGGACTGAACATGGGGTCCCCATTGGAGTAGTTAGAGAAAAGACTGAAGGAGTTGAATGGGTTTGCAACCCCATAGGAAGAACAACAATATCAACCAACCAGACCACCCAGAGCTCCCAGGGACTAAACCACCAACCAAAGAGTACACATGGAGCCACATATGTAGCAGAGGATCGCCTTGTCAGGCATCAGTGGGAGGAAAGGCCCTTGGTCCTGTGAAGGCTCAATGCCCCAGTGTAGGGGAGTGCCAGGGCAGTGAGGCAGGAGCTGGTGGGTGGTTGGGAGAACATCCTCAGAAGCAGGGGGAAGGGAGATGGAATAAGGGAGGGGCGTACCGAGAAAGAGAATAACATTTGAAATGTAAATGAAGAAAATATCCAATAAAAAATGTAAATATAGAAAATATCCAATAAAAGAAAAGAAGGGTATAAAAGTGTGTACAGTTTTACGTGTCCATGTGTTTTAGTTTTCTATGAATATCAAGAAGTTTACATTAGAGACATAGTCAAATAAATAAATAAATATCACACAATGTCCTAAGATTAATTTGAAACCATAGTATAGTAAAATCTCATTGAATATTCATAATATTTAATTTCATCATTAAATCTTCAGTGTGCCTCTGTGGCCTGCTTTAGTCAGTGAAAATAATAGAGTTGAGAGACTTCAGAGATGATATTCTTGGATGAATGATAAAGTTTCCAGGATAAGAGTAACTACTTCTACTGAAAAACGAGTACCACCATAACGATTGATACATTATCAGAACACACGTGTTCTCAAAAGGTATACATGGCATTCACAAATGTCCCATAGGAATTTAGCTACAGCATGGGATGGCACACAGTTAGACACCATGGCTTCCAAGGGTGAGTCTGAGTTACTTTTCTGTCGCTATTATAAAACACCATGAACAAAGTCAACTTAAGGGAGGGAAACTTTATTCTAGCATATAGTTTCAGAGGGACAGGAGTCCTTCCTGGTGCTGGGGAGGCATGGTGGTCACTGGTAGGTCTGGCAACAGGAGCAGAGAGCAGAGAAAATCACATGTTTAGCAGCAAGCATGAAACAGAGAGGAAACTGGATGTGGGGCAGAGCTGTTCCTTGTGACATACTTCTTCCAGCAAGGCTGTGCCATCTAAACCTCCCCCAAAGAGTGCTGCCAGCAAGAGATCAGGTATTTAAATGCCTAGGATGATGGGGGACTTTTCCCACTCAAAGCACCACAGGATGGCAGAGCCTTGTTGGCTTGGAGTGTAACCCTCTCCTTCCTCAGAGTAGAAGAGCAAGTATTCGGCTGCATGGTATGGACCACATTTCCCAAGGGGGTTTTCTTTTTTTCTTTTTCCTCTTAGACACAGACATCCAGAAAAGTCAATTATTTGCATACAATTTGATTTCTATTATGAAATGACATTTGTTATTTGTGTCCCAAATTCCCATGGCAAGATTGTTTATTGTTATTAGTTCATCAGAACCTTCATGAAAATATGTTCCTACCCACTCACTGTATGCGGAGAGTATTTTATTTTTCTACTCTCTCAATTACCATGAAAATGAAAATATCATTTCCTGTGAAATAATTGGAAGTTAATTAGTATTCCAATATGAAAATGGCCTAAAACCGTTTTTTCCGAGTCTTGCTTGTTTCAAACAAGCACAGCTCTGGATTCTCAGATTCAGCCCTCCATCTCCCCCAGCCCTGCCACCTACCCTAAATGCTGCCACTGGGTAAATCAGTCTCACATAGATTCACAGTCATTATCACTCCAATAACCCCACAGGGCTACTGCTGTCACCTTCTAAGCTGGGGGGAGGGTTGGGGGGAGGGAGACCAGACAGGTGACACTCAAGCAGCCCTCCCAGGACAGGGAAGCTGCTTTCTCAAGACAGAGTGCTGCAGAGAACCTCTCTTGTTTCTGCCTAGTGCTGGGTGCTGTCCTCCATCTAAGTCTCAGCATCAGTAGAAGCAGGAAGCTTGGCCAAAGCCTCCCTGCTCCCTGGGATTGTTCTAACCATGTGTCCCAGACCTCCACTGGGTGGCTCTGGAAGAGCCTATACTTTGCTTCCCACTGATTCCCTCACAAGCCAGTTCTCTGACACCAGCTGAATGTCCTGCAGTTCAGCACCATCCCTGCACCGCCAACTTGGATGTAGTCTTGGATTCCACAGATAACACGGCTCACCCAGATCCAGCTGTAAGTCTAGGCCCCCATACTTTTGACTAAGCAGCTATTAATAAGAGTTCCTTTAGCCAGGCAGTGGTGGTGCATACCTTTAATTTCAGCATTTGGAAGACAGAGGCAGGCGGATTTCTGAGTTCAAGGCCAGCCTGGTCTACAGAGTGAGTTCCAGGACAGCCAGGGCTATACAGAGAAACCCTGTCTCAAAAAAAAAGAGTTTCTTTAACCCTGACCTTGAGGTCCATAATTTGCCCATCTAGCTCACAGCCCTCTGGGAGATGCTTACATACTCTGTCCTGTTTACTATACTGTCCTGTTTACTATAAAGGATACAACTCTAGGAAAACCAATGGGAATTGCTGCGCAGGACAGAGTAGGAGGGGCAGGCATTCAGACTTCTGTATCCCTCCCAGAAGATTATCCATAGCCCAGTCCCTCCAATCTCATCTGCGAGTTCTTTTGGCACAACCTCCCCCTAGTTGGAGTACATAGGGTTGGATGTTCTAGCCCCTCATCTTCTATTCTGTCTGGAGACCAGCCCTACCCTGACACCTCCTTAAGTTAAACTCATGTATAAGACTCATTATGTAGACAGAAAGAATAATGACACTCAGGAACCCAAGGTTCCTGGGTCCTTTGTGTCATTAGACCATAGCGAATGTGTGTTGGATGAAGAGTGGGGTGTGCAGGGACAGAGCCGGTGGAAGCAGTGTTGAAGGGAGGAGTATTTTAAAGACTAGGAGAGAGAATGGTGCATACAGATTCAGTACTGCTGAACTTCTCACATGCTTCCTGGTTCTTGGGTAATCCTATGGGAGTCCTCCAGGCCTGATCTGCTGTCAGGCAAGTCAACGCATCCCTGGCCCTCTTGCTAGAATCCTTCCCCACCTTCTTGCTGCTTTGGTAGTTACCTTGTAGGAGCCTCTTTCTGACACCTGCCAGGGTCTCTATGGATGGAATTAGGTCCCTCCCCTTCATAGCACCTCACCTTGTCTCTTCCATTTGACTATCAGCCAGTTCTGGAATATTCCAGGCTGGCATACAGGATGTAGAAAGTGGTGAGGAAGAACGTTAGTGGGTATGGAGGGAGCAGAATTGCCAGCAGCAAGGATGCGCCTGCTTCAGATACATGCTGCCCTCCAGACTCCCAAGGTCTTGAAGGTATTGCTGTCCGTGGGACACTGCCAGCCGAAATGTTGCCCAGTTTTCATGGAGCATGCATCCTAGGTGGAAAGCTGAGACAGGCTCCACACACCTGCCTGCCCTGCTTTTGAGACACTCCCCTGGGAATGCAGCCTCAGGAGAGCTACACTGGACCATCAGTCTAAGGGTACAGATTTCTTTCCAGGTGACTTTTTATCAGCATCTTGGAAGGTCATGGCAAGCAGGACAAACTGGCATGCCTCATAGTTAGTCTTTTCAGGGATCCCTTAGCATCTGAGCTCTCGGGGACGGGGGGTGGGGGGTAGGGGGAAACAAATGAGGCTAAGTCAGTGGTGAGGTGGCTTCCCTGGCAGAGTGGGCCATGGTGGAGTGAAAGGAGGGGTTTCTGATCCTAGGCTGGGGAGTTTTCCTGTGGGAGGCACTAATGGGCCACTGAGGAAAATACCAACCTGGAGCTCTTGGGCAGTGCTAGCAACCTTCCATCCTTTGGTGCGTCTTTGTTTTCAGAGCCGTTCTGTTTTGTGAGAACTTTATTCTGAGCCCATTATGGAGTCACACATGGCTGTCAATTATAATGACTTCTGTACGCCCTGTTTTGTGCCACCCCACAGACTCAGAGTCCTATCTAGATTGCTCTGTATGGTTTGCTTGTAGCCCAGGTTAGCCTTAAACCTACTGTGATTCTCCTGTCTCAGTCTGCTGAGTGCTGGGATTGTCATCATAGTCCACCACACTGAGCTTTGGTATGTCTCTATTTCCTTCTGTTCACCTTGCTGGAATATTAAACTAGGGAGTGTTTTTCACCCCAGTGCTGGGTCAGTTGAGGCAGAACTAGGTCACTGGACATCCCTGTGTTACATTACTATCGTGTGCCATGGCCAAACCAGAACTGAGCATAGACCTGCCTTATATCACATCTATTATTAGTAGCTTTCCAAGCTACTGGTTCTTTTTTCTTTTTTTCAATTTTTTATTAGATATTTTCTTCATTTACATTTCGAATGCTATCTCGGAATTTCCCTATACCCTCCCCCCTCCTCCCCCCCCCATGCTCCCCTACCCACCCGCTCCTACTTCTTGGCCCTGGCGTTCCTCTGTACTGGCTCATATTAAGTTTGCAAGATCAAGGGGCCTCTCTTCCCAATGATGGCTGACTAGGCCATCTTCTGCTACATGTGCAGCTAGAGACACAAGCTCTAGGGGTACTGGTTTTCATCCATCTGACATTAGTGTATGCATCTGTGTTAGAAAGAGCATGTCAGATTGGTCCACAGAAGCCCTAAGAGGGCATTGTATCTTCTGGAGCAAGAGTTGTGACCTCTTACAGGCAGTTGGGAGCTGCCCAACACAGGTGCTAAGATCTGAATTTGGATCCCTGTGAGATGATCCTTATCATGTGGGCCATCCAGCTGAAGGTGACTTTTTCATCAAATTAATCGTGTTAGAGATAGAGAGAAACTGTTGTTTGTTTCCAGAACACACCTGCAGCTTTTGTTAGAGCTGACCACTCACTACATTGGACACCCTGTGAATACTCAAATGCAAATTGCAAGAGGACTGGATATAGAGTGAGTGATGAAGCTCTCTTTCATTACTCCTGAATTCCAGGCTTCGGTGGAGCTCTTTGTAAACCTCATCAGCTCTGCTGGACCACCCCAGCAGACTGCTGAGTTACTCAGCCCTTACAAATAAGCCTCACAAGAGGTCAGCTCCCACTGCAGACTGCATTCTGTTTGATTAGCCAAGTTCCATCATATATCAACTGAGCAGTACTAATTAAGTGCTAGCCTGTGAATCATAGAAACAAAAGACACTGGGAAAAGGTGGCTTCTCTACTAAGCATGTAAACCCATCCCTGCCTCTCAGTTATTAGGCTTACATGAAGGATGGACAGGAACCCTAGCAATCCCATGCAAGTAGAGATGCAGCTCACATAGTATACAACCTAGCCATCTGAAGAAGTTCCAAACTCGGGGGCTAAATGGGAAGCTAAGTAGAATAATTGAGTTATATTGTGATAAACCCATTCCTCCCCTGTATGGCTTTTGGTCAGAGTGTTTCTTCAGCAGTAGAATGAACCTAGAGTAGGTCCCAAAAGAATGTGAACCTTACCTATCATCTAATGCTTGTCTTCAAGCTTAACCTGTGTTTCTTCCCAAGCGATGCTGTCTGAGCATTTCCCGCTAGGGAGTTACTTTCTTGGCTGCTTAAATTCTATTTTCCCCCTTTGCCCTTCTTAGCCAACACTTCCTTATGATTTAATAGATTCCAATAAGAGAAAGGTCCACTCATTTAGCCAACTCTAGCTTTTTCTAAACCAAGTCCCTGTTGCATTTCTCCTCATCCTGGGTCCCGAGCACACATGGGGATTTCCTCGAAGACCTTGCCAGGTTTCAGGTTAACAGCATAGAGCAAAACTAACTTGCCCAAATAGGAACTGTGCTTCATTCTAACCAGGGAGCTGGCACGAGCTTACCAAGTTGCCGCGTCCAGAGACTTCCTTGCCTATGTGTAATTGCCGTAAAACAGCAGGCAGCCCCTTGAATCCTGCTGCCCTATGTTGATCTGGGAGCTCCCCACAAAGAGCATGAGATTCCAGCGGCATCCCTGAATGGCTTAACTATGGAGCGGTTGGGCAAAATGTCTCCTTACTCACGTGGTCAGCTGCATGCCGCATGTGTGCAGAGGGTCAAGGCAAGCTTTAAATTACAAAAAGAAAGGGTTGGGATCACAATATACCAGTCTCTGGGATTTTTGAGATAGTGAAAAATGGATTTAGGATAAACATGAGAGAATGCCACAGCCTGCTTGATGGGTTTATAAAATCCATGTTTTTTCTGTAAGCAGAAGAGGCACAAATGTATATTTATAACCCTTGGGGATCTTTTTTTAACTGCCATAGAGACATTCCCAGGAACTATTTCAACATCTATCCTTGAAAAAGCTATCTCAAGCAGGAGGTGCCCAGGTAAACAGACAGAAGCAGTATAGAGCACCAGAGAAATACATCTTCATTTGCTTCTAGAATGTTTTCCTTCAGCTAAAAATAATGGGATCTTTTATGATCTCATCATCAGGGAGAGGGTTCACCCTGCTCCTGGTGGGCTTTCTCACTGCTGTGTTGTCTCATTGCAGGATTTTCTGATGGAGACATTCATCATGTTTAAGAACCTCATCGGGAAGAATGTCTACCCCTTCGACTGGGTGATAATGAACACGATGCAGAACAAGTAAGTTCAGCCCGCATCCTGCGTCTTGCCTCCATCGCGTCTGGTGGCCGTGGGGCTGTGGCTGGGTTCTCAGGTGTCTGCTGAGGTACTCTATGCCTTCTATGGTGCCCATGGTTATATGGAACTGTCAACATGTAGATCATGGGAGTGTCCTGATGCCAGCATGGGGCTCTGCCGCTAGGTCGGGCTGTATGTCCCTGGAGGGGGAGGACCAGGGCTGCCCTCAGCTGCTGCTGATAAAATCTGAGACAAGGATTCAATGGTGGCTGTGGATTAAGGTTATCAGAAGTCACTTTGGCTATAAATGGGAAGAAGGGGCCTGGGTGTACTTTAGCCTTTCTAATAGGTCCATGTTTCTCCTTGCAGTGTTAGCTTATAGCTCCCAGTGGCTTTGACTTTTTCTTTGGTTTTGGTTTGCTTTCCTTAGAGCCTCATGTATTTCTAACTGCCCTCAAACTCACAATGTAGTTAAGTCTAGCTTCGTACTCCCGATCCTCTTGCCCCCAGCTTCCAATCATTGGGAGAACAGGGTTAAGAGTACCACACCGGCCTGCCTGGCTTTGCCTTTCTGGCCACCTGTGGAGTGGAGCAGTCTGTGGCAGCACAGACCTTTCCTGGGTTCTGCTCCTCTTATAATAGTAGAGACTGTGTTGGGGGCCTTGTTTTCCTCAGATGGATGGATTCCCAGCAGACTTCTGGCAAGGGTCTACTGAGGGACTGCTGTACCTCTGAAGTCACATGAGGGAATGCTGTTCCTCTGAAGTTACATGACACTGCTGTGACCAATCTCTTTCTTGGTGGAGCAGGATGAGGAAGGGAGTCCTGGCCATCAGGCTGGGGACTGCTGCAGTCACCCCTGCCTGGTTGAAACAGGGGTCTTGGCCGCTTGCTTCCATCCTTCCACATACCGCATCATCTAGCCCTCTGCCTGTCTCTTGACATCCCCATCCTACTGTGAAGGCTGAGATCCGCCCCAACAGTGTACTATTCCTTTCTTGCCCTTAGGGTTTATTTTTGTGGTTGGTAATTCCACATTCTTCTGGAACAGTATACAGTGCTTTTAATGGGTCTATTTCTCATCCAACAAACAAATCAACGTCCGTATCTGAAACAAACCCCCCACTGTCTTAGAACCATGTACAAATACCATTGTACAGACTTAGGGGTAGAATGGTAACATTGCTGAGAATAGGCTCCTGGACACTGGGGTTGGGTGGGGGTAGCAGGTGTGGATTGCTTGCCATGATCCCAAGGGTGGACTTGGCTTCTGCTCTCTCCAGAAGGGCATCCACATGCCAGTCAGTGCCCAGGTTGTGAATTCCATACCCTGAGTGGTAACTCCTAACAAAGCTCAGATATGACTTTTTCCCTGTAGTTGAATTGCCCTTACATGGTCCACCAATCTGTTGGGGGAACGGGGGCGGACATAAAATATACTCACATTTATTTTTGTGATGCTTTTAAGATCAACAGGTTGTTTTTTTTTCGTTTTCAAAGCATCCTTGTATCACTTCTTTCTTGTTACTCCCATTAAATACCCCCTCCCTCCAACCCTGCCTTAGAGGGAGCCTCAGCTGCCCCAGGACTAAATGAGTCACCAGGGTCTGCGGCTCCATCCAGACCGCACTGCAAATCCGGACACACCAAGGGTCTTCGGGGCCATGCTGCTTTTTGTGCAGCAAGGAAGTGTCTTATGATCCGTGGTCCCCAGAGCTGTGAACTGACCTCCTCCTGCTCACTGGATGCTCCCTGCTGCTTCAGCCATGTGATGGGCTACAATGGGTGGGCAGCATCGAGTGTCCACTGTATTATCAGCATGAAGACTTTTTCAGTTTTGATCTGGTATGTGCCCAACGCTTTTGCTTTGAGGAAGATGACCTGAGAGGGAGAGGTCACTCCCTCCCTGCTCCTGTTGCTGAGCCACTAGTGCTATTGATACTTCTTGGGATAAGTGACAATAAGTGTAACGCATGACATTTGTCCTAGTCTCTCATTCACTGTGCACAGAGGCTGCAGTCCTAAGGAAATCATAATAAAGGGTATGTGTGTGTCCCTGTCTGTCCGGACTGCCCATTCTGTTATCTGTCCTATTCAGAGTACTGCACCAGAGTGTCTAGTAACAAAATCTCTTGAGTCATCAAGTCCGCCTGTCCATCTTTCCTCCCTTGGTGCTTTCTGTAGGCATGCAAAGGTGTGTGTGTTCTTACCAATGTGTGGCTGAGTTGGGAGCTCATATAAAGGCTCTTCTATTTGAGGAGACTCTAACCCTTAAAAATCACAGCAAAGCCACAGTAAATATTTTGCAGAGGGACAAGTTTCAAGTCAGGGTAACAGGGTAACCTGTGGAAGAGCCATCCTTTCTTTCTTTCTTTCTTTCTTTCTTTCTTTCTTTCTTTCTTTTTTTTTTTTTTGGTTTTTCGAGACAGGGTTTCTCTTGTATAGCCCTGGCTGTCCTGGAACTCACTCTGTAGACCAGGCTGGCCTCAAACTCAGAAATCCGCCTGCCACTGCCTCCCAAGTGCTGGGATTAAAGGCGTGTGCCACCACGCCCGGCTGAGCCACCCTTTCTTGATGCACATCACATGTGGGCCCAGAGGACTGGCAAAGTTGTTCCCATCCCCATGGGATGCAGATACCAGAATGCACAGCACTGATGTGCAGAAGCTGAGTCAGTATTGTGTAAGGGAGCCTCTGCCCAGACTGGGGATGTAGCTCATCCATGTTTGCCAATTATGCACTAAGTACTGGGCTTGATCCCAGATGTGGAAGAGTGTGCCTGTAATCCCAGCACTTGGGAGGTGGAGGCAGACTGATCAGAAGTTCAAAGAGAAACTGAAACAGAAACATCTTGACTCTTTACCTCCACCAGGCGAGAGATGAGGTACTTACAGCTCTTTGGAAACAGCAGGTTGGTTTATGGTTCATACCTTCCCTTAAATGCCAGCTTCACCATGAAGACCTTTTCAGTTTTGACTTGGTATGCTTGTTCTCTCTGGCTGCTTTCTGTACACATGTTGGGATGGCTAGACTTGGTGACAGACTGACTATATGGGGAATTCCCTAAGTCCAAGAGCAGCTGGGCCCACCTGTGAGGGATGTTTTCCTAGTTGGATTATTGGAGGTGGAAGGCCCACCCTAAATCTGATCATTTAAGGTCAGAAGACCCACCCTCAATCTGGGCCAAGGCTTCTGGTGATGGCTTGCATGATAGGACTGGAAGAAGGGAGCTTTTGCTCTTGCCTTTGTCTGCTCCCCTTGCTCTCACTCGCAGATCCATCTATCCTACTCCTGGGCCATTATTCCTTTGCCAGTATTAGAACCTCATTCTTTGGAAATGCAATGTGGACTGTAAATGACAGCTTTCTAGGACCTCTTTGGGATTCTTATCACCAGACTGGGACTTCTGAGATATTCAGTCTTGTGAACTGAACAACTTCCACACACACATTCATGCATGCATGCATATATACATACATACATACATTTTTTTTTCTTGTTGCTATGAGAAAATACCTGGCAAAAGCAACTTAAGGGAGGACATTTCTGTTCTAGCTCATGGTTCAAAGGTGCAGTCCATCCTTACAGAGAAGGCATAGCAGCCAAAGCCATGTGTGCAAGGCAGCTGGTCACACTGTGCCCATAGCCAAGCATCTACGCAGGATCAATGCTGCTCTGCAGGCAGCTCCTTTCTCCTTTTGCTTCAGTCTGGGACCCCGGCCCATTCACTCACATCCATGGTCAGCCTTCCCACCTTAAGTTTCCCTGTCTAGAAAGTGTCTCAGCGATGCTCCCAGGGGTTTGTCTCCATGGTGATTCTAAATCCCATCCAGTTGACAGTCCAGGTTAACCATCACATATGTTTTCTACATGATTTCCTGCCTGCCTTTGTTGTGTGTTTTTATGTATGTATGTATGTATGTATGTATGTATGTATGTATGTATATATGTGGGTGGGGTGTGTGTGTGTGTGTGTGTGTGTGTGTGTGTGTGTGTGTCTGTCTGTCTGTCTGTCTGTCTGTCTGTGTTGATTATGTCCTCCATTGCCAGCACTGCTCATGTCACTCTCCTTGTAGCTCACTCCAGCCTTCCTTCCCTCTGTACAGCACTAAACTGTGGTTCCCAGAAGCTTCCTGAGTCTGTATTTAAGTTTTAATGGCACAGCTGGACATGCAGTTTTACCACCCACGGCTTAGAAATCGACCCAATCAGCCTCTCTGGTCTCTTAAATATCCCTGTGCTCATTTGGCTTTGTCTGTGAACAAACTGCTCCTTGATGTTCAGGGCTCATAAAATAGAATTAAAGACAGCACCCATTTGATGTGGTGCAACAAGCCTACAGACCAAGGATGCTGGGACTGCACGGGGAGCCCAAGGACAACCACAGCTTGGTTGCCATGTTACGATAGTGACAGACTAGCAGTGCCCTGACATTATGGCCCTGAGCTCGAGTATGATAGTGCCAGGTGGCAAGATGACATTTAAGATAAGCAAGGTTCAGAAGCAGTCAGATAGTATCTGTGTGCTGGCTTCCAGAGTGCTTCATAGTCCACCCAGAACATTGTGGGTGCTACTTTCTTGGAAGCCCCCAGAGTACCTTCCATTCAGCGGCTGAGCATTACAGCTAGCCTGGCTCTCACATGACTGTCTTTTCTTTATTGGTGCTTTGAGTGCATGTGGCACATCCCACAGCTGCACACTCTGTCATGAAGTCATGACTATGTTAGCTGCTACTGGAAATGTAACCACTTGCCATGTCTCCTCTGGTCCTAGGTTTGTGCTCACTCACCCCAATGGCACTGGGTTTGTGTGCACATTATGCACACTAGGATTTTGCCGTGGCTGGGCCCTGGTAGGAGCTCTGTCTGATGGACACAATTCTCCTTCACCTCAGAGAAATATTATAGATTGCTTTCATTTGTCCTGTGAGACACATTTCTGCCTCACGCATAGGGTGAGAGAAAGGACAGTACTCTGGGTGATTTTACAGCTTCATAGAATTCAGCTTCCTCTTCATACTGACTACACAGAAGGTAGCAGAACTGTTTCTGCATTTGCCAATGATTGGCACTTGGTGTCGGAATTTTTGAAACTTTAGCCTCTCCCACTGAAATTCCCCTGTGGGCCTTGCTAGGAGCAGGCCCTCCTCTCTCAGCAGGAACCTGAGCAAAACCAACACTCTGTCCTGCTCAGAACCATCACTATGGACAGCTGTGATTGTCAGTGGTTTCAAGTATCCATCAGGTCAGTGTGGATCTTGTATTTGAGGCTGGCTGGTATCTTTTAGGCTGAGTTGGGGCCTAAAGGAGACTGACTATAAACCATGGTGCACATCCTGCACACGTGCATAGAGGACTTTGGAAAATCCATGGATATAAAACTATAGAGTGGACTTGAAATTTTCTAGTAGTCAGCAAGTGAAGTGTTCTGGAAAGTAAGGGTCTGGAAGAGGCACAGTGGTTGCCAAATTCTCGCTGGATGGTAGACAAGGGAACAGTCCTTGTTTTTCACCAGAGAACCCCGATGGTTCATCATGAGGGTCTTTTCCTGAGAGATGTTGAGCAAGAGAGCAGCAAAGGGCAAACATCTGCTGAGAACTAATGATGCCTCCCAGAAACGAATAGACACTTCTTAGCAGCCAGTACAGGGCCCTCACAAGGCTTGGCTGTGATTCGAGTTGTTGGGAAAGTAAGCTTAACAAATGGGAAACTTTTTTGGTTGTGTATATGCTTGTCCATGTGTGTACAGATGCCTGTGAAGACCAAGGGGCATCCTAGGTGTCCTTTCTCATGTGCCATTCCTGTTGATCTTTGAGATGGGATCTCGTACTGGCCTGAAACTCAACCCTAAGGTCATCCAAGTGCAGACATCTGCCTGTCCCTGTCTCCCCGGGGCTGGGATTACAATTCTGTGCCAGCACATCTGCCTCTTCTTTTTGGAGTTTTGAGGATCAGAACTCAGGACTTTAAGCTTGCAAGGCAAACCCTTTACTGTCCGACGATCTCCCTGGCCCCAGTGTGGAGTTTGCTGACCTGCTTCATTCCTTTCTGTTTAGTGGTTGAGCATTTGAGCACCAGAGCTCAGGCACCAAAATATATTATTAGGTCCCTTGTATTGGGAACTACGTAATCTTGGCATTTGTAATTTCATGCTCTAGAATTTCACCTCTACTTACAGTTTGTAAGAATATGTTGTTTATTTCATGTGTATGTTTCATGGATTTTGGTTGGTTGGTTGGTTGATTGATTTTCGTTTGTTTGATTGGTTGTTTTTCAAGACAGGATTTCTCTATGTATGTAGCTCTGGCTGTCCTGGAACTCACTCTATAGACCTGGCTGGCTTTGAGCCTACCTCTGCTTCCCAAGTGCTGGGATTCAAGACATGTACAACCACTACCTGGCTTTATTTTATTATTATTTATTTTTATTTTACATGCATTGACACTTTGCCTGCTTATATGTATGCATGAGGTTGTCTGATTTACAGAAAGTTGTGAGCTGCCCTTCTTGCTCCTCTTCTTCCTCCTCTTCTCTCCCCCAACCCTTCCATCTTTCCCTACTGATTCAGACAGCATTTTCCCATAGTGAATTCTCCATGTATGAATATAGCACTTAGGTTTTTAGCAACTGAATATGCACAATACAAAATCACATCTCATGAGTTAAGATGTCCATGCCTGCTTTTCCCATGTAGCAATTTCTCTTCTTTTAAATATCACATATTTTCCCTCTCCCGGGTAAAATCCATCAGCTGTGTTGGCATCCAGATAGCGTGTTTGCTGATCTTTCTGCCAGTGTTAATCAGGCGTGTGCCCTAAGCCTTAGGAAGGGGTTCCACTTTAGCAATACTGGATTTTCTAGGATATATCATGCCAGTGCTCTGAAAGGAATGATTTGTAGCACCAGCTACTGGTTTCCTTGCTGTAGAGGAACTGTAGTTGTTAGGCTGAGACCTTAGGAAGGTGGGGCAGGGGATGGAGGTACCTGCACAATGGAACCCAACCTTATGGAGATAGGGGAGTCTGGAGGACCCAGATGGCAAATGCTGTACATCTTGAGAGCCTGACTATACAGCATTCCAGGATCCAGCAACCCTGGGCTTCTGACTTGACATCTTTCTTCTTTCTTTGAAGCCCATGGTTCTAGTTATCTTGTTACTTTCTGTTTCTTTTTTTTTTTTTTTTTTTTTTTTTTTTTTTTTTTTTTTTTTTTTTTTTTTTTTTTTTTTTTTTTTTTTTTTTTATTGCCTAGCTTAATAGTAGTTTTAGGCTCACCTATGAATTACTTTTCCCTTTGTCATTGGTGCCTGCATTTCGGCAGCCTAGCTATCAGAGAACCAACTTTTAATGAAAGAAGATACAATGAAAGTCACAAACGTTCCAGAAGGAAGAAGGTTCCCTGAGGTCAGTGTGCTTCCTGTGACCTTGGCTCACACTCTGTCTGAACCTGTACTCTTTCTAATGAACTGGGCTCTGTCTGACATGTGCTCCAGCTGAAACTACAAGCTGTCCTCTAGGGGTCCCTAGTCTTCTAGCTCATTTGCCTTGTAAAGTCACAGGGGGTTTGTTCCTTTGAGATTGGCAATCTTGGTGTGTTGGGATCTTCAGATAGGTAGCTTTGGGACCAGGAATGAGGCTCAGACTGCTGTGTCCAGAAAGCACCAGCAATCCTGCAGACTTTACATTCCTTTTCCCATCATCCTCAGCAGCTGGTGGGAGTAGAGGACAAGGGCATGAGCTCTTCTCCATCCACAGCTTTTGGACCTGTGTGTGGTGTGGACAGTATAGCAAAACCAGCTTCCTCAGG
The DNA here is from genome assembly GCA_902729485.2 of Mus minutoides. NCBI lineage: Eukaryota > Metazoa > Chordata > Mammalia > Rodentia > Muridae > Mus > Mus minutoides. The sequence continues at coordinate 240,286 of LR750590.1, read as the reverse complement.
TTGTGGGAGCCTCCAAGCCCTGCCCTTCTACCTCTCAAAATTCCCTTCCTCTTTATTATGTTCTTTTGACTGGTTTTAATTATTTTGCTCTTTGCATAATTGAAAAAAAGCCATTTTCTGATATTTTTACCTGGTTGTTTATAACTAATTTATTGCACGTAGCATAGATATTTTCTACCGGTGAGGTTGATTCGAATTGCCTCTTTATTTAATTCCAAGATGAGAAATCAAACTGCTCTTCAAGAGCTGCCAGTGATGAAGGGCTCTCAGGTCTCTTATTTAGGGACACTCACTTCAGAGGGAGTTTGAAAAGGCAGCATCTGCTGGAGAATACTGAGCATACTGTGCATACCTCTGCTCCATGTGAGCTCCCAGCCTCTGTCTATCTCTGTCCCATTGGCACTGGGCAGTAAAGGATGCACTGCACTTGATGAGAGCAGACGCCAAGTGTCCTCTCTGTCCAGTGCATGGGGCATCTCTAGGAGGCAAACAAGATGAAGGGAAAACATTTCTTTATAGCCATCTGTTGCCCCACCCCCACCCCAATCACCACCCAACCTCCCAGGTTAGACCTGTCCTAAATTCTCATTCATTACAGTCTTGGGACCTAGAAAAATCTATAAAGTTTAAGGGCCTGCACTGGCTGCGGACTAAGAAAGACCATGTGAGGGAACATTGATTGTGGCAGAGGCAGGAAGAACAAAGTTTCAGGTTAGTTCAGTCTGGATTATGGAGTAGATGAGAGACAGTGTGGATTGTATAGTGGGACTTCCTCCAAAGCAGATGAACAAATAAACTGACAAAAACTTGAAGGGAACCAAGGCAGCAAACCTGATGGGTTGCCTGGCAATGCCTTGGGTATCCTTTTGGTGGCTAAATGAGTTGAGATTTTTTTTCCCCACTAGAGGTCAAGGGGCTGTGTCCATATAGACTTTGGCTGCTATATTTAGGGATAGAGGGTTTCTGGCATCTACTGAGCGGAGCTCAGGGATGTTCCTGACCTACCTGGTAGAATAAATAATGGCTTTAAAGCGGTCCTGTTCATAGTGTGCTATTACAGCAATAGAAACATAACTTAGATGAGGAGGATCTAGGAAAAATTTGGGGTAGGAAAAACATGACCAACATATATTGTGTATATTTCTTCAATAAAGATTATTTAAATTAAAAAAAATGAAAAAGAACTTGACTGAGGTTTAATCTAGGAGACAGCCACTCTGGGTGGAAACCAGCTCTATGCAAGTGGGACTGGACTGCGCAAGAGAGATGGCTCAATGTGCACCAGAGCAGGCTCTGGCAAGCAGTGTTCTTCCTTGGTTTCTGCTTCAGATCATGCCTCTGGTTCCTGCCTTGACTGCCCTCAAAGACAGAGTGCTATTCAGCAGTGTAAGCTGAAATAAATCCTTTCCTCCCCTGAGCTGCTTTTGCCCCAGTGCTCTATCCCAGCAACCAAGAGGGAACTCCAGCACCATGTCCATCTAGACTCCTCCGCTGGCCAGCTTCGAGGAGGCTGGTGAATTTACCTTAGGCTGAAACTTTAATTAAGAAGTAGAACAAAAATGGAAGGAGTGTTATGGGCATGAATGAGCTAATGGGAATGGAGTGTGTCACTGAAGCCTAACCTGCTGTGACTGCCTGGGTCCTGCCCCAGCAGTCAGGTAGTGAGATGGAACCCAGATAGGCAGACCAGAAGCTGATGACCTCTGATGTTTAACTCTCTGTTACTCTTCAGGGGCGGGCAGCTGATTGCTTCTGGAAATGAAGTCCTGCTGGTAGTTCAGGGAAATTAGAAAAGAAACTTAGTTACTTGGGATCTTTACACTTTGACTGGGGTTTCTCCCTGCCTGTATGAGAAGTCAAGTTCCTTAAATCTTTGTGAGCCAAAGAGAAAAGAAAATATAAAAGAAAAGGAAGAAAGTCAGGTCCACACAGAGACACACACATAACTGGATGAAGCAGAAAAGGGCTACAGCGCCACTTTATTGTTGTTCTTAATTTTTGTACTTTCCTAGGAGAATTGATCAGATGGGTTTTAAAGCATTTTTACATTCCATAAGTTCATAGTAAGCTTAAGGCTCATGTCACAGTTTGATAAAACTTAAGGAGTTACAGAAGAATTGTTTACATGCCTTTCCATTGAGACTAGTACCTGACTAAGCAGGCATTATCTGCTTTCTAGACCTATAATTTCATTTTAAGTTTAAAACAATAATCTTTATGTCATAAGTTAATATGGTTTTGTCAGGAGACAAATCATCTGCCTTGTGTCTTATTATTTTGCAGTCCTATATAGACAAACTAGTCCATCATTTATTTTCTGTCCTGCTCCTACAATAAATTGCCCATTTCCAGTTTAGGATCTTTAGTTACCTCATTCCTAACCTAGAAGGGATGTTTTCATCTATTGTAAATTTGCTCAAAGCCTGTTTTCTTTTCCTAGAGCAATTATCCTGCGACCCACAAAGGTTTACAGAGTTCTATTTGCAGTTTTTATTCTATAGGGGGTTTGAGAGTACTTATTTCAGTTTAGGAATTCTATAAGATCATCATCAGGAATTATGAAACCATCAATTCATCTAAACAGCATTATTCCATGAAAGTACATCTTTATATTGATTCTGCAAGAAATCTGCCCAATATGGTGGGCTGATGCCCAGGAATCATGAGGCTACGTAATAGTGGCAGGAAAGGCATATCTACACAAGAAAAAAATCCTGGGATGAAGTCTCTGAGGACCCTGCATCTCAGAGTGTACCTATCACAGCCCTATAGAACAGTGGACCATGTCCAGAAAACTCACTTGCTTGCCATAGCTTTTCCTAGATGACTTCTAACAAGTGACCACAGGAGCTATTGCCTTGGCCCATCTCTATGGATGTAGAAAAAAAATATGTCTTTATTCCTCCATATCCAAGAAATTGTTCATAGGTATTGATCATTAGAAATGTGAATGTTTCCATGTAGATGGAAAATACTTCATGCATCGAAGGTGTATTATGAAGAATGAAACTTTTTTCCCCATAAACATACTTATTTCTTATGGCATTTGAATATATTAAATTTACAGATTTACTTGATTTATAATTAAGTCAGCCAGCATTGTTGGCTGTCTTCATTAAAGTCGTTATATGTTGTTGGCTAGGACTTGGGAAGCTCATTGGCTTATGCAGTTGCCCTTTGTTCCCAAACATGGTCTATGGAACTGTGGAACTGCCTCATTACTGTAGCACGTCAGAGCTACAGGCGCTAAGGATGACCCCACTCTGGCTTCAGATGAGGCTCTGAGATGTGGCAGGTTACACTGGTTACCAGAAACGAGTGCAGCGGAGCAGACTGGAACCAGTTTTACTCCTAGGCTGAGAGCAGTGAGCTATGACTCCTTCTGCCCTCAAAGCTCCTTGGGAAGATCGATGAAATGGTGAAAGGCAAAGGCTTGGTCATAGATGGGTCCTTACTGAGGACTGGAAACAGGAGTCACTGTTGTGCTACTGAGGTAGTGGTATAGACGATGCTTAGATTTGGTGATAGTATTATCACTATGTAGAATCTTTATTCCTGCCCTCCCTCCCTCCTCCTCACACTTCTTTCCTCCCTCCCCTCCTTCCTTTCTTCCTTCCTTCTGTGCTAACAGTTCTTTACACACACACATTCACACTAACACACACACATACACAAAGAGCCTTGTGGAAGTACGTGTGTGTGTGTGTGTGTGTGTGTGTGTGTGTGTGTGTGTGTGCGCGCTCGCACGCGTGAGAGAGTGCGCTGCAGATACTTTTCTCAGCTCAGTAACTGAAGCACTTCCTCTCATCATAATGTTTCTGTTGGTTGACATTTACATTTTGTCCTGGAGACTTGCAGAAAGACACTGACTAGAGTCACCTCTGGTAACCGTCCAGGTAGCGAGGCTTCACATTTCTCCAATGCAGTGTCACCAAAAGACGCTGTTCTTACAGAGAGCTTGGCTTCACTACTAAGTGTGAAAGTCCATAGTTAGCTGCCTGCCAGTCACAAGGTTAAAAATAAGGTTGAATAATATGTTGTCTCCATCTTCAATCCAACCTGACCCTTGCTCTCAGATTCTAAAATTTTAAATGTGGGATGCATGCCCAAATCTATGAAGGAATTGTAACCATGCCCACTGCAATTCCTTCAGAGAATCAAAGTGTGAACAAGGAAGGCAACGTCCTCCGTCCTTGCTCCACATAGGAGCCCCTTTCACTGAAACTCTCCGCACGACTGTGGGAATACTGCATCGAGATACCTGAAATCTCTCCAACAACCTCAGAGGCTGCAGGGTACCTTGTCTGCCACACAGTAGGTATTCAGCAGTGCTTATCTAACTGCCAATCTAAGATAATGAGTGTCAGTAGAAATTGTGCTAATATGGCTGAGGGTGACCTTGAATTTCTGAGCCTCCCACCTCTACGTTCCAAGTGTTGGGTTTATTGGCATGCAGCCCCACACCTGCTTCACACTGTGCTGAGACTTGAACTCAGGTCTTTGTGCAAGCAAAGCAAGCATTCTGTCAGCTCAATTACATCCCCCAGCCCCTGGGAAAGATCAAGAAGTCAACTGGTAAGGACATGAAACCCTCTGTGGCAGATGCTCTACAGGAAGGAGGTGCATGTGCTCTCTTATGTCTGGGTCCACAAAGAAATTATTGTAGATGCCAATATGCAATGAGCAAAGACTCCTTATACGCCTGACAATCTGGTAATGAATGGATTTCCTTAGCTGAAAGTTGTCCCAAGTTTACCTGCAGCACCTTCTTGCAGATCTCAGTCTGTAAACCTGGCTCAGATCAGCATTTCTGCTGCAGACCCGGGAGCTGCTGGCTGCTGGCTGCTGGAGCTGGCTGCTTCATGGTTAACCTTTCCAATAAGGCATCAAAGATGGGGTTTTACTTAATATTGTACCTGTCAAATTCCCAGAGCTGTGAGTAAATTGAAGATACAAATTATGTTGTAAAGTGAAATATTTTGTGTTATTCTACAGTTTGGTTGATTTAGGAAGAAAATGAACTCTGACAGCTTGATCTTTTCAGTTCAGTGGATTCTAATGGTCCAAAACAAAAGCACACACTACAGGCTCTTCTTCCCTTCCTGTTTATGAGCAGGCTGGCTGCAAGCTCTGCCCTGCCCATACTGTACCTCCAGGACAACCGGCTCCATGCTGGGGATGCACAGGCCCTAGGGAACAGCAGGATAGTGCTGGTTGCTTATATATGTATGTATAAATAAATACTCCCCATCTCCGTGAGTGGAAGGAGGCCTTTCTGCGTCTGGCCCTCTTGCCTCCGTGTTTTTCACAGGAAAGGGACCTGTGCTCCTAGTTGGTCTAACTTGTGGCTGCTGTTGCCAGGACTTCCATGCCTATGTAGAAGTGATTACCTTGATGGCTACAGGAGCTGCTCACTGGAGTGTACAGGGAAAGGTCGGTCAGAGAGCCCTTCACTTTTCCGTCATTGAAGCTCAGAGCCTCCTGGGACCAACGATTCTCTGTGTTCACAAAAAGAATTTTGTAATATTACCACCTTGAGCTCCGTACCTCTGATGCGTTGGGGAGAGTCGTGGGGTTTAGAAAGATGACTGAAATGTTTTGTAGGTCTAGGTTCCTTCGGTGGGGGGCTGGGGGTTAACTGCTACTGCTGTCCACTTTTGTTTTGCCTTGCATAAAGTCCTTTGGCCTTCACACTTTTGATAGGAATCCCTTTTGCCCTAAAGAAGAGGACTTGGCTGCTAGCAGCAGTGGGTGGCAGTTTAGACTCTTCCTCTAAAAGTCCCCAAGCACAACCCTTGCCACCTACAGCTGGCTCCTTGCCACTCTACCTAGTGCTCCTGGGACTAAAGGGACCAGGGATCTGCTTTACTTCTTCAGACTGATTTTTACTGAATCACTAACATTAGTAATGACTGAAAGGAAGGGGTTCCAATCAGCTACCAGCCTGCAGGTGACTTGGAGGTGGAGCATTCAGAGCAGATGGATAAGTGGGTAGGTATCTTTATCTTTCGTATTAAACCTATGACATTAGGTAGGTTCAGAGAATATGGTGTTGATCTTCTATGAGCTGCTCTTATAGTTAAATGTAGTTTGCTCATATGTTACAATCTACTACGTCTTCCTGGTACTGTGAAGTGGATTGAAACCTGCCAGAAACGATAGTGAAAGGGATTGCTCTATTTCTCACTAATGTTTTGCCTACAGGATGAATTTGGCTGGTCTCTCAGTCTAAAGAAACCATATCTACACAGATGTCTACAGGAGTCCTTGACTGCTAGGTGCAGGAGCTGGAGCTAGCCTCCTGGGGCAGAGAACCCTCTAAGTATAGGTAGTTCCTGGATTCGTTTTGAAATCCAGGCTTTAGAACACCAAAGAGACATGAACATTAGGCTCCCTAATGTTGATTAGGCATTAGATCAAGGAGCATAGACAAGGATTTGGCTGGAGAGCTGACCGGGAGCCTCTGGAATAATCCAGACCATAGATGGTTTTTGTCCCAGAATGAAGTGGTCATGAAGAGAAAAAAAATGGGGCATTTGAAGTGTTTTCCAGGTAGGACCAAATGGAGCTACAACTTAGCAACAAGGAGTAAAAATGGTACAGGTAGAAAGGCAGCCTGTTGTCAAGATTAGCCAAGGATGATTGGCAGCTCACCCTTGATGTGGGGAAGCAGCTTAACAGAGTGGGAATATTCACAGGCACTCTTTCCCATCATGCTCAGTGTCACCCCCACCCCACCGTCTCCCTCCTACAGAGAGGAATTACACTATGTTTACCCTTAATTATGAAGAGAATTAAGAACTGAGAAATGAGACAATGTGCAGAGGGTCCTGTGGAGGGCCACATGCGGGATTATGTCTGAAACATCTTAGCTTCTCCTCCAAGAATTGGTGTTCATTCTTTGCTTTTCAATCAGGAATGCATGGTCTGCTGCAGACTGTCAGGAGATAACCAGTAGAAGGGCTCAGCTAGCAAGTAGGCCTTAACACTCAAGTTAGATGTTACTATTTAGGGTGCCATTAATAATGTCATGATACCACCAAGATGCCCGGGAGGAAAAAAACAATGTAGCTAGAGACGGGGAGAAGAGGCAGACAGAAGTCCCTGTGGCTGAACACATAAAAAGGCCCACACAGCACAGGGAACTGGGAGGGGGAGCCAAAGCAAGAGGAAAACCAGCAGAGAAAAGACAACAACGTTAAGCTCTTAAGAGAAGGTGTGCCAGTTAACAGCGAAGTAACCTAAGGAAGAGGCCACTGTAGAGGTCACCGCTGATGTCAACTGTGTCCATCCCCATGCAGTTAGCATGTGTGTGCACTGACCTTGGGCAGCCCTCTCCGAGCTTCATGGTGCTTACATTCATAAAAAGGGTATGCTTAGGGATCGGGGATACCAAGGTAGTTTTTCTGTATTTCTTGTTTCTTTGATGGTGGAGCAGTGGGCAGTGATTGAGAATACTCTGATGGAGGAAGAAAAAGGTGATGTGGAGGTACATTTGATGGAAGTTGGGTGACTGCAGCAACAGAGGGGTAGCCCTGATGGGAAGAAAGTTGATTTACTAGGACAGCTGGGGAGAAAACAGAGTCAACATGTGCATGGATGTAGGAAATCCTTATGTGGCTTCTATTTCCCAAGACTAAAGTTTGATCAATATCAGTAAGGAGTCAAGGAAGTAGTGTGTGTGTGGGGGGGGGGGGGGTCCTATCTACATGTGTCTAGTACCCATATTAACTCTACCTAGGGCATTTACCATGTGTCCCTCACTGTGAATGTCTCCATGTATGTGGCCCTGAGACACATGTTGGGTTACATAAACTCTGGGAGAGACTCATGAGTACAGACATCTAAAAGGATATATCACTTTAAATAACTCCTACTAAGTCACCCTCCCGTGAACATTTCTAGATGGATTCTTGTCTTTTAAGCTTCAACAAACCCTATTAGCCATCAAAACCCACTGGTCTCTCAAAATAGCCCTCTCAGGCTCCTCCTCTGCAAGGTATATGGCAGCCTGGCCCTGGGACTAGGAGGGAATGCAGGAAACAGAGGTCCCTGAAGAGGTGGCTTGTGTCTGAAGCCCCTCTGGCTTCTCTTGATTGTCTCTTTTGAAGAGTAGGGCTGCTTTCAACGTCCTGTTGCTGGGTTTTCTACACTAAATGCCAGTTCTATAATGTTCAGGTGTCTTTCCAAACCAGCTACCCTGCTGGCCCTCCACTGCCCCGTCTCCTGTTTCTTTTCTTGACTTCAATTCCTCTTGTCTTCTCAAATGACTAAGAAGTGACTCGGAATGTCTGGTGGCTCATGGACATCCAAGACCCAGCTATGGTGTACTTGAAGCAGGTGACTTGAAACTCTCAGTCCCCTTTCTGTTTTAATTAGAGGTAGACGTGTCTTCTCAGACCTTCTTCATCTGAGGTGAGAAGTCTTGGAGGCAGCAAAGTGAAACTTGATTCGTCCAACCATTCCTTAGAGAGGCCATTGCATTTCCACTTTCTTACTGCAGAGTGCAGGAAGAGAATAAAGAATTCACATAATGGTGAATCTTACACCACTCCCTGTGGCTGACTTCACCTTGCTAGTTCCTCAGCGACATAAGATGTACATGCCTAGAGCTAGCGAGCAGCTGGCTAGTACACACAGTGCTAGGGAATCCAGTGTACTAGATGCACTGTCCTGAACTTGTTCATACACTATTAGTGCCAGCTCTAGCAGCCATGACTGAGAGACTCTGGTCTCAGCTGCCTCTAGGTGAGGAGCCCAATTCACAAGGTACACACTTAATTTCCCTTTCAGAAAAGGACCACAGTCCTGGATAGCTTTGGAGCATCGGCCTTTGATGCTGTTTCTGCAATTACAATATTGTGAAATCATGTCATCCAATACAATCATATTCAGTCCTAGTTGCTAAGCAGAAAGTTGCTAAGACGGTTGAGCTTTGAAAACTATAATGCATACATAGCTGGGGACCTAGCTGAGTGGTAGAGTCTTCTCTAGAATGTAGGAGACTCTATGTTCAATCCCCAGGATTGCAAATGATTAAATACTTACCCATCAGAAACCCTTATTATGATTCTCACTCTATATAAACATGCACCCATTTCCTGAAGGTCATCAATAGGTCTTCCTTGTTGGGTTGTTAGTGCAGTTATCCTGGCGTACAGCTCACAGTGCCTTCCTAGAACTGGATACCCTCAATAAGCCAACTTTTATTCCTTAGAAGTCGAATAAGAACTGAAAGCAACTGGCAAAGGACTTTGTACCCTGTGCCGGTGTTTACCAATTCTTTATTTGTGTCCTACATAGTATTTCAGTAAATAACTAATTTATGACAACAGACTTAATTGTATACATTAGGTAGGGAACTATGCATATATAGTACTTGCAAGCTTTGTTCCACCTGTGGCATTTTGTGGGGAATTGGGCTATGCAGAGACAGGCTGGTCTCTAGTAGAGCTGAGTTCTAAACCCCTAAGGGTGATAATTCACCTTCGTGACTTGGTAGGCAGGCGTTCCCTTATTTCTTGGAACTCTGGCTCCTGCCTAAGTTACTGCTCCCCACAGCCCCCACAGAGAATAATGGCTAGAAGTCCTGTAGACAATGACCCAAACTTCTGACCTTCAGGCTAAACTCCTTCCCAGTTACCTAGCAACAGTAAATACCATAAAAAGGGCTGTTCAGCCCCACCTTGCTTTCTTATTTGTCTCTCTTCTCATTCTCTTACCTCTTACCCCTCACTGTCAACCCCTCTCTCCTCTCTTTGTCTTCTCCCCTCTCTCCTCTCTGTCTTCTCCTCTCTCCTCTCTTCTCTTCTCTCTCTCTCTCTCTCCTCTCTTTCTCCCTGCCTTTCTACAATAAAGCTCTAAAACCATAGAGAGTCTCTGCTTATCAAGATCCACTGCACTCACTCTCGCTGGGGAACGTCCCTTCCCTCATCCTTCTCTCTCATAGCCCCAGTGGCTTTAGCAAAGTAACACTGGGGCTCCCCAGGGCTTTAGGAAAGAAGCTCCGGGGCTCCCAGGTAGGGCTGCTCCTTGCTACCCCCAAAGAGTGGGTCAGAGGCTTAGATGCCCACCCAGGGAAGAGTGGAAAGTAGATAGCAGCCCTCCCAAACCTGACTGACCAGAGAATAGGTGGAACTCTGGTGGGGTTAGGGTCTTCCCCTTCCTTCTCTTCCCCAGGGCTTCCTTTTTTAGTTCCCAACAGCATTTCATGTTCTTGTCACTCAGGGCTAGTTATCTGAACCCTGTGGTTCATTATCATATAGGTTAAAAGGAAGTGCCCATTGAAATAAAATTAGTATTTATGATTCTTAACTTTAATTGCCAACTAGACACAACCTATAATCACCTAGAAAAGAGTTTCTCTGAGGGTTTATCTGCATGGATTGGCAGATAACTTTGAACTTGCCTTGTGAGTTTATCTTGATTAAGTTAATTGATGTGGGAACCAGCCCACTGTGGGCGATACCATTCCACATTCAGGTGGATCTGCTCTGTGTAAGAGTAGAGAATTTGAGCTTAATACAAACAAATGAGCATGCATGTATTCATTCCTCTCTTTGCTCTAGTGTGTGTATATAAGTAACTACAAATTTCTGCCTTTGTTTACCCCAAAAGATAGACTGTAACTTAGCACTGTAAGTCAAATAAACCCTTCCTCCTCTAAGTGGTTTTTTACCAGATTATTTTGTCACCACAGCAGAAATGATACCAGGACAGCACCTCATTGGTCTTCTGAGTGTTTGCATGTAGGTAGTCCTTAATGGCATGGGTTTGCCTTGCCCAAGTAAACCATCATATGTTTAAATGAGTAAACCTCTAGTTCTCCAGCTGCTGGGTCTGCATTTATTCATGAACTCTGGGAGGCAGAGGCAGGCAGATTTCTGAGTTCTAGGCCAGCCTGGTCTACAAAGTGAGTTCCAGGACACCCAGGGCTACACAGAGAAAACCTGTCTCGAAACAAACAAACAAACAAAAAAAGTGATAACCACGCTTCTAGGTCCTCAGGAAAATAAGAGCAAAGTATTTCTTTTTTTCTCTCATATCCAAGCAAATGGAGTTAGAGAAATGGGTCAGCAGTTAAGAGCTGCTGTTGCAGAGGACCTGTGTTCCCAGCACTCACTTAGTGTGGCTTGGAGTGGCTTCCAACAATCTGTAATTCAGCACTAGGCAATGGATCTGATGCCTCTAGCCTCTGAGAGCATCTTTATTCATCTTGATGCATCCCCAGACAGACTCATATGTATACACATAACAACAGGAATAAATCTTGAGATATTTTTGAAATTTTAGGAAAATATTGTCAAGGAAGCAAACAAGGGTTGAGTTCAGTGGACCAGAAGTTCAGCTGTCTCTTTCCACCTGACATCTCCTGCCTGGTCTGAGGGAATTAAGCAAGGGTGAAGGAGCACTGGGTAACTAAATTCAGAAACTCAAGGAGGAGGCCAACATAACTATGTAGGCTTCTAGTCCTTCCTAATCCCAGGCCACTGATCCTGAGTGCTCCTTGACAAGGTAAGGTACTTTCCTACTTGACAGGAGAGGGGACTGGGTAGAGGGGTCAAATATTTTTGTTGTTCTTCCACAGGATGGACTCCTTTTGGTCTGAGTATAAACACTGATTAAAGCCCAGGATGCTGTGAGCATTCTTTATCATGTGGAGTATTTCCTAAATGGTAAATAGGATCAATGATAGAGATCAGGCATTGAGCAATCTGAAAGGCCTCCACTGTAGCTGATAGGTGCCCTGAAGATGCCAGGACGGTGAATTGACGGCTGCTGTCCTTCCTGCTTTGCAGTTGGTAATTTTCCAGTGCCGCATTTTCCATGTACAGGTATGAATCTAAATGCCATAGATTCATAGATCTCATAATAAGTCCCATTTGTGGTATTGCGAACATGGTTAGACTTCTGTGTAACTTTTACATAGACTGTCATCAAAGATCAGGAAATTCATAAAAAAGCATTTAGCGTTTATTGAGCTTTTAGTCTGGACTTCACACTTTGCACTATTTATTTAAAATTCTCCCAGTAGCCACAGAGGTCAGGTTGTATGACCCTTATTTCAGGGGTGATGTTGCTGACCTTGATAATCTCTTCTGAGCACAGCAAGATCTCCACCTAATCATTAAGACTGGAACTGTGTTTGCCTGGCTCCAGAGCACATGCCCTCTTTTTTAAAATCCCACTCAATTTTCACACCCCCACCCCTACTCCTTTATAATTCCTTTGGCACAGTTTTGTGCCATGTGGAGGAAAGGTCAAGACCTTAGGTCATCAGGCCATGTCATCATATAGGCAAGCATTGTATCCCCCTGCTCTGCACCGCCACACCCTCCCCCCTGCCTGCCGAGCAAATGTCTGGGCATGCATACATAGCTGAGATTCAGAGAAATCTATTCCTGCTCACCGCTGCCCGTTCCTGTGTGTTCACCTTGCTCAATGCGCTTTGGATGGGGCTTAGAAGGCAGGCTCCCAGCCCGGACTTCCAGACCATCCCCTGCCAGACTGCAGTGGTGAGAGGATGCTGCAGCCCTCCTCCTGCTCATGGCTCAGGAAGAACGGACGTGCCCAGCAATTTATAAAGGATTATCGCACGCAAAGGCAATATTTGCTTCTCTCCCTCATTTCTCATTCGCCCACAGCAGTGGCTCTCCCCCAATATCTCCTTGTAGCAGAGTTGTAAGAAAGTGACCTTAACATTGAATCAAATACCACACACTTTTTTTTTTCCCCGAGAAAATTTCTGTGGTTTTGGAAATTTGTTTCATATACTTTTTTAAAAGAGAGGAACCTTTGTTCTTTTGTTCTTTGAGTAAAATGTGCTGGTAGTGAATATCTTTTATTTTCCTGTAAGGATTTTCTTTTCAAGTCAGACAAAACCGCTCCATGCTTCATGCAGCCAGCTCCTCTGTCCTCATCACCTTCCATTGAGACAACTCTGGGCTCTTGGGAAACAGAACAGGGAATTATGGGATTTCACCCATCCCTGAGCTGCTGGGGATGAAGCAGCAGATCAGCTAGTGGCTCTTGCAGGCACTCAGCTTCCTCTAGACAAGTTTGGCAGCAGAGAATTCAGGTAGATCTTCTCTGTCCATGACTGCTTGAGAATTGTGTGCCCGTAGGACGAGGTGTGCAGTGGGGATGTGCAGCTCTGTCCTTCCAATATGTCTGCCATCTGCCCGGTGCTGCTCCAGAACTATAGAGTGGGCTCTCCCTCTCCTATTTCCCTTCCATTATGTTACTCCAAAGTGGGGGGGGGGGGTGTTAATCAAGCGTATTTCACAGGCTAGAGAGACAGCTCAGTTGATAAAGTGGGTTCTGTCTCCAGAACCCATGTAAAAATGCCCAGTTTAGTTGAGCAAGCTTGGAATCGCAGAGCTGGATTGTGCTGAATTCAGGTGGAACCTTGGAGCTTGCAGCCAGCCAGTTAAGCCTATTTGCTGGGTAGGCCAGTGACAACCCCTCATCTGCAGAAGATAGACTGTGTTTTTGAGGATGAAAACTCAAGTTGTTCTCTGGCCTCCACATAGAGGTGTACACACACACACACACACACACACACACACACACACACACACACCCATTAAAACAGAACATTTTCAGCTCTTCCATTTCTAAAAAGTGCAAAAGCAATGTCTCAGCCTGGGTCCATGACTCTTCCTTGAGTTAGCAATGGCCAATACTGTTTAGTTTAGCCAGCTATTCCTTTGGAATTTACAGTAAGGCCACATTTAATATATTTCCATTTAACAAGTATTTGTTCTCAATAACTGCCTTGGCTCTTTATTTGATTTGGGGAAAGGGGGCCTGGGCCTCTATATTTTCAGTGTGGCTAGAAGTAAAGACTCCAGGGCTTTGCCCCTGATGTAATTTTATTTTTAAATTGAAAAGTGGATTTATTTAATGTGCTCCAAGAAGCAAATTCACAAAGCTCGGCAGCCCTAAAATGTGCTGCCAAAGTTGTAATTGGTAAGAAGTTAGCAAGAAAGAGGGATTAGCTTGTTGAGCCATGGCATAGCAAATTGTCATGGTCTTGAGTAGTTTTGTGGCTTGTTAAGAAAATGATCCTGAGTTTAGTATGCGTCCCCATGCAGTAACATCAGAAAGCCCCGACATGAAGAGACTCTTTACAGGGAGAATTTGTAAATGGATATTTTTTTACTTTCCTAGAGGAGCGTATAAGGACTTATTCCAGAGTGTCTAGGAAGAAAGTCCTCCTTTTGGCCAGGAGGCTGTGCTACCTATGGCTACAGGTACTGAACAGGTAGGGGATAGATATCCTGGCAGAACTATTCCATTCATCATTTTCTGGACTCCTTTCCATCCCGTGACACACTCCTGCACAGGCATCACTGAGGAAGGGACCCTGACAACCTGTGGTTATCATAGGTCAGCATAAAACATCAGAGCTCTCCTACGTGTCATAAGCTGGGCTGCACACTTGACAGGGCATCCCAAGAGCACATTGGAACAGCAAAGATGTTTGCTCAGAGAAAGCTGTGCTGACTCAGCCTCATGAGACCCCTGGACCTACCCCAGTTTCAGGTCATAGACTCATTGTGACTTTGGGCCTGGTTTGAAGAATGCATTACAACTCTCATGGTGGTTGGTTGTTCCTTGTGTGAGCCACTCATGCCCACTCCCACCCCCCACCCTTCTTATCACTTTCCCCCATATCCTTCCTCCTTTGCCTCTAACTTGCTGGAAGAAGTTCTGTTTCAGGAAAGCTATGTTAAGTACCCAAGCCTGATACATTGTGCCAGGAAGGGATGCCTGGCAACTGGAAGCTTCCCAAGCAGGAGTTCAGAAAGGGTGTAGAAGTTGCTCAAGGATCTGGGCTTCAAAAGAAGTGTGTGTGTATGTGTGTGTGTGTGTGTGTGTGTGTGTGTGTGTGTGTGTGTGTGTGAGATGTTAGTGATCAACCACAGGGTACTGTGCATGCTGGGCAAATGCTCTACCACTGGACTGCATACTAGCTTCATTGGGGTGGTTTGATAGATGCAAGTAGATAGGTCAGTTCCCATTTCTGAAAAGAACAGAACGTACAAGCAACCAGAGATAGTCAGTTGTTAGCCCAGAACAGAAGAGCGTGTAGGGCTCTGCAGGATAAGATCCTGGAGAGGAGGGAGGAGTTCGGGGATGATGTCTCTGGAGAGCTGAGTGATCAGCTCACAATGTATGGTTTCCATATTAACTGGGAAGTGACATTTCCTGCTGAAGGGAGCTGGTGGACCAGTTTCATATCATAGAGGATCCCATTTTAGGGAATTGCTTGAAGTTGTACACATGTATTCTCTACAGTCTGATGAGTGAAAGTCCGAAAGTGCCTCATAAGTAAAGTGCCAATTTTCTTGAGTGTCATTTGTTCCAGAAGGCTGTGGGGAGAATCTCTTCTGTTGTGTCTCCAGTATCCACAGGCTGCCTGATTTGTTGTTCTTTGTTGTTTGGGCTGTGGCTTCTTCCATCTTCAAGGCCAGAAAGATATGGAAAGCCTTTCTCTTACTGACTCTGACTCCTGCTTCCATATTTTCTCTCTGGAAACACGTGTGTGATCCAGGATAAAATGCCCCTCATACTGTTGGCTGATTGGCATCCCTAATCCTTCCTGCTGCCATGGTCTCACAGAACATCCTGAGGAATGAGGAAGACAGCTTTGGCCATCTTTCTGCTTGCCAAGGCAGGCATAGCTCATCTTGTTACTCTGAAAATATGAGTTGCCTGACACTCAATAGGTGCTCAAAGCTGCCACGGAAAAGCTTGTGGTAGGTAAACCATAGGTGTTTCTTTGCTTTCCTTTATTCCTCTGAAACTCTCCCTGGATACCATAGTTAAGGGGAGCTTTGGTATAAGGTTTATGGTTAGATTGATCCACTCTCTTCTTTTCCAACAAATTAAACCTCACCCACTCTGACAGAGGTTGGTCTCTTACTCATTCCTCTGCCCCAGAAAGGTTGAGATGTCTTTCTCTGTGAAAATGAGTTAACCCCCTATTAGCTTAATCCACTCTAGGCTTTCTCACACCTATTAAACGTCACCAGATTGCAACTTGGACCAAAGTGAATCAAGGAAGACTCCATTGCTTTGGTAGTTACAAGACTTACCAGGGACATCCTGTTCTTCTACACATAGGGTCCTCAGATCCTGTCAGAGTTTCTGTGCCTGCGATTCATCCATGGCCCTCGGTGTGACTGCCTGGGCTATTGTCCTACTGCTCTTCTTTATGGAAGAGGCCACAGGCCACAGGCTGGGTTAGCTTACTCCTTGCTGAGATGAAGGCCTTCCTGTGAGCCTGCAACAGGGCAGGTTTCCTCAGTGTTCTGCATCAGAACCTGGCCCAATGAAGCAGAGTTGTCCCCAGAGCACTGAGCCTTTACTCTGGCAGACAGCTCATCCTGGAAGGAACTGTGGCCAGAATCCTGCTGCTAGGATTTCTTTGAAGGTGGTGTGAGTCCACAAGGAGGTCCTAGGAGGAAGCCATTGTTTTCCTCCCTGATTTCCCTGTTTTTCCATTCCCTTCCTCCTCCTTTTCCATTGCTCTCACATTCCTTTCTTTGCTTCTTTAGCAGACGCTAGGCGTTCAGTCAGCCCCACAGTCTCCTTACCACAGCTTCTTCCTGAGAGCTCTGTTATGGTGATGGCTATCACTCCTTAGCGGTAGAAATGAGTGGTGGCGCACGCCTTTAATCCCAGCACTCGGGAGGCAGAGGCAGGCGGATTTCTGAGTTCGAGGCCAGCCTGGTCTACAAAGTGAGTTCCAGGACAGCCAGGGCTATACAGAGAAACCCTGTCTCGAAAAATCAAAAAAAAAATCAAAAAAAAAAAAAAACCAAAAAAAAAAAAAAAAAGAAAAGAAAAGTCTCTGATTGAGGGGTTCTGCCTGGGAACAACAAATAGGGTAACTGATAGGCGAGCCCAGCTCTCTTTCAGTCTTTTCTCCTCCAGCATTTAAAAACAAGCAAATGTACAGCTTCTAGAGGCTTCTTGCCAGGGGGTCTTTGTCCCAAGGATTTAACACAGGGCATATGGGCAGCATATTCTTGGGGACCTGTTGATAATCTAGGTGTTTCTGGGCCTAAGTTTGGACATGGCATTCTTTGTCTAACTCTATGAAGAGGCCTCAAGGGCAGCAGTCAGTGTCTCCTGCAGCACAGCCTGCGTTCTTTTTCTCAGCTCTAAGGAACCTTCACTCTCCTCTCTGGGCTGGGTTGCCAGGTTTCTGCTCTACAGTTACATGGGACTGATGACTTCTTGTCTACCAAGGCAGAGATTAAGGGTCCCATAGAACTGATAAATGGGGCTAGCCCTGCTTCGAAGTCTTGATTGCTCACAAGGAAGGTCAGAGAAAATTCTAGAAGACCCCTTATGAAGTAGAGGAGCACTGAAGGCTGTTTGCTTTCAGAGGGTCTAGGTAAGGACAGTGTGTGGGGCTTTCAGGGCTGCAGGCAACTCTTGTAGTTTCCTGTAGTATGATTCCCCTGTGGGCTTGGCTCTCTAAGCACCATGGTGGAACGTCAGTATGCTGTACTTTTTACATCCCCTGCACCAAGCATTTGTCATCCTCTACGGAATCTTGGATGCCTGCTCCCTGCCCCCCACCCTCAGCTACACAGGAGTCAGTCCAATGGTTGGACCATTTGCCAGCCCGTCCTCTCTGCGTGTGTGTTGAACTGCTCTCATCCGGTGCAGATAACGTTGTAGTGAGCGCATCCGTGCGTACTTTTTCTATATTTTGGATTGTTTCCTAGGATTTCGTTCCCAGAAGTGGGATTACTAGGGCTCGATACACACTGTCAAATTCCTTTCCAAAAGGACTTTACCCACTTCCTGTACCCATGCCAGAATCCAGTATTATCGTAAGCAAGAAAAGTTCATTTAATGCGATGATAAAAGTTCTCTTATTTTGATTAAATTAGCATTTCTTCAATTGTTTGCAGTTACTCATTTTCCTTGTAACTTCTGCTTAGGACTTCTGTATTTATTGGATTTTAATCTTTTTTTTTCCTTTAAAAAAGATTTATTTTTATTTTGTATATATGTGAGTGCTGTATTATGTCTGTGCACCACAGGTGTCTGATGGCTGCAGAGTTAAGGATTTTGGACCACCTGGAACTTTATGAATGGTTGTCAGCCACCACGTGAATACTAGGAACTGAACCTGGGTCCTCTGCAAGAGCACCTAGTACTCTTAAACACTGAACCATCACTCCAGCTTTGAACCTTGTTCTTAAGCAATTTACCAGCACTTTATATGACCTCCATCTTAACCTTTGCATTTCCATGGGTATATTTTATTGTTTGAGTGTATATGTATATATACATGTGTCTTAGTCAGGGTTTCTATTCTTGGACAAAACATCATGACCAAGAAGCAGTTAGGGAGGAAAGTGTTTATTCAGCTTACACTTCCACATTGCTGTTCATCACTGAAGGAAGTCAGGACTGGAACTCAAGCAGGTCAGGAAGCAGGAGCTGATGCAGAAGCCATGGAGGGATGTTCTTTACTGGCTTGCTTCCCCTGGCTTGCTCAGCCTGCTCTCTTATAGAACCGAAGACGACCAGCCCAGAGATGGTACTACCCGCAAGGGGCTCTGCCCCCTTGATCACTAATTGAGAAAATGCCTTACAGTTGGATCTCATGGAGGCATTTCCCCAACTGAAGCTCCTTTCTCTGTGATAACCCCAGCCTGTGTCAAGTTGACACACAAACCCAGCTAGTACAATATGTGTGTATGTATGTGTATGTATATGTGTGTATATATATATATGAGTACATTGATCTGATCAATGAGCTGATCAGACCAGGAACCTCTCATGAGCCTGGGCAGGCTTCCTTCCTACTTCTGAACAATCTTTCAGAAGCTAAGACCTGCGTTTCCCTTCTACTGGCTCATGGGGATCTGCTGTGTTCAGGTCTCCTATGAGACTGGGTTGCCGCAACATGCCCAGTGCCATACCACCTTCCCTGTGCTCTCACAGATGACTTCTAGCCTGCCTCTTATGCCCTCCTCCTGAAAAGGAGGTGAAGAGCCTTGGTGTGACCTTCAATGCCCATCTGCCATCATTACTTTTCTGCTTGAAAAATATCAAGAGCGTATGATTTTAAATTCTGCCTTCATTTGTGATCTGAGAAGATTCTTGGTTTGAGTTCAGATTTAGAATTTGAGTCGTGCACATTTTCTCTCCGCATCTTGTAGATAATTATGTTATTTGGGGATTTATGTTTCTCTGTCGACTTTATATTAAGGGAAATTTCATACATGTAGAATGGTAGAGTGGAATAAGACCTCCTTCTAGAACCTTCTGTTAACCTTAGCGCCTCTCGAGATAGACTAAGCTGCTCAGAGTTATTCTCCCACCTTCCTTTCCCACCACAGTTTTGGAGAACATTCAGATGTTGCTCCTCTCCATTCCCAAATATTTCAGCTGTATTTCATAATCAGAAGAGTTTTCACAGCGCCGCACTGTGTTGTCGCCCCCAGAAAAATGTCGGTTCATGAATACTCTCGTTACTTAGGTCTACCCAGAATCTAAATAGGCTACAAGCATCGCAGGAGGGAGTAACATGTTGTGTGTGTCTCACAGTCATCCAGGTCTTATGTTGTGTCTAGGGTGTCACGTGTAGCACGTCTCTCACAGTTTTGTGTTGTTTATGTTTCTCTTAGTCTTCAGGATACTACGTACAGTATGTTTCTCATGACCATTAGAATTTGCATATCGTGTGTGACTCAGAGTTGAGGGTCTTATATGTGGTATGTGTCTCACAGTCCCTGGGAAGTGCTGTGGTCTATTAGTGCATTGCACATAATGTGTTTTATAATGCACAGAGTAAAGGGGATTGTATAAAATATGCATGTCTTAGGTGCAGACTCATAGAATCATTTCCAGATGACGGGCAAAGCTTTCTTTGCCATGTCTGCTTTGTAGGCTGTATCCTGCCGGCATACACAGTCAGGCCCGCGCTCTTCAGGCACACGAGATGATTCCTCCCGTGAGTGAGTCATCACCTTGACATTTAGAATGATTTCATACTGCTTTTGACTTTTAATGATTCCGTCTTCATCGTTTTTGTTATGACTATGAGGGTCAGAGTTGGTAAATGGGTGTTTGCATACTTTCAAAGCATTGTTACTAAATTTGCTCTTTGTGCATACATCATTACTGATGCACATATTCTCAATCTCATTCTTATTCTGGTAGAATGACTGAATGTTAGTGATGCTGGGGGCTTGGGTAGAGGGTAGAGGTGTGTTTTACATGAGTGTGTGTGCGCATGTATCCGTGTGTGCACATTCAGAGGTCAGAGGTCAGAGCATTACATCTGCTCCACCTTATCATGTTTAAGACAAGATGTCTCAGTGAACAGGAAGCTCACTGCTTGGGCTGTGTTGGCTGGCCAGTGAGCCCTCAGGATCCACCTGTTGGCATTGCTTCTCTGTTTCCCTCTACCATGTGAATGAGCTCTCTGGAGACGGGTCTGCAACCACACTCTGGTGTTTCTCATTGGCCTTTTCTCTGTTCTGGTGGCTGTTGGATATTCTTGTTGTGTTCCATTCAGACTTCTAGTGTTTTCTGTCTGAATTTTCTAGTCAAAGTGCATGTAAAGTCTTATTAGACTTGATCTCATAGCTACGTGTATTAGTCTTGTCACAGGGTTCCCAGTGTGTCTTTATGGTAGGTTCTTTGCAGTACATCGGCTGGGTTGGACAAGTCAATTTGCCATTCTACAGTGTTATTATCCAGTTAAGCTTTTCACTAGAAATGTCTAAGCACATTTAAGTTTTCAGTAGCATGCCAACATACACTTTTATAAATGGGTGTGGTTTTGCATGGCTTGCTGTATGACCCTTCGTGTGTTTGTTCCTAGGCTACCATTGTTCATACTTAATACCTCTGTTATTGCTTACCTCACCATGGTAGACCTTGACATCCTATTACATGCCTTTCTAAGTGCCATAAAGTATACATGAAAGTCTGAGGACAACTCTTGTCTTCACCCTCCATCTTGTTTGAAACAATCTCTTGTTTATCACTGTGTATACTAGACCAGATGCCCACCAGCTTACAAGAATTCTCCCCCCTCTCCCATCCTGCCTTGGAGCTCTCGGGTTACAGACATACTTTACAAAGGTTCTAGGAGTTCAAACTCAGG
The DNA here is from genome assembly GCA_902729485.2 of Mus minutoides. Classification (NCBI taxonomy): domain Eukaryota; kingdom Metazoa; phylum Chordata; class Mammalia; order Rodentia; family Muridae; genus Mus; species Mus minutoides. The sequence continues at coordinate 219,135 of LR750590.1, read as the reverse complement.
TTCTCTCATACATACAGAGTTTGTGTTTTATGTTTTCTCCCTAATCTTTCCTTTTCTTTACTGTTATTTAATATTCTTTTTTTGTGTCTCAGTTTATCTATTGGATATATATTTGAGTTTTGACTTTCTTTTTCCTGTTCTGTGATCTGCTAGTAAACTCATTCATTGTGGTTGTGGAATTCTCATTCGGTAATTTTCACTAATCAAACACTAAAGTTCTCTGTTTGGTCTCTCAGTCTCTTAAATATGCATGGTTCGTGGTTGCTCTGTTCTGTAGGTCTGTTTTTATGAGGACTTGTAGCTTATCGTCATGTCCTGATTGCCTGTTTGCTTGGATTTTTCAGAAATAGATGATTGAGATCCTATTTAAAACAAACAATGAATTCATTTAAAAGATGCTGTTGCCTTCCTTTGTATCAAATTTACCCTTTTTTCTAGTTTCCTGTGATTTTATGTTTTGTATATCTATATGAGATAAAACAGCCTTTTCTGTGCTTCTCAAAGAAGATGACAGGTGTTTTGGGTAGAAAAAATATTTTTTGTTACATTTTTAGAGCTAGTTGTATGTTTCCATACCACTGTAAGAAATAAGGTAGATGGATTCCATAAGCTTTTTGCTCTGTTCCATCCAGAGCTAACATAATTAGAATCCCCACCAAAAAATAGAATTCTCCTTTTGTGTTCAGGACCACATCCCTCTCCTCCTCCTCCTCCTCCTCCTCCTCCTTCTCCTCCTCCTCCTCCTTTTCACCTTGCTGCATTTCTAACAACCACTGTCTCGTCCCCAGGGCTGTAATTTTTTCATTATTACACTAGAAAGTAGATGGGATTGCACAGTTGGTCACCTTTCAAGACTGGTGATTTTTTTTTCCACCTCTCATACTTCATCTGAAATCCGTCTAAAGTAGATATAAAAACTCAATCTCTTTTTGGTGTTGTTGAGTAATAGTCCATAGTATGGAATGATGATGTTTATGACAACTGAAGGCCATTTTTTTATAGCTATAGGTGCTATGAGTATTTGTGAATAGTTTCTGTGAGGGAAGAAAAGCTTTCATATCTCTAGCATAAACACCCAGGATCCCATGTCAAGGTAGAGATCTGGGACCCTCGTACTCACAGTCAGCTGTATCTTTGGGGATTCAGACTATACCTGGCACTTCCCTTCCCTCGCTGTTTTCCCTGTAGCATGCCAGACCCCCAGGGCTCCTGTCTCAAGATAACATAGACCACTAGCTGAGGGCTCTTTAGTTCTGTTTTGATAAAAAAAAAATCACGGGTAGGCAAGAAGCTATGGAAACACTGGTCCTATACAGCCTTCACCTCTCAGTGTCTGACAGCAATGAGGAGGGCCATACGCAGGGAGATCAGTGGAAACCAGCACCAACTAGCACAGTGGTCCTATTATCCGATTCCTGCATATCAGATATTTGCATCATAATTCGTGACAGTAGTAAAATTACACTTATGAAGTAGTAATGAAATAATTTTATGGTTGGGATCAATACAACATGATGAACTGTATTAAAGGGTCACAGCATTAGGAAGGAAGTTGAAAATCACTGCTCTAGAGTTTCAGTTTCTGCATAGACTTGGGGTATCTGGTCTCTCAGGTCTGAGACCCCTGGCTCTGAAGGTTTGATAGAGCTCTAGAACCCTTCTAGTGATTGCCTTCTTTGGCTCTGTCTTAGTCAGGATTTCATTGCTATGAAGGGGCAACACGACCATGGTAACTCTGACAAAGGAAAATATTTCACTGGGGATGGCTTACCGTTTCAGAAGTTCAGTCCATTATCATCATGCTGGCAATCATGGCAGCATCCAGGCAGACATGGTGTTGGAAGAGTGGAGAATTCCACATCATGATCAGAAGGCAGCCAGGATGAGACTGTCTTCTGCAGGTAGCTAAGAGGGGACTCCCTTGAGCACTAGGAAACTTTAAAGCCTGCCTACACAGTGACATCTTCCTCCAACAAGGCCACACCTATTCCAACAAGGCCACACCTCCTAATAGTGCCATTTCCCTTGGGTCAAGCATACTCAAACCATATAGGCTGTCATTTCTCCTACATCCCCTCCTGTTCCACTGAATGTTCTCAAACCCTGCAACTGTTCTTTCAGGTAAGCATGCTCCAAGGGAACTAGCATCAGACTTAACCATGATCATTCAGGATAGATATTCTCTCCACGTAGGGCATGGCTTCCTGGGCAGGAACCCAGGAAGCATGGTTCTAGGCCTCTATTTGCTCCAGGTTGGCAAAGCTTAGCTCTGGGTAGGTGAGGGCTGCTCCTTAGCTTCTGCCTCGCTGCTTCCTCTGCTGTCAAGCAGTGTTGTATGCTCCATGCACTGAGGAGGTAGGGCCCAGAGTTCGGGAACCTAGTAGAGGCTAGTATCAGAACCTGGACACCAACCACTGCAATTGTCCCCAAGGGGGGGGGGGGCAGATCATTTTAGTTGTTCAAGAGTTGCACAGCTTTCTCAGTAGGGAGCTTAGGGTCTAGGACTTATCAGCTAGGCTGCTTGGGAGCTCAGCACAGGGGATCAGAAGCAGTATTGATTGCAGGGATGCTGACATCAGTCTGGGCTATGTCCTATTTGTTCAACTACTCAGCTGTCAAACTGCTGAGGCACACTGTGTCTGGACTGGTGAGATCTGGTACGCATGGCACCCGTACAATCAAGCCACTCCTTTAGACAGACACCTTTAGACTAGCTGCCACCTGAGAAGGCACATGCAGTCACCTGAGGCAGTCATCGGTTTAGCAGTTGAGCAGGTAGCACTGTGCCTGTTCCTCCCTGTGATAGGCTTTCATTGAGTCTGCTGGAGGAGGCTGCAGCCAGGTAGAGTTGCCCTTGCCCAGGACACCTGCCAGCCAACTCCATTGCCAATGCGGGTGAAGGTGCTTATGCCACTATCTTCATCCTGTTTTCAGCTCAGTGAGGACTCCTGGAAGGAGGCGAAGAAAGGTAATTCAAGAGAAGTCTTCACTGAGCCTGGTATTGCAGTATCAGAATGGGCAGCATGGGGAAGTGTCCCTCAGTCAACTCTGAGTGAGCTGAGGGTCTGCTTATATAGATCAAACAAGAGTCTTTGGACCAATCCCTATTTGACCAATCACAGCTATTTATTTTGGACCAATCATAGTTATTAAAGCTTGTGTTGGAGACCAGTCACAGCCTCGCCACAAGAATTACTATCTTTCCATGAGGAGATGTACTTCCACTCTGACCAAAGTGGAAATGATCCATCCGGGCTGTGATTGATTGCACAAAGCCTGGTACAAACTGTTCAAAGAGTCCTGGCTCCAGCTCCTCGTGCGGGAGCCAAGGCAGACGGCTGCAGTCCTTTGCATAGTTTTCTCGAGGCATCATGGAACATTTAAGAAGCCTGGTGGGGGCATTGAGAGTGGTCTGGCTGACGATGTGGCTGGCAGTGCAGTCACTCAAGGCACCTCAGACATCCAATGGCTCAAGAATTCAAGGCTGCTAATTCATGAGTGTTGGTTTGCCCTGTCCCCATGTCTTGGCTTCTTCATAGGAAAATGGTTGTCATAAAGTATTTACAATTAAAAACAAAAAAGCAAAAAACCAACAACAACACTAAAAAAATTTGTCAGTAATACGAGTAGTGATTTTAAAACATTTAAATAACGCTTCTGCAATGTTTAGCATCTGTCCAGTGCCCAGGCGAGGGAGGTTCCCCTTGGTCTCTCACAAGTGTGAGATGGAGAAGACATCATCTGTCCTATCTCTTCTGAAGCACATCGGCTCAGTGTAGAATTGCTAGAGGGAACTCTTAGGCACAGGTAAGGCCACCTGCCATGTGATCATTAGGGGACAGTCAGAATTAGGGACTTAAATGTTGGCAGTTGGTGCATGCCAGCTTTAGTCTTCCTCATTGTTGACCCCTTTCTTCTTGACGGCAGACAGAGAGTGTGATCCCAGCCTTCAGCCTCAGGGTTGTCAGCCCCGATACTTAGTTAGAAATCCAGAAATCTTGGAGGCAAGTCTGAATGTCCCATAGGTCAGAAGCCTATGCCTGTAGGTAAAGCCTGGTCTGCGGTCCTGACGACTTGTCCTGAGCTCTTGTGTCTTCCTTTCCTGAGCTGTTGCATCCTCCCTCCATGGTAACCATGGAGGCAGAGACAGCTCAAGTCTTCCAGGGTGCAGCACTGACCCAGACTCCCGCTGTGTTTGCTTCTTCTCCTCAGGTTAGATTCTTGGCGTTCAGAGTGAGCTGTACTCTTGAGATGGTAGGCGTGTACTACTCAGGGTGGTAGTAGTACCTATGTTCATGGAAGACAGCCTTCCTGATGACAGACCAGGTTACGAGAAAAAGTAGCCCATTAATATCACTCAGGCAAGGCTCAGTTTGCCAGAGGAAGTACTAGGGAGATAAAAAGATTTCTCCGACTATTACAAAAAGCGTACCCAACCTACAGGGCAGTGCAGCAAGCCACCTTGTTAGGTAACACTTTGGAACCAAAAGCCCTAGTTTGACAAAAAACATCACAGGCATGGAAAATCTACATCCAAAGCATCTTTAGGAAGGGATGAGGATGTAGCTAAGTTGGTAAAATGCTTGCCTAACATGCACAAAGTCCTGGGTTCAGTCCTTAGCATAAAACTTTACATGGTAGTGTATCCCTGTGATCCCAGTGCTAGGAGGGTGGAGTAGTTTGAAAATCCTTCCCCTCAGGAAACTTAAAAAAGAAATGCTTAAACTGTGGTAGGAACATAAATAAAATAGAATAAATAAATAAAATTTTAAAGATTAAATCTAGGGGACCATCCTCATCACGACGAGTCTACCTACCCCCACTCCCCAAAAAAAGAAAAGAAAAGAAAACAGAAGAAAAAAGCACTTAGTTCTTCTTTCTAATGCACCCAGAACAAACCAAAAGACAAATCCCACCAAAGTTCACAGTGTCTCCAGAGCTCATCTCGGGGGGGCCAGAGAATTTATGAGGCTTACCCAGAGCATGAGGGAGAGGCTGAACCCTAGGCAGCAGGACCACAGCATCTTACCTCATAGCACAGATGATGGCTTCCCCCCAGAGGTTGGATGGAGTTGCTCCTTGGTTAACTTTGTCTAGTCCATATACTTTAACATATCGCAAAACCCCGAGGTCATATATAATTAGTGCAGAATTGTGTGCTGGTGGCTCAGAGGAACAGCCAGAAGCTCACGTGACCCTCCCATCCTTCTCTGCGAACACCAGGAGTAAGCAAGCACCACTGAGAATCCCCTGAACAAAGGCATAGCTGATCTGATGAAGAGGCCAGCTGTTTTGCTCAGAAGACAGATGTAGAGGCAGGGGCATCAGAAGCTCAAAGTTATCTTCAGCTCTGTAGTGAGTCAGAGGACAGCCTGGACTACATGAGATTCTGGCTCAAAGCAAAGCAGAACAAACCAACAGGAAGAACATCAAGAGAGCTCTCTGTGGCTTGAGCTGTGTCACAGGCGGTTGTTGACGGCACTTCTTTTAGACCACCTGAATGTGGAATAGTTTTTATGATGTCTGCTTCCCAGCATGGCCATTCCACTTGCTGTTCTGCTGTTCTAGTGCTGTTCCAGTCCTCTGTGGAATGGTTGCTGTGGATTCTGTGTGTACTTGGAAATACTCTCAGGAGTAGGTGGGTGCTATCCACTCATTAGGTAAAGTCCAGGAAAGAGCTCAGCATTTTGCCTGGGCCCAAGATGCTGGAGACTTAGGCAGTGCACTGGGTCCACTGCCCGCTACTGCTGCTGCTGCTGCTGCTGCTGCTCCAAAGCTATCCTGTCAGCTTCACTAGGCACAGCACTGTGGAACAACGAACAGGGTCTTTTATATGTTTTTTAACAAGGAAATGGGACCTTAGTGTTTGTCATGGGGCCTTTGGGGCACCATACCCAGGACAGCATCAAGCATAGCCCTAACGCAATGAGAAGAAGGCTGAGAAGAAAAGATGGTTTGGCAGCCAACAAAATACAGGTGTGCAGTCGTCCTCTCTGTCCTGCTTGTTTTTGGGAGTGTGGCTGTGTGCATCATTGTAAACTTTGCATTCCTCTTGATTGATTAAAGGTGCAGCAAGCCTTCTTGTCAGCAGCGCTATTGATCACATTTATTTACAAAGAAATAAAGTCATTCATGCATCTTGCCTGGAGCCACGGGCTTTAAGTTTCCCGTTTCTCTAGGCAGAGCTGCTGGCAATGTGAAGTGACACTTGACCTGCTGAGAGTTGATATCGGCAGACAGATTTCATGCCCTGTCTCCCGGCCACCCGTTTGCTGCCTTTGAGTTGTTAAGGATATTAAAAACAGAGATGAGAGGCCCCCTCTTGACAGGTTCAATTTGTAATGTGTAAGCTTCCAATAACCAAGCTGGGAAGCTACCAACCCTGATGCCCCCAAACCCCAGCAAGACAGAGAGGGGCCTGTAAGTTCCATGAATATTGAAGAGGGATGTGGGGGCTGGGAACAGGGGACAGAAGCCTTGAGTGCATGGCATGAAGAATATGACAGCCATGGACACCTAAGTGCCAGGCCTTTGATGAGAGAGAATTCTCTTTTGGAGGCTCTTAAACCTTCCATGAAGCTTGTGACAAACAGGAGTGACTGACAGGACACCAGTAGATAAGAAACCAGTGCCTACCTTCACCTTGAGGCCACTGAAGTTGGCTATGTTCCTTCCTAAACTGTTTTGGACTTGTGAAAGAAAACAGCTGTCATTGGACACTAAAAATGCCACCCCAGTTTTCATGCGACACTACCATCTTCTCTTGCTATACCCAACCTGGATAGGTTCCTGGTCTTTCTCTGGGAACATAATGACAATGGCTTGTCCTTTGTGTCGACATGTGCCCTTGACTGAAACATGCTGCTCTATGCCCCTCCACCTTGCTATGATACAGCATGTCCTCTTCAGTCTGCTCTCAGAGGGATGATGGGTTGTGGGGAGTGGAGGGAAAACACTCATGATGGGAAGGGCTCGGGTCTAGGAAGAAAAGGCCTAGAGCACAGCCTGCAGTTACCTATTAGTTCAAGGCTGGGATCCTCAAGTTACACCTAGATACGGGATTGGATCTCCGTAATACACATAGCTCCTTCTGTTCTTGGGGAAAAAAAAACCTGTTAGATGTGCAACTAAAGTGTTGACAACATGAAGAAGCTAAAGTCAGAATTGTGATAAATATTTACATCTCTTCTCTTGGATGCTGATCGTTATAGTTTTAAATAAAACTCAGTGATATAACAGGAACTTTTTTTAGGGGAACAGGTGCTGACTTTCTTACAGCCAAATACATGCTTTGGGGACCTCCTTTCTTAATTTCTCTGGGATCTTATCTTAATCTGTTAAAAGAGTGGATGTTGTATATCTTGCATGACTCTCATGACCTCTTCTTCCCTTTTAGAAACTCTACTTTTGCCTCAGTTTACATTATCATACCATAGTAGAAGCACATACACACCGAATACTTGTCACTATTATGCACCAAGGCAGACAAAAGAGCAGCTGCCTGTGTTAATGTGAGGCCAGTTTTCCCCTGCAGAATGAAGCTGCCCCTGCTCTTCCTGGGAGTCCTCAAGCTTAGGCCTCTGTCTTGCTTGCTACTGCCCAGTGAGTGGATCCAAACTCTGCTCTGATTTGCAAGACAGATTATTCTCAGTCACATCTGTTGTTCTCTTGTTAAGTCAGTGTCAAGATGCTTGTCCAGATGTTCTGTCAAGACTCCATCTTGAATGATGAGGGACATAGTCTAAGTCTGGAGCCTCTGGGAAAGGCACTAACTCCTTTGCCCGATTTAGTGCTGAGTTTTTAGATGTCTGGCCCAGAGAAAGGCTAACTCTGTATAGTTCTAGGGCAAAGCTTGAGGGCCAGCAGTGGATATCCTTGGGTGACATGCGTAGAGAAAGGGAAGTGCTCCTGGATGGTAGAAGAGCCAGAAGAGCTGAGTCTCTAGAGCATGAGGAAGAAGAGCTTCTGTATGCTCTGATGGGCTCATCGGTGGCTAGACGTGGGACCATGTGGTTGTCTCTACAAGAAAAACTGGACCAGATCTCCTTGACCACGCCCTGTGACCCTGAATCAGGAATTCAGTTGGGGGCTTGGCTGGTTTGCAACCCCTCCAGAACAGTAGGACACACTGAGCAGTGGGGACCTGGATGGACACCTGTAACTCAGAACGAGCAACACCAGAAGATCTGGCTACTGGTTGAGAGACAGTGGATGGGTCAGCAGAGTAAGAAACTGATGTGTAGTAAGAGAAGTTAAGGTTAAGCTGAGGTTAAAAGGAAAGTAGAAACAGCTTAGGTCTTCGCTAGTGACACTGTGGAAGGAATATGGCGTCAGGAGTTCTTGTCAAGTCTTCAGAATTAACCAACAAATGTTAACTCCTCAGCCACCCAGAGCTCCTCCCAATCACCCCATGTCCCTTTGCCTGTGTGACAGTAATAAATTTTGTTTCTCTGCAAGCTATGTATGACCATCTCAGAACACTGAAAGCAGAAACCAAGTCCTCCTGGCATTAACTTGAGAAGCCCGTGCAGCAGAAATCCATTCAGTGAGAGAGGAGAAGAGGGGAGGTTCCTCGAGAAGTGAGCTGTGGCATCCCTCCCACTGCTGCGTGGGATGCAGGCAGGCTGGAGTCAGAGCAGGCAATCCCACCTTCTGCGGCCTACAGCAGTGCCTTCTCCTCTCCTTCCTCCCTGGAATATTACTCATTTCCAGGTTTTGCTTGTATTATCTTGAGAGGAAACAAACAGGACTTAATTAATCCCACCAAACATTATACTGGAAAAGCAATTATTCCCACCATGTGTAATAACCCATCTGTAGGAAAAAATAATCCATTAAGCATGAATCAACGTGAATTTAAAAACTATTATGAAGATCAACTCGGTTCTTGGTTATGAGCACTATAATTTGAGAGTTTGCTCATGCATACCTTGTTCTAGCGGATTCTGTGACCTTGGCACCTAAACTCCCAAACAATGAACACCTCTAAGGTAATGAGTGACCAGATTTGCAGGTTAACCATTGGAATGCTTCGAAGTTGAATTCCTTTGTGGGTTGGGGGGGGGGGGTGGATCAATTTGAATCTGATTAATGAGGTGGTTAGTCCCCTGTTTTGAAATGCAACTATAGCTACAGCAGAGTTCTGCATTTGTTTGCATTTTCCATAAATCATTCATTAACTGAAATGAAATCTTTTTCTTAAATTACCTCTCATGGTTCAGTTATTAGCGAGCTTTCTTTTCTTTCTAAATTTACTGGGCTCTCCTTCAGATCTCCTTGAGCCAACCAAGCGATTGTTTGACCATTGTCATCGGGAAATCATTTTCCCCGGCATTCCTCTCATCCCAACTGGGCTGTAAATCCTCTCCCAACTCAGATTGCTGTCCACTCCTGCAGAGCCCGGAGGCTGCTGATGCTCTGTCTGGGTCTTGTTGAGCTGCCTATGAAAATGGGTAAAAACTCTCTGTGGTTAATTTCCAAAGAAACACCTAGCAAACTCATCTGGTCTTACAAAGTCCAGAGCCTGCAATTAGGGGACCATCCTTATTGAAAAGCAGTTGATCACATTTTGCTAAACCCTCCTGCATGTGGCCTGTGGAAGGCCACTAGTGTAGCAAAAATTTCTATTCTATAATGTAACTCCTAAGATTTTGGGGTGGTTGGGGAGGTGTGTGCAGCTAGTCCATTGATTGTGGGATACTGTTCCACTCAGCGACAGACAGAGAGAGAGAGAGAGAGAGAGAGAGAGAGAGAGATGAAATCCTGACCTCTGGAGTCTAACAACATGGTGTTAGACTGTCACCATCTGTCTCCTGCATCTCCCCACCCCCACCCCAAGTGGGTAAATGAGGTCCTACTGCTGCTGTGCAAGGCCAAGCCAGGTGATATGAGGACTGGGCACGTGCTCTCTCTTTGATCCGTCACAGCTACCTGCTCTCCTGACCTTTCAGGCTTTTCAGATCTGAAAGCTGTTTGAAAGAGGTCCAAGTCATAGCACTCCCAGGAAGTGGGGTTGACATCTGGGCCTCTTGATCTTCATGAAAGCCACCAAAGCCACAAAGGGAAGGACTAGGACTTTGAGGCTTTGTCTCATGTGGTGGGAGACCGGAGTCTACTTCTGAGCTGGCATCAGACCCCACTTTCTGTGCTTTTTGGGTGCAGAGTCCAAAGTGCAGACTGTACCCCACTGCTGATGATTTACTTTCTCCACAGCGGCTTCCCATGCCACCTCTGTTCTTTGGGAATTCAATAAAGTAACCCTTGCTTGTATTGTTTGAGCTGCTAGCCCTCTAGCCGAGTGTATCCACCCTAGCAGAAGGATTCCAAATGTTCACTCAATGTAACAAATGAGGGCAAAGCTAACTTTAATGAACATGGACTAGGAGTGTTTTTGTGCATGGAGGAATACAGGCTGTCTGTGTCAATGTGGAGAAAAAACTTGTCAAGACTACATGGTCATCCATGAATATGTCGCTGTGGTTTAGATAGGTGTCTCCCAAATGGTCATATATAAAGACATGGTCCCCAGTGTGGCGGTGACAGGTGCTGTAGACATTTAGGAATAGAAGGACTTTTGGGAGATGGTGCCTTATAGGAGTTCCTTAGGTCACTAGATGTACCCCCAGAAGGGATTGGGCTTGCTCTCTCTTGTTCTCTCTCCCTCCCTCCCACCCTTCTTTCCTCCCTCCCTTTCTTGAGGCATAAGGGTCCCAATACATGTTCCCATGGTGATACCCTGTTCTTGTCAGATGCCCAAGCCAAGGGAAGAATCTGATCTTAGAGCAGAGTCTCCATCAGTTTGAGCTCCAAGAAACCACTGTGCTTGCTAAGATGCCTTCATCAGCATTTTTGGTGACATGAGATCATTACACATATGCATCATGGTTTTAATATTTGTGAGAAAATAAAAGAATGCCTGTGTGTCAAGAACAAGTACTTATAATGAGCCACCACTTGAAGACACACAGAAAGAAAAACGCCAGTCTTTTGCACAATCACGGCAGCCAGCTTGTTACTTTTGGTCCTGTCTTTACTGATAGTCTCACAGGCTTTTCCCGTGCCAGAGTTCCTGTGGGTTCCTCATTGCAAGCCTCTGTATCTTACCTGGGTCTCTACAGTATTATGTTTCCAGCTGGTTCACCTTCTTTTCTGTCCCAGCTCATTTCCATTGTCTGTTTGGACTACCCTTATGGAATTTGAATCATAGGTGGCTACAGGGAGTGGGCCATCATTTGGCAAACCTGAGGTGTCTTACATTCGAATCGGAAGGTGTTTGCCTCTCTATCTCCATGTACAGGGGCAAAACCAAGAGCTGTTTATATGGCTCTAAGAGGGGGAGCTGCTGGGTGAGGTCTGGGGCTAGCTTATACTTCTCTGTTACATCTGTCTACTTGCCTCCAGGTGAATGCTGGGCCTGCTATCTGTACTTAAAGGCAATTTGAGGACAGAAAAGATACTTTCCTCCAAAGGAATCCATCATTCTCTGGTGATGGATCTGCAGTCTGAGACAGAGTTCAGGGATTGGGTATTGGAAACCAAACACTGAAGGAACATTTGAGACAGCTTAGTTTTCTGAACGCATGACTTCAGGTGACAGCTTCGTGATTAGTGTTTTCGGTTTAGGGTGCACTATTCCTTGCACTGATATAGCTTTTTCTGAGTCTGAGTATGTGTATATGCATGGGCTTGTGTATGTGCATGGGCTTGTGCATGAGAGTAAATTCTTAAAACTGGCAGAAAAGAACCATTTCCAAGTGAGCCACTTCAGAACAATTTGCAGTATGGATGTCTCTGCAATAAATAGGCAGGCATGGAACTTTCAAAGAAGCTGCACTGGGCTTAGGGTTTTTCACTTCTTGAAACACCAATGTGGTATTAAAATTCCCACCAACAGATAGAATGATGAAATCGTGTGTGTTAAAAACAAACATATTCACTATTAAAAGATGGAGAAGCATTTATTCCATCTACTGCCATAGGGCTTGAGATGTTAGGGTGAGCTAGGGCTCTCCTCTGAACATTGGAGATCTGTGGCCAAGGAGCAGGCTAGGTTGCAGAGGGGGGTGAAGGATGATAAATTATTAATGAGATGTCAAGGGTTAGGTAATTCTTGCAAACCAAAATCACCGATTCTTATAGAAAAGGGCACAGACAGAGATGGTCAAGGTGAGGATAGGAAGACTGAACAAACACAAAGAAAGGAGAATTCGCTCTATTTGAGGTGGACAGTCAGGGACCAGGTGGAGACCTAATAAAGAGAACGTCTCCAGAGGAGCTCAGCTGTACTGAAGCCTTGTCAGACTCTAGACTTAACCTTGTTACTTGCAGTTAATAAACATCGCCTGGGTTCAGCCCTAACTCAAGTGTATTTGTAAATCTATAGTGGAGTGTGAGAGAGAAAATACATATGGCTTTAACGTTTTAAGACATACGAGGATGTGGGCTTGTGGCTATGTGCAGAGCACAGTAGTGTTTGGCCCACTGAAAGAATCCACTCTGGCCCACCGGGGAAAGTTGAGCAGGCAGCTCGTCTGGTTTGTTCCTAAGAGGATTCTCAGCCGCTAGGATGAGAGCATAGTACTGACGCCTCCCATTTCTCTTTTTGTTTGTCTTACTGCTGCGGATGAAGCTCAAGCCTTCCTATATGCTAGGCCAGTCTGTTATGAAGCTACATTCTGTGACCTATAGTCAACCATGGGCCCAAAGGTAGTAAGTGGAAAATTCCAGAAACAAACAATTTATAGTTTCAAATAACTGCTGCTGTAACCAATTGTTACAGTTGTTCTATTTTATGAGAAGTTATTGTTGAGCTCGAGTTGTGCCTAATGTACAAATTAAACTTTATTGAGTGAGTACATGGAGAAAAACAAGTTCAGGCCTCTCAGTGTTCTTGGCATCCACTGAGGGTTTCAAGCTCCTCTCCCCAGGATAAAGGACAGAACTTCTTTGACAGCAGAAAGGCCCTTAGAAGTGGGGATGGTCTGTATGAAGCTGAAGGAAATGCAAGTCTTCCATTTCTGTCACTCACAACAAGGTCGCATCCTGGGCTGCAGTAGAGAACAGGGACAGAGACTGAGACAGCGAGAGACACATCTGCCAGCACTGACAGATATGCTCTTCTAGGAGGCGTCCCTGAGGCCACCAGTTATTCAGCTCGCTGTCACTACAGATGACTTTAGTAGCCAATAATTTCTCCCTGTATGACATGCAAAATTCTGCTATATTTTTATATCTTCACTAGTCACACCAAATCAAAAAAAATGTCAGCCCCTTCCCCGGAGTTTCTTATATGCACATGTGACTTTCAGTTAAATTGTAAGAGTTTTTGTTGTTGGTTTTTGTTTAGTGGTTTATATACTATGTGGCTAAGGTGGGAAGTTAGCTGAGCTAACAGGAGCTGTTTCTATCCCCACCACACACCTTAAGCATTTACTTTTACTACATATACACCTCTTATGCCTTTCGTCTTTTTGGGGTTTTGATAAACGCAGGCCTGTTTGAACTTGCTTCTACCTACTAACTTAAAGTGTGGAGTCAGTCAATTCCATATGAATATTGCTGAGTTTCTACTTACAAGCCAATTTAAGAAAAATAATTCTTCTTTTCATCCTCTTCACCCATTGTTTCCCATTGTATTCCAACATCAACACAGTATCATGGAGAATAGCTGAAAGTAGGTTTTGGGTGAAATCTTTTGAACTCGGTTGGCATTTGTGCTCTGGTGAATGGGTACAATAAACCTGGGTGTCCCAAGGCTATGGGGTGGGCTGGGGTCAGCATGGTAGTAATGCACCACTGCGTTTGGGTTCAATCAGGGACTCGTTTTCCTCTAAGTCATTTTAGAAGATCCCTGCTGCACATGACTGCCAGCAAACCTTGCTGGGCCTCAAGGGACAATGGGAAGGCATTCTGGGAACAGTGTGACAGATGAGCTGTATCTTCAGGTAGATAAGGCAAAGAGCAAACAGAGATCATGACCAAGCTGTCAGAAGCATCCTCAAGAGCAGAAGTGTGCTTGACTGACAGTCTGTCTGTAAGCAGAAAACCGTGCAAAGACATCTCAAGTGTGATCAGCTTTGACACTTCTGTACCAACACTGAAACTTATTGGTTTGTTTCTTCTTTAAGGACTTTGGCTTTGTTGTCCTGGGTGGACCAAGTGGTTTGGACTTAGGATTGTGACACCCACCATGGAAACAGGGTAGTTAAAGGCTGATAGTTTTATGTAGTTAGTACATGCGCGCATGCACATACACACACACACAGTGTGTTGTTATTATTTTCACACAGGGTCTCCTGTATCCCAGGCTAGCCTCAAACTCCATGTATGCCTTCTAATCTTCCTGCTTCTAACTCTGGAGTGCTGGGATTGTAAGCATGCATTACCACACCCAGTCTGTAGTATTGGGGATCCAACCTAGTGATTCATACATGCTAAGCAAGCATTCAACCAACTACATCTCCAGCTCCAGATATTTGATTCTGAATTGGTAGATGGACATGACAAGCTTAGGTAATACAGTTTAAGTGTGAAGTGTTCTCATAAGCTCATTTGGACCCTATCTAGCAGGCAGTGCTATCTTGGAAGGTTGTGGAACCTTTAGAAGGTAAAACTAGTTATAGGGAACAAGTGACTAGAAGATTGGCCTACAGGTTGGTAGTTGTTTGCTCAGGCCCAGGTTCCCTGACTGCTTCCCATTACTGTGCTAAAAGAAGATGCTTATTCTGTCATGCCTTTCCCACCAGGATGGATTTGAATCTTCTCAACTGAGTCTCAAAATAAGTCCTTTCTCCTCTAAGTTGCTTTTCTTAGGTGTTTGTTGGGAGAACAGCCATAGTAAGTAATCAGAAATACTACTTCTGTGTTCACACAGGCCAGGAATCAGATTGGTGTCTTGCTCAGCCAGCACCAGATCAGAGAGGTTTCCTCCTACAGGAAGGAGATCAGAAATGATTCAGAGACCCACAACTGGACAATGTTCAAAGAGTGAGAGACTTTGGAACACTCCGTCCTGAGTGGGACTTCTCTATCAAATTCTTCCCCTCGGGGGTCAGGAAGCCCTGTAGAAGAGGAGGCAGACAGTGTAAGAGCCAGAGGGAGTGAAGGATGCCAAGTAAGCAAAGCCTTCTATACAGCAGCCCAGACACATATATGAACCCATATATGAGACTGTGGCAGCACACGCAGGGTCAAGCCAGATAGGGTCCCTGTGCCAAGAGGAGACATGGACACAAGATCCCATCCCTAACCCAGAACCTATCACTGACTGATTACCACTTGCAGATTAAAAATTAATTTTCTTCAATGGAGTCTCACTGGGTATATATATATATATATATATATATATATATATATATATATATATATATATATATAAAATCCGCACTTGAGGAGGCCCTATTCCCAACAGTAGATGACCAACACAAAACCAAGCTCAATAGCTCAATCCTAGTTTTAGAGACATTTTTTCTCAGAATGCTTTGGGTATGTGTTCACTTTGGGGAGGGGGGGAGGCGCATGCGCTCATATGTACGGGATTTTTGTGGGGTTTTTTCTTTGTTTTCTTCCTCTTTTTCTCTGTTTGCTTTATTTTATTCTAGTTTGTTCGTTTGTTATTTGCCTGTTTGTTCTCTAAATAGAGAGAGAAAGGTGTCGAGTTGGATGGGTGGGAAGTGGGAGGATCTAGGAAGAACTAACAGGGAAAACATGATCAAAAATACGCTGTGTGAAAAATATCTTTTTAATGGAAAAAATGCTACTTCTTAGGCACACAGCGCCTGGTGCACTGCTGTTGTCCAGATGGGTAGGCACACAGCACCTGGTGCACTGGTGGTGTCCAGATGGGCTTTTGGTATTTTGTACTGTGTGACCCAAGACTGAGTGTCCATCGTACTGCCAGTTCAAAAATGCCTGTGAAAGGGAGTGTGCTTAGCTGTTAACAGTGCCTGCTGCTTGTACAGAAGACCCAAATTCAGGGAGTGTATGGCCTCGGCAGGAGCTTGCACTCATTTGTATGTACACACACACACACACACACACACACACACACACAGTATTCAAAGAATCTTTTTTTTTTAAAGACCTATTTGTCAAAGTGTGACTTTTCTTTTTTTCCTCTGAGGGGCTGTTGGTGGCACCTAGGAGAGCCACTTCCCAGAAGTATCTTTCTTCTCACAATGATGATAACTTTGTTTTGTCACACAGAAGTTTGTCCCCAGGCCAACATTCAATCAGTTTCCCCTGTCTTGAGTGTGGTTCTTAGGAACTTATCAGGGAAATGTGTTTTGTTTGTACTGATTGTATGATGGGAAACCTGGATATGTGCTTGGCGGGGGCGTGGGGGCTTTTAGCTTTATGCTACATGATAGATATTCAGCTGTTATAAAACTACACCCCAGATGAAGTTACAGGGATGTGAAAATGGAAATCTGGAAGTCTGGCTTTCTTAAGAGAAAAATCTCTCTCTGGATGAGAATTAAGAAAAATATTTACATGTATTATGTGCAAAGTGTTACCGTTAGATTAGCCATAATTGAAAACAGAAGCACCGAGACTAGCTGGGGAATTGTTTTAGGATTAAAAGAAGATTCATTTATAAGGCGATGTTTTCCTTTTGGTAATGCTAATTTGATATCTTCAGTATATTACTTTGAAAGTGGGCACAGAGAACTTAACCCGTTTCTCTGGAGCTGTGCTAATCAGACTGGTGAGACTCTGGCTTTCCCAAGCCATTCATCCATTGGCTTGGATATATAAATCGTCTGCATTGGCCCCTTTGCCGTGCTTTGAAGGATGGATGAAAATCCCTTTGCTCTCACATTTGGCCAGTTGTGTCTCTGCTTTGGCACAGCCTTGTAACAGGAGACACTATGCTTTCTTGTTTTGCTGTTATCCTCAACGCATGTACTTTCTCCATAGTTCCAGCCTCTCTTTCCTGTCATCTTGATTGTGTTTTCAGTCTGACCCCTAAACCCGGACACCAGACCCCTAAAGGAAATGCTTGTACTCTATCCACCAGCCTGTCCAATAGTGCCCCCCGAGAAGGAAACATTACTGCCAGCAGGCTATATGTACATCTTTCTGAAATGCAAGGATGTAGCTTGTCCGTGACTTCCCTGTCCTGACAGAAGCAGATGGCGAGCACTCGTGCTGCCCTCATGGAACGTCCTACCCTCAAGGGCCTGGCTTCTACTGACAGCCTTCTAGGTGGGGTTGAGTCCAGTCCTCAGCAGAGCTCCTGGCCCTTCCTCAGTGACCCCCAGGGCACATTTGTCTCTTGCTACCTGTGTCTTTTCTTCAGGGAGTGCCTCTTCTCTGCAGGGTCTTGATTCTTCTGTCTCCTAGTTTCCCTAGAGTTGGCCCCAACATGGAAGGAAACTTACTTCAAGGGTGAGGTAGAGCTTGGGCCACCTGTCTTGGCAAATGTCTCTTATGTGTCAGTCTGGCACCTTTTAGGACTATAGTTGAACAGATTTCAGCACACACTGTGAGGGACCAGCTGGTTCTGTTTCAGTGGTCCTACAGTAAGGAGTAACAGAAGCTCAAGTTGTATTGCTTGGGCCCTTCTACTGACTTTGTGTGTTCTGGACATACAAAGAGGTATTTGCCTTTCTCTGTCTGTAAGACAACATTGTAATCTCTCCCTCTCCTGGAGTCTCCTGAGTATGAAGGTACCAGGTCAGGGTTTCATGCTCTGTGTGCTGGACAGTTAGCCATTGCCTCCTCCTTCCTCACCGTGGGTGGCAGTAACCTGGGATGTCCGGCCCACTCTCAATTTAGAACTGCCTCCCTCTACCCCCAGGTGCAGAGCAATGATTGAGTCTCTCTGGCCATTTCCAATGACTTTCATACCAGTAAAAAATGATTTTAATCAAAGAGATGAGTCAGAACATTAAAAAAAAAATTCCTCTTCTACCTGGGTAAATCCCCTAAGGTTATGGAAATACCACATCTTGCATATTTTTTATTAAGACCCTAGTGACAATTGTAATTAAACTTGGGGTTTTCTGTGGATGGGAGCCAGTTGCCTGTTGTATCCCACAGCATCCCATTTCCCCTTCCTAATATAAGGAGGGTGTGAAGCCGCCTGCCCAGCATAAGCAGATCACTCTGGAGAAGAAGCAGCAAGCGGTAAAATTCTCCCTCTGTAGACACGTACCAAAGCAGCTAGGATAGCCAGGCACAGAGTAAATAGCCGGGCTTCCTTGCTACCTGATTATGGATTTATTGATAGGAAACAACTTTTTGACTGTTTACATCATGAAAATTTGATAACCCATTTGTATTACTTAAACCGCATATTTCGTGAGCGTTGTCAAAGCGAGGGAGTAATTTGTAACAGAGGCAGCGGATGTAGAAACCGACCTCGTGGAAGCGCTCTCTAAATTGCTTTGCTTGCAGCTATGTGGGTTTGCCATGAAGAATAATTTCTCGTATTGGATTTCCAAAGCCACAGGAGTGGCCACAGAGCAGGCAAGGGACAGCCCAGTGATTTAAGACCATTTAATGCCCCAGTTGTCATGAAATACTAGGAAATAAACTCCACTGGCCTGCTAGAACACATTGCTACAATCTCTTAATGCCCCAAACCAGGAGGCTGATTTATCTTTTGTTGTCTTATTAGATGGCATTGTGGAAAAGGGGGGAAATGGGCCCTAAATGCACCGGATACCGGCAGCTTTGACCTCCAGTCTGACTTGGGCCATGTCCTATATCAATAATTCTCATCCTTGGAGCACAAAGATATTTGAATGTAGTAGTCAGTAAGAAAGGGCTGTGAGGCTCACTACCCCATGTTGCTCAGACCTCATCACGCGCTCTGGTCCCCAGGGATCCTATCAGAATTCAGGTTCCAGTCCAGTGGACCACAGAGAACCCGAGACTATCTGTTTTTGTTTCCGGTGCAGCTGCTCCAGTGCTGTTTGAAGAGGGAGGTTCCATCCACCCTTGAGGATGGTTGCAAGACCTGTAAACTTGCCTAGTCATCCTTCCTGGATACTCCTATTTACAATAGATGCTGAGCCAGCATTGGGGTTTAAACCCAGACAGGTGGCTCCTCTGTCCAGAAAACTAAGCTGTGCCTCCTGCTCTATGGGGGGAAAAGAGGGTCCAGCTTGGTGTCATGGTGATTTGGGAGTAAAAACTGGCCCCTATAGGCTTGCATATTAGGAAGTGGCACTATTTGAGAAGGATTGGATGAAGGGAGGGGCTTGAGGCCCATGCCAGACCCAGTGTCTGTCTCTGAGCCTGTGGATTTCCTCTGAGCTCTCAGTTACTGCTCCAGCCCTCTGTGTACCTCCCTGTTCCCCACCATGATGATAATGGACTAAGTCTGAAACTGTAGGCAAGCCTCCAATTAAACGCTTTCTTTTATAAGAGTTGCCTGTCCATGATGTGTCTTCACAGCAATAGAACAGTGGCTAAGATGCGCTCTTTAAACCACACCCTTTGAACTGACACCGACCCTTTACAGCCCCCAATCCCCATTCTTCAGCCTCTGGATTTCATCCTGCCTTATTGCAGCTTTGCTCAGTGCCCCTGATGTGTAGAGTGGTGGAGGCTCCTCCAGTTTACAGTGAAAACAGAGACTGTCACCTGCTCTCTTCTTTAGTGGGGAGAGGTCTGAAGATGCCCAGTGAAAATGGACTTGCTGACCCACATGCTGCTGCTGCCAGCACAGGCGCCATTTACAACGCTCTTTGCCACAGGCAGGCTAGCTAATTTCTTTTTAATAATTTGTTGTAATAAACTATGCAAAACAGTTTTGCTATCTGAATAATGCCAAGCGCATAGTTTAGTGGTGTTGAATTGTTTTTTTTTTTTTGGTGTGTGTGTGTGTGTGTGTGTGTGTGTGTGCCTGTGTGTGTGTGTGTGTGTGTGTGTGTGTGTGTGTGTGCCTGCCTGTGTGTGTGCGCGTGTGCCAGAGCATTTTCAACTCACACTTTACCCCTTGAGCATTAGACCCTGTCCCTTCCACACCCTCCTTCCTTCCTCCTTGTTTGGCCCTTCTAAACCACACATATGTGGAAGCATGCTGTTATCAGCCTGTTTGACTTACTATAATGACATCAAGGTCCATCGGTATTGTACCGTGTGTCAGCCCTTCCCGCTTTTGAAGACTGACTAATATTCCACTGTGTGAGTTATCACGTTGTGGTTCCCCGTGCATCCACCGCATAGCCTTAGGGTTGCCCCTATCTTTTGGGTTTTTGTGAGGAGCCCTGCTCTGAGCATGGCTGTATGGAACTCTTAGATGTCACTTCTGGTTCTTTCTGACATATAACAAAACTGGAAGTGGATACTCTCGATCATACAGCAGTTCTATTTTTGAATTTTTGAGAACTCATTCTTGTGTTTTCCACAGCAGCTGCAGTTTCACAGCCCCGGGCAGCACAAGGCTCCCAACTTCTCTGTGTCGTCAGTGTTCCTGTTTCCATTGTTTTCTACAGTAGCCACTCCAATGGTTGTGAGGTGTCGTTTATTCTCACTAAAATACCAGCAGTCCTGAGGGCTGAAGAGGTAGCTAAAGGGTTAATAAGAGTTGTTATTCTGTCATGAGGACCAGGGTCCAGATCCCAGCACCTGAGTCCCCACTCCCTAGACCCTCTCTCCCCTCTCCCATGTGACAGTATGGACACTCAGCCCTGACCCCTGGAGTACATCACTTAAGCATTGCAGCCACATTCTGTTCCCTGCTGCCCAAGCAGGGCAGTATGCTCAGTAGCTTTGCAGCCCAAGCATTGGTTTGCAAAGCATTGGTTCTGACTGGCAGAATGGAAAGTGTACATATGAGATGGCTACCACGGGTCCACTTGCTGTCTCCTAGCACTGGGCTTTGGGACATAGTATGTAAGAATGACATGAAAATCACTGATATTTCCAATTCTGTATATGTTATTACCAAAGATTTTGTTGAGTGAAATAGTTGCTCCTCGAATCAGTAAGCTCGTGTCTTGTTTTCATTTTGTGGATTTGTTTATCACACCCTTCTCCATCTTTAGAAGAGAAGAGCCATTGGTGGAAAGTGGCAGTGCTCCTGCACCTGTGTGCATGGGGAGGGGCAGTGCTCATGCACCTGTGTGTACGCATACGTGAAGGTGAGAGGTAGTTCATGGTTATCATTTCTAAGATGCATTTACCTTGCTTTTGAGATGCTCTCTCACTGTCCTGAAACATGCTGTTTGAGCTAGGCTGGCTGGCCAGCTAGCCTCAGGGATCTCCCTGGCTCTACTTCCCCCATGCTAGGATTACAAGTATCCACCATGCCATGCTTTTCCACATATGTTCTGTCCCTAGAAGATACTTCCAAGGCTCCTTTTCCATACTTTCCTTTCTGGTTCTCTTTGAAGATAAGCTTAGGTTTGTCTGCCTAAGTTCCTGCAGGACTTAATCCAGCACTACAGTCACCCCAGTGCCCTTGACTCTCACATGCTGACCGAATCCATATTTGTGTTTAATATTGAACTGTGTGTGATGTTTTTCAACTGGCCCTTTTCAATCTATCCATTGACTGGTTCTCTTCTGTGGTTTTATGTGAAGTAGATTTTTATGCAGTGGTTTGGGGAGCTCTGTACCCTTCAAAGAAAGGGACTTCTCCTTTCTACAAATACTGAAATGAAATATTCCTCTTAACTCAGAAGGCCAGTGTACACCTGTTCTCACACTTGAGCTGATAAGTTTGCTCATGACATGACATTCCCCCAGAGAACCAAGTTACCCTAATGCTATCTATTTTTAGTGAATCCTAAAAACAAGAAAAGGCAGCCACATGAATGCTTTCTTTTGGAGTGGGAATATTTAGAGTTGGGCAGGATTGTGGGGATGAAGGTGGTAGACTATTCTTTCTCCACCGTTAAGTTAAAGGGGAAAATGGATAACAGGAGACCATAGTTCCTGAGGTGGCTTCTGGGTGAGCTGCAGACAAGCTGTGCTTGCTGATTTCTGAGAGAGATGAGAACCTGTGGCCTGGAGGAGGTCTGTAGCTGCTCAGCCCCCTTGTAAACATGCTCGCCCCGGTGCTGACCTGTTCCATGTGCTCTCGACCTGGGCACTGCAAGGGGTATGGAATGTATGGTGTTCTCACCTGTTCCCAGGTGTAACTGACGTTACAAGGTAGGGAGTCTGAGGTTTCCTTGGCATACAGTTCCAACGGCTGGGAAATTAAAGATCAGCCCACTGCACCTGGTAAGGTTCTTGCCAGCAGGGACTCTGGTCCCTGAGCCACACCAGGGATATCCTACTTCAGGACTCTGTTTTTTCTTTTAAATGCCACGGTGTCCTAGTGTTTGGTGTCCACTTCCAATTTCCCCCTGGGTGCTGTTAAATTTCAGCAATGTGTTTTATTTGGTAAGGGCATCCAGACTTGGAGCCATGCATAAGTCTGCAGATCAGGTTTTTCTCTGCTGGAAAAGTCACACTCGCAGCATGACAAAATCTTGATGACTTCGAGTCAAGACTTGTTTCCCTTGCCAGGGCATCCATTTAAAGGAGGCCAGTATCACAGTCACTCACAGATGGCCCCAAAGTGGCTGTGGAAAAGGGACTCGTCTGTCGGCATCCGGGTGCACTCTGCCTGAGATTCCCTCATAGGACTAGTAAGGGGCTAAGTGCTCAGTGACCAGAGCTCACCAGCATTGTGAACAAACACACTGTGATAGATGTGTGCACTCAGAAAATATGTCTCCAGTCCTTATGCATGTCTTTACTTGGGAGATAAAGTTCTCAGCTCTGCTTTCAAAGTACCAAGCGTTCACAGCAACTGATTGACATAAGGGGTTGTTATAACACTAGCAGTGTGCATAAGGTCTACACACAATGTTTTGATACCCGTTTAAACAAAGTGGTTATTGCAGAAAAAAATAAGAATAGATGCCCAGCTGACTCAATTGCATATTTTATTGTATGTGATAAACACTTGTAAATTTTCTAACAGAAACCCAGTGCACAACCTGTACCATCAGCTTCTGCCCTCGAACTGTGTCAGATCTCTAACTTACTACTAAAGGCTCCACCTCTGCACCACTAAATTCTCCCCTCCCCAGCCCCCACCACTTAACCTCTGGCAGGAAGGAGGCTGATGGACTTCTCATCCAGTGGTAAAACTCTATGATACTGGTGTGAGAGTTTGCTCTCGAAGGCAAAGACCATGTGGAGAGAGTTAGAAAGGGGCTCTGCATTGTTTCTCTTCTCTTCCCAGTTCCTTTTGAGCAGAGCATTAAAAACAACAGCTTTACTTGTTTTGTTTTCTTCCATTGTTCTGTTTAAAGGTATACTGCTTGGGATTTTATATTTGTGGCATCTTTTTGTGGACAGCCTGGGTGACTTTGGAAAGCTATATGGTTATACTCAGAACAAAGTGGGGTTAATGTGAGACGTAACTGCGGACCTACATATCATCCCAAAGAGATGGGAGAATCCACAGATAGGGGTCTGAGAGCACCAGCAAGCCTCTCACAGCTCACACCCTGCCCCCCCCCCTGGCCCCACGGAATACTTGTATTCTACATGTGGGCAGACTTGTTAATTAATAATTGCCTATCACAGATGTACTTGCTAGTCTTATGTCAATGTGACACATAAACCAGAGGTTTCTGAAAGAAGATAACTTCAATTGAGAAGATGTTTCCATAAGCTCCAGCTGTAGGGCATTTTCTTAGTTAGTGACTGATGGGAGAGGGCCCAGCCCATTGTGGGGGGAGCCATCCCTGGGCTGGTGGTTGTGGATTCTATAAATAGGCTGAACAAGCCATGCAGGCAAGCCAGTAAGCAGCATCCCTCCATGGCATCTGCATCAGCTCCTACCTCCAGGTTCCTGCTCTGCTTGACTTCTTATCCTGACTTCCTTTGATGGTAATCAGTGATATGGAAGTGTAAGTCAGATAAACCCTTTCCTTCCCAACTTGCTTTTTGGTCATGATGTTTCATCACAGCAATAGAAACCCTAATTTCTCCAAGACCAAGAAAAATATCAACATGGAACATAGACTCCTTCCAGACAATGAACTGTTTCACCCCAAACCTCATCCCCAGGCTTGTGGAAGTTAGAATGAGCTGGCTCGTCTGTGTGCATTCTTGTATCATTTTCTTGGATTATTTCCCAAAACTTGACAGACCTTAGTAAAGTTATTTTGAGACTTTGCTGACAGTTTTTTTTTCTAGGCTCACACCATGTATTTTAGGCATTTCAGTATTAATACCATGACCTCATTAAATGCGTATTTTTGTTTAAGCCTGTGGGCATGGGTGGAATGGCAGGTTTTGTCATATTCAGAAAGCCCAAGTTAAAAACAAACCACTCTTGGGGGTCATTTCCATGCGCCAGAGTTTGGATCAAGAGACAAGGACATGCTCCAAGACAGCCTTTTCATAAAACATTGAGACCACGATTTTGCAAAGTGTTAGTACTGTGTAGACTTTGCTTGTTACAGACATACAGCTTTTTGTAATTTTCATGTGTTTGCCACATATGAACCTCATAACTCCCGCCTAGAATGAAGGTGTCTTACACCTCATGCAGAGTCTTCTCCTAATCACAGAGCTCACGGTGACTCGGGAGAATATACTGCATTCAAATCAAATGCTCAGGATTCAAATTCACAGTAACTCACTAGTTGTATAGAACAGTTGATTCACTAATGTCAATCTGTAGCAGTTTCTTGCACATCCATTTAGCCTATGTGTTAAAACCAGCTCCATTGGATTCGCAATTATGTCTTTCATGCTCATAAATACTCTGGTGTGTTCTGGGCATGCCACTCACAGGCTGCTAGAGATAATCGCCCTTTCCTGTACATTACTGAGAACACCTAAATTCTTAGCAAAAGCAACCCCCTCCAGATGTTTAATCAATAGCTACCATCTTGCATCAAGACAGAGTCAGCCGATACTAGTAGAATCTGCACCCAGAGGCTCTGACTCCTCTATGTTCAAGGATTGGGGAGTCCTAGCTAAGAATCATAAATCCTTGTATCAGAGGGAAGCAGAATCTTTAATGCTGAGGGCAGCCTTTCTTAGGGCTATCCCATGCTCATTAGCCACTCCCCTTCTCTTCTGTTCAAAGTAGACAAGTGCATAAGGAGGCAGTGAACGCTGACTTGCTGTTTCTACAGCATCCATATTGATATGACAATAGCAGCACTGACATCCACAGCAGCGTGACAGATGTTAAGCTAGTCAGATGGCTCACTGCAAGCATGAGGACTTGAGTAGGAATCTGGGTAATGGTGGGTGTGGGAGCGTGCCTGCAATCCCAGTGCATCTATGGTGGGACTGGTGAAAGCTGAGACTGGAGAATCCGCAGGAGACCGTATCTCAGATAGGATAGGAGAAGACTGACACCCACAGTTGTTCTCTGACCTTCACACATGCATAGTGTGGCATGCCACACTCACGGGTGTTACCCAGCATGTACACACATGGAAGATGATTAATGAGCTGTCTCATCTCCTTAGCACCTTCATTCTGCCTTCCCCAGCTCAAATGGGTGTGGAATGCCCCCTAAGGGTCAGGATGCAGGCTAAGCAGCAGCTAAGCAAACACTCACAGAAGTGGATGTGGAGCGTCTCCCATAGCTGAGAGTCTTTGGAGGACACCCTGGACATTGTTCAAACAAGCAGGCAAGTGACCGTGTAATAGCAAATGTGACCTGGGTCCCCTGAAGTAGAAACACATGGCTCTGTGGGAGCATGGGTGAAGGAGATAGATATGGGAAGGATAGGAACTGAAAAATTGTCAGACCACATGTACAAGAATCAGGTGACACCTAGAAGAAGCAGACCAGGCAATTGCCAGTGTATGGAAAAAATGGAAGAGTTAGTGGGCGGCACTCATCCTTCCAGTTCCTATGTCCAGCTCCTATGGCAACCTCTGAGGAATAGTTTTGTCTGTCTAACAAGAATGATGCTCTCTTGGCTGTTGTGATTTCATCTCATTTTACAAGGCATAGACATGAGTGTCAGGCCCTGGTTGCAATGCTAACAAGACTGACCAAACCTCTGTCTTCATGGAGCTTGCCTCCTACATGGATGGAGGTTCAGAGAGATGGTTTCACGGACATACAGATTGGTCATATAACATCTAAGACTATTGTCATACAAATAAGTGAATCATCTCAGGTGTGAAACATGAATCTCACATTGGAGCCTGGGACTACTTCTGTAGAGGACTAGGTATGGGGTCTTCCCTGGACCAGGGACTTACATTATGAAGCCAGTCTCAGTAGGACCATTCAGAGGCTTACTCAGGCACTCCAACAGGCAGCCAGCTGCTTAGCTGCCTTCTCTATCACATAAAACTAAAGCCTTCGTCAAGAACAGCACTGGGGAAGAAAAGAGAAGAGCTACTTAGATCGCCAAAGGCAGGAGGTAGTGCACTGATCGCATCAGTTAGAAAATTGTCTCCATTCCCCAGTTTGCTTTTCCTTTAAATAGTACATTCAGTCATAGCTTCACTATAAAATTGATTTATTGTGTGGAAATAATTTCCGTAGCAGGGGAACTAATTTGATTGTATAGCATAAAGAAAATGTATGTGGGACAATGGGGAAGAATAGAGCCAAAATGAATCCAATATATTTTAATCTCCACAATACAGATTATATTTTCAATTAAGAAGCTTAACGTGCCTGTGTTCGGCGGGAAGGGCCCTTCCCGGAGCACATTCCCGCGTGTTTGTGGGTAATAAGTCACTTAGCATTAAGAAGGTACATGGTGATTAGCCCTGATCACCTAGTTACCTCCCTCTAATAGCAGAGTCGACGACGTTCACAGTCACTGTGGCTTTATTTGTGTGGTAAAAGGCACAGTAATGAGAAAGATGGGCCTATTATACTGGTAATATGATGTTCATCAGAACAAGGAAGTCCTCCGGGCTGAAATGATGGTGCAGTGGTTAAGGACACTTGCTGCTCTTACTGAAGATGCAATGTGCTTCCCAGCATCCACACTGGACAGCTCATAAACCCGCTGTAACTCAAGCTCTGGGGAGATCAAGTGCCCTCTTCTGACTTCTATGGATACCTGAACACATGTGCACATATCCACTCACCCACCACACACAAATACACACAAATTTAAAAAATAATAAATAAAAGCAAGGCTTTTGAAGACAGAACAAGAAACTGCTGCCTGATTCCCCACCAGCATGGTCGGAAGGCTGGGTCCCAGCAGCTCTGCTTTGCTCATTGCGTCTACCAGGGCCTTGGCAGCAGATGGGCTGGTCTTTGCTCTGTGCCTGCTCTTGGCTGACCTTGGAGTTGCTCACTCATGCCTCAACGGGCTCAGATGCTAGCCACGCCCCCTTGCTCTGGATCAAGTTTGATCGTAAGCCAACCCGTGAGATGACACCATATGAATCACATTTTGCAGTCAGTGGGATTTGTCACCTGGGCTTGTCATAGAACAAGAGTGAACAAGACAGAGCACATTTCCACATGTTTGTCTGAACTGTCACATCAGCCCTGAGGAGTTTCTTGATCCTAGGCCATGCTCACCGAGCCTCACTCACCCTGCGTTGGTCAATTTCTAATCCTAAGGGGGACAGGTGTTTATTCTGACTTATGGGTTGGGGTTTGAGTGTATGTATGCTCTGTCAGGGAAAGAAAACAACTGTCTCCTTAGAGGGAGGGAGGGAGGGAGAGATAGATAGATAGAGAGAGAGAGAGAGAGAGAGAGAGAGAGAGAGAGAGAGAGATTGATTTGTCCTGGGATGAAATGTGAGCAGACATGTTCTAGGAATGCAGATTTAGGTTACCCCAGATTCCATGTTCTAATATGTCAATAGTTTCATGACCTTTTATAGCAACAAGAAAATTTAATTTAAAAAAATCTAGCTGATTTTTTTCAGGTATATTGGCAGAAACATCATGAATGTCATTTCCCAAAGGAGTCAGAGAAGTCTGAGCTAAGGGCTTATTAACACCTGAGGCCTTCTTAGCCTTTTGGATGGCGGACTCTGGTGATCTGTATGTTTCCACGGGTTTGCCACAATAGTCACAGAGATGTTATATCACATTGCCGAGGAGATTCACAAATGTCTCAAGAGAGCAGCTGAAGATCGAGCAAATATACTTGGCCCTGGACTTAGAGCACCCCAACTTCTCCAATAGCCACTGGAGTTTTAATCACTTACCCTGAAGCCAAATGGAAGGTTCAGTTTTTTTCTAGGATTCTTTCAAAGCAAGGAACCTGTGGTGGTGGGAGCATGGAGCTCCTCCCTTACACCTTGACAGACCAGGAAACAGAGCATTGGCAATGCTGGTGCTCGGCTGGCTTTCTCCCTCTTCCCTTTTCTTCAGGCCAACATACCACTGTGTCAGCATTCAAGGCAGGTCTCATTTCCTCAGTTACTCCTCCCTGAGGAAGGACCACAGACACACCCGGAGGTGCATCTCATCAAAGACCCAGATATTTCCTGTCAATCATGTTGACAGTAAATAGTAACCATCCCATTCACCCCACTCCCTGTCTTGCTTCCTTCTAGAAGCTATGTAAGGGGCAGGGCTTTGAGGGTGCTGGCTTTCCGTATGACCTCTTCCTGTGTTCAGTAGATGTCAGGTTGACACTTGAGTTGGGTAGAGAGACAGAGGAAGATAGTAGGGAATGGAGAGAGGGTCAGAAGGAGAGAGAGAACGTGCACCTGGCAGGGAAAGCAGAAGCAAGTGTGGCATGGTTTAAAGGTTAATGTGGGCCTTTGCAGTGGCAGGCTGGGAAGCACAGTCTAGCCAGTACCCAGGAGCTGGTGCCAGGGAAGAGCTGTTGTGTAAGTGGAACGGGCGCCTGGGGCTCCCTCATGCACAGCCACATGGCTAGCAACATGTCAGGTTTGATAGCATCAAATCAGACAGTGTAGACTGGGAGAGTGAACGAACTGGGAATGAGGTCAGAGCTGGGTAAGGGATGTAGGGGTTGTTAAGCCAGAGAGGAAGAGACCACAGGAATAAGGGCAATGGGAAGGGAACAGTTCTGAGTTTAAAACCTAGCCAAGACATCATTCATTTGGGTGTTTATTTGTTCTAGAAATATCTACTAAGTACTTAAAACAGGTCAACCCAGACCCGGTCTGTAGAATGAGCATCTGGGTCTCTGCTTCCGCAGGTACCGTCTTCTGTAGATCGCCCCTTCCCTTCCAGTGTCTTTAAAATGTGTACAAACCCATCTTTCAGCTGTAGCCCTGACCTCCCCTCAGCCTTTGCCCAGCGCCTGCATTTCCTCTTCAGAGAAGACTTTCCAGAGCCTTCCCTCTTTACAAGTCCCCGAACCACCTCACTCCACAATTAACATCTGTCCTACTGATATCGGGAATGCCCAGTCAAAGCCCTGCCATCATATCACCATTCCTAGATTCTGCTCTTATTCCCCACCCTCTCCCCTGACCACATGACCCCACGTTACTCTAGTTCTCTTGTCTATGGTATATCTCTTCTCCCTGCCTCTCCCTGCACATGCCCCTCTCCCATCTCTCTATCTCTGTCTCCCTTCCTTCCACCTGTTCTCTCTGTGTGTCTTTCTCTGTCTCTGTGTGTGTGTCTCTGTGTGTAGGGATCTTTCTCTGTCTCTCTATATGTCTCTCTCTTTCTTATTCTCTTCCACATAAGACTTCCCTGCTCTATCCAGAAGAAATGCTAGTGTCTTCACAGGCTCTATGTTCGACCCTTTTCCCACCTCTTCTGGATACCTCTCTTCTGTTTCCTGTATCCATTAGCAAGGATTCATTTACAAGCAGATCATGTCAATTTCCAAGTTTCAACATCCCTCCACTCGCTTTTGCTTGCTTGTTTGTTTGTTTGTTTGTTTGTTTGAAAGTATCTTTTTGTGTATTTGTTTTTGTTTTTTATTAGATATTTTCTTTATTTATATTTCAAATGTTATCCCCTTTCCTAGTTTGCCCTCTGAAAATCCCCTATCCCCTCCCTGCATTCCCCTGCTCACCAACCCACCCACTCCCGTTTCCTGGCCCTGGCATTCCCCTATACTGGGGCATAGAACCTTCACAAGACCAAGGGCCTCTCCTCCCATTGATGACCAACTAGGCCATCCTCTGCTATATATGCAGCTATTCCCACCATGTGTTTCCTTTGGTTGGTGGTTTAGTCCTGGGGAGCTCTGGGGATACTGGTTAGTTCATATTGTTCCTCCTATGGGGCTGCAAACCCCTTCAGCTCCTTGGGTCCTTTCTCTAGCTCCTTCATTGGGGGCCCTGTGCTCCATCCAATGGATGGCTGTGAGCATCCAATTCTATATTTGTCAGGCACTGGCAGAGTCTCTCAGGAGACACCTATATCATTCTCTTGTCAGCAAGATCTTGTTGGCATCCACAATAGTATCTGGTTTTGGTGGTTATTTAAGGGATAGATCCCCAGGTGGGGCAGTCTCTGGATGGTCATTCCTTCAGTCTCTGCTTCATACTTTGTCTCTATAACTACTTCCATGGGTATTTTGTTCCCCCTTCTAAGAAGATTGAAGTATCCACACTTTGGTCTTCCTTCTTTTTGAGTTTCATGCGTTTTGCCAATTGTATCTTGGGTATTCCTAGCTTCTGGGCTAATATCTAATATCCATTTATCAGTGAGTGCATATCATGTGTGTTCTTTTATGATTAGATTATCTCACTCAGGATGATATCCTCCAGATCCATCCATTTGTCTAAGAATTTCATAAATTCGTTGTTTTTAATAGCTGAGTAGTACTCCATTGTGTAAATGTACCACATTTTCTGTATCCAGTCCTCTGTTGAGGGACATCTGTCTTCTTTCCAGCTTCTGGCTATTATAAATAAGGCTGCTATGAACATAGTGGAGCATGTGTCCTTATTACATGTTGGAGAATCTTTTGGGTATATGCCCAGGAGTGGTATTGCTGGATCCTCAGGTCCAATTGTCCAATTTTCTGAGGAACCACCAAACTGATTTCCAGAGTGATTGTACCAGCTTACAATCCCACCAGCAATGGCGGAGTGTTCCTCTTTCTCCACATCCTTACCAGCATCTGCTGTCACCTGAGTTTTTGATCTTAGTCATTCTAACTGGTGTGAGGTAGAATCTCAGGGTTGTTTTGATTTGCATTTCCCTGATGACTAAGGATGTTAGACCTCCCTGTCTTCTGGGGTCCCTGAGGCTGAATGCAAGGCATTGTTGCAAAAGGCAGTGCAGTTCCAGATCTGGTGCACACATGACTCCTCATTAAGAATAAGTGGCTGGAGATACAACTCAGTGATTAAGAGAATTTGCCGCTCTTTCAGTGGACCCAGGTTTGATTCCCAATACACAATCAAGTAACCACATAGAATTTCTGTCCCAGGACCAAAGCCTTCTTCTGGTCTCCACAGGTACCTATATGCACCTACTACATAAACTACATGTTTCCATATTAAAATGAAGTAGATTACAAACAAATGTTGGACTGGGAGTAGGTAAGTTAGCCAAACTCCTTCCCTCACGAAGTTGGTGAGGAGTGTGAAGCGGTCAAAATAAGAATGTTTTACAACACCTGAAAATTAGATGAAATTAAAGCTTCCATGTTCATAAATAAAGCTGGTTTGGCACACTGTCCCCTCATCTATGTGTTCACTGTAGCCATTTTTTTGTACAGTGGGTGAGTAGTGACAACAGACACCATATGGCCTGGGAGACGTAATCTCTTTATGCTCTGACTCTTAATAGAGCAAGTCTGCTGATCTAGGGACTGAACTCCTCCATAGAGAACATACATCTGGATAACAGACACGTTATTCTCAGGCTATGATCTGCTGTAAATCTACTGTGAAGGTTCCAGAAATGACTCCTGTGTGAAAGCCAGTCATAATGGTTAGTTTTAATTGTCACCTTGACACACTGTGGGGAAGGAAGTCTCCATGAGGAACTCTCTGGATTAGGTTGGCCTATGCGCATGTCTATGAGAGACTGTCTCAGTTGTGTTAATGGATAGCAGTTTAAAAGTCCATGTCACCATTCCCTAGGTTTAGGTCCTGGACTATGTACATAAGAGTGGGTTGTGCACACGCCAGCATGCATTAATTGTTGCCCTCTGTTCTTGATAATGAATGTGATCTGACTAACTCCTTCAAGTTCTTGCTGCCTTTGCTTCCTCACAATGATAGACTGTGACCTTGAACTGTAAGCCAAATAAACCCTTTCTCCCTCAAGTGGCTTTGGTCAGGGCATTTTATCACAGAAACAGGAAAGAAGCTATGGCCTTCCAGAAGACAAGACACTAACCACAGAAGGGTAGCAAGAGATGTAGTGATAGGAAGGAAGACACACAGGTGGCTGCAGCTGGTAGGGAGACTCCATATTGGTACTTTGGACTCATAGTGGACTTTTAATCCCCAGTGACTTCTCTTTCAATACAGCAACAGAATACAAGTACCCCCAAAATATGTGCATTCTAGTTCCCAGGTCTCTCAAACATGCTGTTGTGTGTCTTAGAGTGTTTAGGTTATAGATGCAGCCTGAGAACCAACAGAAAAAGGTAAGGCAATGGGCTCTCTCTGGGAGCCTCTATATGGAACACAGCTCTTCCAGTATTTGGGCCTTCTTTTAAACATCTGACTCTAGAGCCACAAGGTTGTAAATGTGTGATGTGAGGGTGCCTCGTGTCATCACAGGATTCAGCTTACGTTTCTGGCTTTGTCCTGGCATTTCTGTGGAGGTTCCCTTTGTCCAGGTGTGAAATTGATCCTGTTCACCATTCTGGCAATTTAGCCCAAGAAGAGACAACAGGTGTAACTTGTCCCTTCAAAGGGAACCTCCCAACCTGTCTCAGTGCTTCCTTCTCTTTGGTTCTCTGACCACTCTTACAGTGACCTACTCACTTTCTGGGGTAGGATGTGATGAGCACAAAGCTGTCACCCTTAGAGTACACATGAGTGCCTCACGCTGTAGTTGGTCTAGACCGTATTTCTAGCTCTGGGTGCTGCAGATGCCATGTAGTCACCCTACATTTGATTCCAGAGACCCTGTGAAATAGTCTGGTCAATTGATGACCTTCACAGTCATTTATCATGGGTTGAAAGTCAACCTTCTTCACCCAAGCCTTCCAACTCTGAGACTGTCATCCTCCTCCTGCTTTTCGATCTTGGGATATAGAAAGAACAAAGGATAAAAGCATTTGGAGCCATCCTTGAGTCCCATGGCCTAAATAGCACAGGTTGGGATTAGCCAACTCAGCTCTCAAGGTTGTATGCTCACGATGCCTAGGGAATTTAGCCTTGTCCCGTTTGGACTGCTGTAACAAAATCCCAAAGGCTGGAGGGTTAAAACTAACAGAAGTTCACTTCTCATATTTCTATAGACTGGAAAAATCCAAAGTCAAATTGGATTCCTATCTGGTGATGCTGGCTTCCTCATTCACAAATAACACCTTGACAAGTTTTTAGTACAGCAAGGGTTAAGAGAAAGGTTTCTTAGGCCACTTTTACCAGTCCCCCAATCCCAGTCCTGGGTATTTCACCCTCAGTCATCTGATCACCTCCCAGAGCTCCACTTCCTAATGCTATATAGATTTCACTCTCCGAATTTGGGAGACGCAATCATTTATACCAGAGTGACTGGGGATGCTGTCTTCCCACGGTCTCTCTGCCAAGTGAGTTTAAAGATGTCATTGTCTCAGCATCTTTCTCTCTTCCATGCCTTCTATCTAGCCACCTGGGGCTGTGTGGGCTGTCCCTCCCACGGGTACTTCCGGTACTTGATCAAAAATGCTCAAATTTCCTTCCAGCTAAGTGTGTTGAAGCAAAGGCAAGGCATTTAAATTATACTGCATGGGGAAGGGGGGTTGCGGGAAATGTTGGTGGAACGCTTGCCTAGCATGCAAGAAGCCCTCACATTCTATCCCCAGGGCCATATAAACCAGGAGTGGTGGGCATACCTGTAATCCTAGTACTCTGGGGGTAGAGGCAGGGAGATCAGAAGCTTAAGGTCACCCTTGACTTCATGAGTTTGAGGATAACCTAGGATACAAAAAACCCTGTCTCTAATTAATTAATTAACTGATTAATTATAGTTTTGCTGCTGTGTTGTCTAAGTGCCAGAGTTCTCTACAAGGCACTGCTGTGATGCCATCAGGCAGCTGATTGAGTCTCTGGGGTTCCCTGGGAAGGGGGCAGGGCCAGGAGTTCAGCACCCCTTTTGTAACTTCGAGCAATGATTCATGAAGTACAGATAAGGGAGGTGGGAGGCATGGCTAGCTTTTGCTGCCTACTGGCTTATCTGCCAATATGGGTAGTAGACCTTTGCTTTCCTCCTTCCACTGATAATAAAAGAGAGTGAATGGGAGAGTGTATGAACTCTGGGCCTAGCAGGTGGCATGGCAGGGTGGCCAGCAGCACTGTCTCCTCTACTCCAGAACAGAGTCTGCCCCCATCCCAGCTCTATCTCAGCAACTGAGCATGCGTCCAACATTCCTCCTGCTGGTGGATGGAGTCAAAGCCAGATGCGCACCAAGCCACCGTGCCTCAGAATTAGGTGCAGTCACTTCAGGGTGAGGTGTGAGCAGAGCCTGTTCATTTCAAGCCATTGATCTTGAGAGGTAGGAGCTGTGCACCCTCCATAGCTTAGCTGACAGCTGTCAGTTGTCTTGGGATCAAGAAACTATCTCATGGGAGCCCCTTGTGGAAAGAAAAATCTGTTTGAGGTGCCTTCCACCCCTGAGCTTCAAATGACAGAGCAATAGGCTGAACAGAAATCAGCCACTGCTAATTCGCTTGACAACCAAGCGCCAGCCATGTCTCCTGAGAAACGCGAATGAGCTTCGCTGTCACCCGCCTGTCTCATCCTCACATTAATCAGCCAGTCATTAAAGCAGTTTGCCAATATCAGAACTCAGAAACACCTGGAAGGTGGATGATGTCCTACGGGACAGAATGAGGGCACTGCCTCTGAGTGGTCCCACTCGGGTTCCAAGGCAGGTCATCTCAGGCAGCATTCTCTCTAAGCCCATTGTGCATGGCAAGTAATGTCAGTGTGGGAGAGGCCTCATTGTTGGACCTAAGACTGGTCATTGCCAAGGTTTGGGTAGGATATGTCCACCAAAAAGGCTTGTGCATATTAGAATTCATGCATACTGCCACTGACTTCATCCAGGAGCTAATTCTTGGATGCAATTACAGCTCTGAGCTATGAGGAAGTGCAGCCCATGTGAAGAAAGTAAGTCTCTGTGGAGGTGCCTTTCAAGGGTCTATCTTGCACTCGGCCCTTTCCCAGCTTTCTCTCTGCTTCCTGGCCACCAGGAGACGAGCAGCTTTCCTTTTCTACCATGTTGTGCCTGTCATACCAGTATGCTTTATGCACTGGGGTCCTTTAATAAATATTCCTTTTAAATAGTTTCTCTCAGTTATATGTTGTCACATTAACAAAGAGCCAAGGCATATAGGTGGTATCTGCTACGATACTGTGAGCTGACTATCTGTGTTTGTGCGTGTGCGTGTGTGTGTGTGTGTGTGTGTGTCTGTGTGTCTGTGTGTATGCATGTTTGAGTATGTAGGTGAGCATATGTATATGTGCATGTGGAAGCTTGAGGTTGACGTAGGGTGTCTTCCTGGATCACTTTCCACCTTACATATTAAGGCAAGGCCCCTTGTTCAACCCTAGTTTAGCTCATCTCACTAATTAAATTGTTCCTGAAATGTCATCTCTATCTCCTCCATGCTGGAATTACAGATGGTCTACCAAACCCACCCAGGTTTTCCAAGGGTGCTGGGATCTGAACTCTGGTCCTTACACTTGCACAACAAGCACTTCACTTGCTAAGCCATCTCCCCAGCCTTGAGCTGCCCATCTCCAGAACTGGTGCTACTGAGCTATGTCCTCATTACTTGGCTACCAGACATGAAGGGTGATCTCTGACCAAAGTCAGCCACATATGTCTATTCATATGCAGTGTCCCTGGGCTTCCCAAAGCCCCTTATGTCATGATGGCTGCTCTTCCTGTGTGCCTTACAAAGAAAAGCATTCCAAGCAGGTGAGAAAGTATGCTAGATGTAATGGTCATCATCAGGCCAGCTGAGTCCTCCAGACCCATGGCTGGATGCTAGAGTCTATGATGAAGCTTTGGGTACCATCTCCGGATACTGAGATCTGTAGATCCTCATAGCCTATTCCCACAGAAGCTTGGAGAATTCCCAAATCATCTGTGGGTGTCCATATATTTTACATAACACAGATATTAATAAGGATGACTATTTTTACAATCAGTTCTGATCATGTGAAAATTCAAAGTTCATAAAATAATTTCTAGCAACATGCTTGCATTCAGCTTTTAGTCAAAAAAATAATAATAATAATAAATCAAAGTACTTGCCCAGGCCACCCATTTTAGAATGTACTTTTCTAGTTGAAGGCAAACTGACTGTATATGACATGACTCTAAACTAGTTCTTTCTGTTGAATTGTTTGGGTGCAAGCAGTTTACCCACTTTCTCAAAGTTTGATATATGAGCAGTGCATTGTCTTAAGTACTGAACACCCTTGTTGCTCACTTTTCCTTCCTACCTGGGACCCATTTGATAGACAAGGAAGCTGAAGGACCATGGTCAGGACATTCATAGCTCTCTGGTTCATGAAGACACTTGCAGTGCCACTCGGGCTCTTTATCTAACAAAATGAGTTTGTTAAAATGGTAGGCCACAGGTCTACCTGATGTTGTAGTTCAGTTGCTGCCCATGCCTAAATCCTCAAACTAGAGCCACACTGCATTGGGCACCCCTCAGCCCAGCACTCAGGAAGTGTATCAGATATTCAAGATCATCTTCTGCTACATTAAGAGTTTCAAGCCAGCCTAGTCTACACATAAAACTCTGTCTCAAACGATAGACCACATTTTCAGCTCTGTGCAGGTTTATTCTATGCCAGTATAATTTTCTTTATATAAGATGGTGGGCTGTAGTATGGAGACCTCAGAGACATGATTCTATCCAGCTTCCTGTCAGCTTAGGGTTATGACATGGCACAGGGTGCCTTGACCCAGCCACTTAGTGTGTGAGCTCATACTACACTCTGGAAGAAGAAAGCCTGCCCTCCCTCTTGTGACTCTGAGCAATTATGTAAATACAAGCAACTCCTTTGGTGCTTTTTCTTTTCTTTTTTTTCTGGACTGCAGGGGAAGAAAAATCATAATTCAATGCCTGAGCTCTCCTGGTCTAGGCTGCTATGCTGAGTCCTGCCAGCAAATGAACTTGGAATGAGATGGCCTCACAGGCTCAGACTAAGGTTATGCTCAGTAATAAGAAGTGTCACTCAGAGGATGGCTTCTGGAAGGGCAGTCCCTTCTTTCCAGCCTGGTACACATTAGTATTTCATGCTCTCTCTTTCTTGCCTCTCCTCCACTTTCTCTCAAACACTCATGCCAGCACTGGGACCACCAAAGGAGAACCTCTCTACATGAGTTCAAGGCTGAAAGATAATGCCAGTAGGACCTGTACAACACATTTGGCTTTGAGCTCTGTGGCTCCGTGTGTCCAGGAAAAAAAAAATAAAAGAGCAAGTCTACCATAGTCAGGAGAGTTCCAGCATGACCTCAAGGAACCTCACCCTGGGGCAGTTCCCACCCACCACCCCTGAGTATAGGCAGAACCATAGATGATGCACCCTATTATGCCTGTGATGATCTAAGCATCAAAAGAGGAGACACAGTTAAAAATCACTAATGAGCAGACCTTGAGAGCTGGGGAGATGGCTCAGTGAGTGAACTGTCTGATCCACAAACATGAGGGCTCCACTTTGAATCCCTAGCACCTACATCAAAGCCAGAGATGGAGGCAGAGACAGGTAGATCCCAGGAGCCCAGTGAGGAGCCATACATACTACCTGGTGCAGTAAGCTCTGGGTTCAGTGAGAGAACCTCATTCTCCAAAACTAAGATGAAGAAATGGTTAAGGAAAACATCCTGACATCAATTCCAGGGCTCGTGCAATCACGCGGGCTTGGCAGTTTCTTCTGGTTACTATCAAAATAAAGCCCGAGGATTCCATCTGCTGTAGGATAATGGTGGAGGCTTTGCTACACACCAAGGGCTCCGGCTGCTATAGGATGATGGCGGGGGCTTTACTACCATACACACCAAGGGCTCCAGCTTCTGTAGGATGATGGAGGGGGCTTTACTACACACCAAAGGCTCCAGCTGCTGTGGGGTCATTGAGGGAGCATTACGATAGACTGAGATCTCATGAACATTAACCTGAATTCTCCTTTGCTCACTGAACTCTTTCACAGTTGTCTTCTAAAACCCCTGACAAAGAAGGTAACAGGGGCCTTCACCCCTTGTGCCCTTGTGTCCTGACCACAGTCCCAGCTGGCTCTGCCAGCTGTCAAGCAGTTCTTTCATGTAGCCTCCTTAGAAGCTATGACTTCTGATCCTCTTTCCCCTGTGCCCCAGACCTCAGCAAGGAGACTGGAGTTCAAAGGTGTTAATGAACTTGACTACAGCTGCACAGGCTACCAATGACAGCTCATACATAAGGGTCCTCTGTAACTAGAAGATCAGAGTCCATGCTGGTTACCACAAAGGCCAGTGAGCATCCAGGAAGAGGATCTTTACCTGCACTGTATTCCAATGGCCAGGGCTCTGAGATGGCAGTAAGCGAACACCCTACACTGCCTTACAGCTCCTCTCCTGCAGCAGATTGCATGGGAGAAGAGCAAAGAGCAAAGGCCAGCCACTTGAGTCTGGCCCTCTCACGCCAGGTTACATGATAGCTACTCTCCATTGTCAGCTAGACTGGATTGAAAATCACCATGGAAACAGACCTCTAGTTGTGTCTATGAGGGTGTTTCCAGATTGAGTTCATTCATGTTGGAAGACTCACCCTAAATGTGGTGGATGCCATTTCATGTTCTGGAATCCTGGACTTGGAAAAAAAGAAGAAAGAGAGCACCAGCGTCCATCTCTCTCTCTCTTTATGACTGTAGGTGCAGTGTGACAGCCTGCCTCAAACTCTTGTCTCTGTGACCTCCCCCTGTGACAGACTGTATCTTATCCTCACTGAGTAAGCCCAAGCCAACCCTTCCATCTGCAAATTGCCTTGTCAAATGTTTTTGTTAGGCCAAAAAGAGAAGTCACATGGGTGGTCAGCCACTTTTCAGAGACCTGAGGTGTCTATGCCTCTGGTTATCACCCCCTCACCCATTCCCTCATTCTCTAAGTATCTGGAATCTGGCAGTTCTTGAATTCTGGGAGCTAGTTAGGGTAGACTGATGTTGACCTTGTCCTCTTCCAGGCCATCTGAGCTGGGGTAGGATGGGGAGAACTTGGAACTAAAGCGCTAAGCTATTAATAATGTAGCCTTCAATTCCTTTCTGCAATATGGAGTACAGATACATCTTTATCATACTGTGGAGTATGAAAGCTCTCCTCCTTGCTTCCTCTCCTACCTCCTATATCCTCCCTGTTGCCCTGTTCCTCTCACACAGAGACCTAGCAGGGAACCTGTGCATGGGAATCTAAGCTGGTAGGGAGAAGAATTAGCCACATTTCAGTGCGGATGAGGGAAATATAGAAAATGCCAAGTGCCAGGTAGCTGCTCACAGAACACTTCTCAGGCACCTAGGCCCCTGGAGTGGCCAAAGAATCTTGTCCCAGTTTTTAGCCTGTGGCAACAGAGCCTGGAGCAAGTTACATTAGTTTGCTAAATGATTAAAGTGCCCTTAAGCAAGTCTTGCAGATGCACCAGGATGAGTACTAGACAGAGCTGGTCCATCCAAGCGTGAGCTGACTTGAAAGATGCTTTGGCCTTTGTTCTGCTAGCTTCTCTTAAGAATTTCTGCCTTGAACTTTCCAGCTCACCCTGGGGGTCCTCACAAGGTGTGTTCATCTGTGCCAGGCTTTATTCTGTACAGAATCCCCTGCTGCCTGTTAGCTGAGAAGGCCTGTGGCTGACCCTTCTCCCGAGCTAGGTGACAGGGACCCTAGGGCCCAAGGCTCTAGGCTGCTGGTTGTTACCCTTGTTAGGTTTCTGGTTTTGTCTTTGTTTATGCCTATTTATCAGTGCCCCTCAGACTCCTGGACCCAAACAGCCTGGGGCTTGCAGAGTGAAATGCGAACATTCGTATTCCCAGGTTCCTTGGTTTGCTTTAGTTTAGTTTAGTTTGTTGGGGTTTTGTTTTCTAAAGCATGGAACTGAAATCACAGTGATGGTGAAGGAAAATCATGACTCCCACTGCTTCAGTTTCTAGAAATTGCTGTTTTCTTTTCCTCTTGTGTCTTTCATATATATATATATGTCATAAAATTCGCCTTTCTCCCATTTACAGGTGTGCAGAGTTTGGGAGCATTAATTACATTTGTGATGTTGTGCCGCCAACATTGCTGTTTATTCCCAACACAATTCATCTCTGAGCAGAAATTCCTAGCTCTCTGTTCCAGCCCTCCCATTTTTGTGTGGAAGTGGAAGTCACAAAAGACTCCAGTGTGGGTGAGGCTGATACTCACACTCTATGGAGATCTGTATGCTTGTACCTAAGCCTGAAAGATGACTGCCCTCCCCCCCTGCACCCCCACCTCTGCTTTTGTCTCTGCCTCCAGCCAAATCATCTTCCATCTCACATCCATGATGTGAGCATCATCTAACATCACAGTCCTTGAACCATCCAGTTGAGAGGTGAGAGGGACCACAGAAGCAGCCCGAGAACAGAGGGAGCCACTCATTGGGATGTTGGTAGACAGACTCTAGGGCAACTAGGACCCTTTCTCCCCTACCGTGATTAATTCTTAGAGTCAAGCCCTGGGCTCTGTTCCCTGCCTTCGCCCTCACTAGAGATTGGCCCCCTTCCCTGGGTTTGCAGGATCACTTTCGCTGCACTACGCTGTCTCCCACTAACCCAACACTTACTGTGACGTTGCCATGTGTTATCTGGGCAGGGGTGGGAGGCACAGGAGAGTGAGGAGATGGTTGGAGAGAGAGGTAGCTTGTGGCCTTATTAAGACTTTCATTATTTATTTGATGAGTAATAACCCTTGTTTTTTCCTGTGTAACACTGTTGTCCTGGAGTGTCTATGGGTTCTGGAATGGCTATAATCTAGCTGATTAACATGTAGTGAGGCATTTAACAGCCATGTTCTTCACAGTGTTTCAAGAACACATTTATCCATAGGTACCTGGTGTCCATAGATCTCTTGACATCTATTCCTTCAATCTAAGTCATTATGCATTCGTTGGCCAGCAGCTTTCCATCCCACTCCACCCACACCCATGGCATAACCTCTCTCTTTGTAGTAGGCATACAGCCATAGAACATCTCCTAATGAGTAGGTATGGCTGCGTTCTAATGAGACTTTATTGCCACTTCACAGGTGGTACCTTAAGATAGCTTCTATCAGAATTCCAAAAGAGAAAATAGCAAGCCTTGGTGAGGACTTAGAGAAGTTAGAACACTTATGTACTGTTGTTAGAGATATAAAATGATGCAGCTCGCCATGTAAAATTGCATAGTGGTTTCTTAAAAGCCTGTAATGCTATTACCACTACTGAAACCAGTGCATTTCCACGTGGACACCCAAAGGCATTGAAATCAGATACTTACATACTAAGCTGCATGACTATACTTACACTAGCCAAAAGCTGGAAACAACTCATGTCCAGCTGGCGGGTCAGTGAACAAACACAGTAT
This sequence comes from Mus minutoides, assembly GCA_902729485.2. Lineage (NCBI taxonomy): Eukaryota > Metazoa > Chordata > Mammalia > Rodentia > Muridae > Mus > Mus minutoides. Next base: position 177,542 of record LR750590.1, on the reverse strand, counting down.
GACTTTTACAATAAGGTATTATGTGGCTTTAAGAAGAAGTGGGGGTGACACCCACAGCCACGAAGACAAACCTTGTGGGTATCCTGCTTGTGAAGCAAATCACACGCTGGAAGATAAATTCTTTATGATTCCACTCATATTTGGAACTGAGAGTTATCGGACTCATAGTGCAGATAGTTATGAAGGGCAGGAGATGGGAACAGTGAGGAGTCACCATGTAAGGGCTGAGGCTTCATGCCTGTAAGATAAACTCTGCAGATAGACAGCAATGATGGTTTAGAAGTTTGTGTGTTCAACATTGATGAAATGTATGCCTTAAAATTGCTAAGATGAAGCTGGGCAGTAGTGGTGCATGCCTTTAATCCCAGCACTTGGGAGGCAGAGGCAGAGGCAGAGGCAGAGGCAGAGGCAGAGGCAGAGGCAGAGGCAGAGGCAGAGGCAGAGGCAGAGGCAGAGGCAGAGGCAGAGGCAGAGGCAGAGGCAGAGGCAGAGGCAGAGGCAGAGGCAGAGGCAGGCAGATTTCCGAGCTGGAGGCCAGCCTAGTCTACAGAGTGAGTTCCAGGACACCCAGGGCTACACAGAGAAACCCTATCTTGAAAAAAAATTGTTAAGATGATCAAACTTACATTATTTATGTTGGATTGATTTTAATAGAGTAAACACAGGAGTACACCAGAGTAATGATTAGTGTTAATTATCAAATTGATAGAATCTACTATCACTTGGAACTTGGACTTCTGGGCATGCCTGGGGCAGGGGGTGTGGATCATTTTGTTATCTTTATTGCATTAAGGTGGGAAGACCTGTCCATTGTGGGTAGCACCATCCCCTGATTAAATCCTGGATGTGTAAGTAGAAAGGGGGAGCTGAGCAGCAGCATGCATTCATCACACTCTGATTCCTGACTGTGGATGTGACAGAACCAGCGACCTCAGGCTCCTTCTGCCCTCACTTCCCCACTGTGATGGACTGCACCCTTGAACTGTGATGAGACTGGTGGCTGTCAGGGATGAGAGAGGAGAAATTGGTTAGATGGTTCACAGAATATCTATTGTGGGGCAGTGAGCATGCTTTTTATTATTCTGCAGTACAGGATACCTGCCATACATTTGTGAACTACAGACCACACACCATAAGGAATCAACAGGAAGGTAAACCACAGACTCCAGGTGATAACTGGCATTCAGATTTGATGAAGGTTCATAGATGGTTGAAAATGTATCGCACTCAGCTAAGGAGGTTACTGGAGGAGGCTCGGCATGTCTGGCATCTCTTTCTATCCATTTTTGCTGAGGACCTAAAACTACCAGAAAACATAAAAAATAATGTGAGAGAGTTAAGAGATGGAGGGGTAGATGAAACAGCCATGGGCAGAGTATAGTTATGAGAGCCTGCGCTCCCGTTGTGCTGTCTGCTTAGGTTTCTGATGGAAGCTATCCTTACTACAGTGTGAAAGGAGAAAAAGAGCACTTGGACCACACAGACCACCCTGTTCGGGTTCCTAAGGAAAGCAGTGTGAGGTCACAAGAGCTCAGCTCCAGTTAGAGCCTCAGTTTGCTTGTGTGTAAAGTACTGAATAATCTGTACCCCATTATTCTTGACCTCATTCCATAGCATGGTTTGTATGAAGGAACAGCAGTAGTTCCTATAACAGAGAGGTTCCTGGAACAGCAGAGGAGCAGGAAGAAGAGTGCTTAGACATTGAGAGGAAGCATGAGGTCCCTGAGCAGCCATCTGAGTGGCCCCCAGCCCTAATGATTCTGCGAGTGGGAGGAGTAGCTTGCTGGAAGTGGGGTAGAGCATGAATCCTGCCCTGCTTTTTAGCAAGAACAAGAGGATGCCTGCCCAGCCATCTCAGCTGGAGACCTTGTGAAGAGGACCACACAACCTAGATGCAGGACAGGCCCTCCCAGAAAATTCTCTGTATTCCTGTCTGTAACTTAAGCTCTCTTACCAGCCCTGGCCAGTAGGAAAACAAAACAAAACAAAACAAAACAAAACAAAACAAAACAAAACAAGATACAGAAGGAAATTAGGATTTTAGTTAAGAGCCTGATGGATGCTTAAGTCTTTATTGATTTGAAAAAGAAATGAGGAAATCTTGGGAAATTGTAGCAAGACTTGTGTAGATGATGGAGTCTGGAGATTTGGTAACTCGCAGCTATATGTGACCCTTCCCTGGGTTGGAGTCCTTGGAATCTATGCTAACTCCACTGTCTGCCTCCAAACATGACTCAATCCCACATCATGGTCAATCATAATCTCTATTGAGCTGGCTCTCTAGTGACATTGGTCTTCCTATAGTGTTGCTGAGGCAAGGTTGGATTGCCAAGCTTTTGGTTTCTCTGCAGTCCTCACATGTCCATTCCTGGGTGTTCCCCCTTAGAAGTCACCTCATGTGTGTATGAGTTTTCCATTTCCCAGTAGAGGTTACACAACAGGACGCCGCTGACCCTAGCTGGTCAGAAAAGCTACTCTGCCAAGCTGGGGACTGGACAGCCAAACTGATTTACTGAAATAAAGCATGCATTACCCACCCCCTTCTCATCTAATTGGGATGGTTTACTTTGCCTCTCTCCTCCTTCTCCTTAACTTGCCCCTTTTCCCCCCAACATTCCTGAATTCTGCAGAAATCCTTTGAAGGTGCATCTCCAGCTCCTGCACTTGACTCATTGTCCTGCTGGGATGGGAGCTGTCACTTCTAATTTGTTTGTTTCTTTTTTTTTTTTTCCTACCTACTTTGGGCAAAACATTTTAGTAAAAGATGCAGTTTCCCCTGCCCCCAGAGCAACTTGTTTTGGTGCCAGAACTCTTTAAATGCCCTCATATTGAACTGTGCAATCTAATTATGTAAGTTAAAGTGAGTTTAGGGAAGGAATTAGGAAAAGCCCTCAGCTTCACAGTTTGGGAACTGGCTTTGCATTTCCCTAGAGGCTTTGTGCAACTCTCTGTGTTTCTCCCTCCTTAGTGACAAGGCACTCATCTTGAGTTTTAGCAGCAGCACCACTGGGTAACAGAGAAGATGCAGACATTGGGGGTGTAAAACACAGTCATTTTAGAGCCTGTCCTTGCAGTGCTTAAACTGGTTTCTGATGACTTTCCATTTGTTAACTGCCCTTCTCAGCTGAGTTGGCCTGTGTTACTTTTAGGACTCTATACATCACCTTCCTTATCCCAGCAGGCAGCCTTTCTGGGTGGTCTCCTGCCAGAGCAGAAGCATCCCCCGACCCTGCTCATTTTGTACAAGGTCATGATAGGCACTGGGGCAGAAAGTCCAGAGCACTGGGAAGCTCCCCATAAACTTCATGTGACTCAGAGGCTTGGGACTTAGCAAATACCTTGTATTAGTAAGGGTTTACCTGCTGTGAAGAGATACCATGACCAAGGCAACTCTCATAAAGGACAATATTTAATTGAGGCTGGCTTACAGTTTCAGAGGTTCAGTCCATTATCATCATGGAGGGAAGCATGGCAGCCTTTAGGCAGACATAGTGCTAGAGAAGGAGATAAGAGTTCTACAGTCTTGATCAGAAGACAGGCAGGAGGAGAGTGTCCTCCACAGGCAACCAGGAGGAGGCTCTCTTTCCATACTGGGTGGAGCTTATACATAGGAGACTTTAAAGCCTGCCTACACATTGTTACACTTCCTCCAATAAGGCCACACCTACTCTAATAAGGCCACACTGCCTAATATTGCCATTTCCTATGCCTGATCATTGAAACACATGAATCTATGTGGCCAAACCTATTCAAACCACCACACCCCTCTTTGAGGCATATCTACCAGGACACACAAAGCATAGAAATAATCATGGGCACAACTTCCTGTTGACAAATGCAACTTAAGATTCTGTAGTGTGTCCTATTACTCAGGGTTCTCTAGAAGAACAGAACCAAAGGAGTGAATCTATTACAAAGTGGATTTATTTGGTTGATTTAGACAAGATGGGCTGACTAATTCAACATTAGCTATCTTATACCCACTGGAGTTGAGAATCCTGTAGCTATTTAGTCCATGAGGCTAAAGGCCTCTGCAGTCCCAGTCTGGTGCTGAAGGCCTGGAGAATACCTAGAGAGCTGCTGGTCTTCATTTCCATATTAGGACACTTTACAATCTGGACTCCTAAGTCAGCAAAGGATGGCAACAGCATCACTTTACCCTAAGACCCCTTTGTATATGGGCTGCCTCTGGAAGGTGCCAGCCAGTCTGGGGTTAGTCTTCAACTTCAGTTAACCCTTCTTAGAAATGCCTTCACAGGCCAACCCAAAAGTGAGTCTCAGTACATCCCAGAGAGAACCAAGTTGGAAACTAGGTCTAATTATCTATCATAGAATGCATAAAGATGGCATTTGATGACAGTGGGACATGTAGTGATGTCTCTTCTTTATTTTCAAAATCTTGAACTAGGTAAGCCATGTAGATTAAGAGATTTCAAAGAACTCAGTAGTACTCAGCTCGGTGTTCCCATGAGCTATGCAGAGGCTCGAATTGCTTCTTCTGTTGATGTAATATCTTCTTTATAACTTAATTGTAATTGGCAGTTGTTTTCTGTATTCATAAGATATAGCATGTTCTGGTGGCATATGTACATCTTGTAGAGTGGTTAAATCATCCTTATTAATGTATCTGTCACCTTACATCCTTATCATGCCTTTGTGATGTTGAAGTACTTGGTGCATAACTAAATGTTTATATGCAGAAGAAGCCATTGATTGACAGATATTTAGATACAATTAGATTAAGAATTTAACTATACAAATGTGTAAATATGTCATCTACAATTAGTTGAGACTGACAGAATAGAATTGAGCATTGTTTCTACTAGCAGTGACTGCCTCTTATAGAAGAGGTTGTCAGAGAAATATCCTGTGTTGTTTGATTAGTTGAATTATATTAGCTTGAGGACGAATTGTCTTTTTTTTTCCCATTGCCACGATTTAAACAAAAAATTATAGGGAGGTGGTTCCATCAGTATATCCCTTCTATCATAAGTGTGTGTACCTTCATATGGGTCACCAAAACTCATACAAGAAGAGCCATGTGTGGCACCCATGTATGCAATCCCAGCAGTAGAGACAGGTAAGATATCTGGAAGATCATGGGCTGGCTAGCCTGGTATACATGGTAAAATTCCAGCCAATGAGAGAGTATTTTTCTCAAGCAAAAAGTTGAAAGTGCTTAAGGACAGACACCCTACATTCTCCTCTGACCTCCACACACAAGCTATGTACATATATACACAATGTGTACACACACAAGCTATGCACATATATACACAATGTGTACACACACAAGCTATGTACATATATACACATGTGAACACACACAAGCTATGTACATATATACACAATGTGTACACACACAAGCTATGCACATATATACACATGTGTACACACACAAGCTATGTACATATATATACATGTGTACACACACAAGATATGCACATATATACACATGTGTACACACACAAGCTATGTACATATATACACAATGTGTACACACACAAGCTATGCACATATATACACAATGTGTACACACATAAGCTATGCACATATATACACAATGTGTACATACACAGCTATGTACATATATACACAATGTGTACACACACAAGCTATGTACATATATACACAATGTGTACAGAGTATGTTGTGATAGGTTTGAACATGCTACCCTGACTTTGACTATGTTGCAAGTACCCAGAGATTACTTTATTTCCACTGGGATTTTGGAAATAAAACTTGCAGTCTCTCGACCTGATGACATTTTTAAATCTTTTTAGGGTGACATGATTTGCCTCTGATTCTCTCTGTATTATTTATCTCTATGCAGGGTTTTTAATCTTCTACAGTTTTAGATTATAAATAAATCCTTCCATAGATTAAAAATGATTGAAAAGAGCTCTGTTAAATGCAAGCTTACCCTTTTTCTTAATCGTTGGGATCATTTGGGAGAGCATCCATGAACACATTTGAACTTTAAACCATTAGCTAGGTGTTTGGAAGTTGCCACCTGATATCCCAGGCTCTGAACAAGACAAAGCTTGATTCATTTGCCTAATGATCGATGGTTTTCACCTACTGAGCCTTCAACTCTTCTCCATGAATATAATACACACACCCCCTTTGGAACCTTCTTTTCTTCCTAGCAAGCATTTTTGATATTCTAACATTGTGCATGGCCTCTACTGAGGTGTCCTGGAGGAAGCTGAGGAATAGGGTATTTTTCTTTGGTTGGTAAGATTTCCTAATGTTCACCTTGGCTTAAATATATCTATTACCATCCTTGTAAACATGAGGTTTCTTGAAGCAGAGCCTTTCAGAATGTGCACATCAACAAGGGATCTGCCAAGATAGATGCCTTGAAGGTTCTTGAGGTTAAAAAAAAGAAAAAGCAAGATTCTTTCCATCAAGAAATGAGCCAGAGATAATGGAATGAGCTCTATAGACCAAGAATGGGAGAAGGGAGCAATGCCACTGCCCAACTATATCAGAAATCTGGATAACAAAACCCTGAAAATACTTAACCCTGCCACAGAGCATCTACTTAGGAAGCAGGGGCTCCAGAGATAGAAAAAACCCTGAATACTTGAGCCTCTGATGGGAGTCAGTTTGCTCTCTAGGCCACCTTACTCATTTATTTGCCATCTACCCACCTATCCATCCACCTTTTCTCCATCCACCCACTTACCCACTCATTTACTACTTACCCACCCGTCATCCACTCACCTACTTATCTACCTGCCTGCCCACCCATCCATCCATCCATCCACCCATCCATCCATGCATCCATCCACCCATCCATCCATGCATCAATCCATCCATGCATCAATCCATCCATGCATCAATCCATCCATCCATCCATCCATCCACCCATCCATCCACCCATCCATCCATCCACCCATCCACCCATCCATTCATCCATCCATCCATCCATCCATCCATCCATCCATCCATCCATGCATCCATGCATCCATCCATCCACCCATCCATCCATCCATCCATCCACCCCACTGCTTATATACTCATTTATCATCCATGCACTCACTTATCTATCCATTACCTATCATTTACCATTCACTCACTCATCACATACCCACCTACCCATCCATCCATTTATCTATTGTCCCACCCACTCATATATATCTTTCAGAGCAGACAAAAACAGTGTTTTTGCATCCCTACCATTTACGCATTGTTAGAGAAAGGAGTGTTTCTTATTCTTTTTCTTTTTTTCTTTCCCCTAAGCCTACTCCAACAGTGGAGTAGAGACAGACTCACCAGTGTGTAAAGAGAAGCCTATCTATCTACTCATCTATCTGCCTTTCCTTTGGTCACTTCCTACCAGCTGTGATCTTGCTGTGTAGGACCCACTCACTGTGTAGGAGGAAAGCGCTTACTCTCCTATACTCTATATAGTCTGATAAGGCAACATGAATCAGAATCGGTCTAGTCACATGACTTAGGAGCTTCTTCACAGACCTCTATGACCAAAAACAAGTGCTATGCAAAAGCTTCTAATCTGATTTTCGGCGTTTATGCTCCCTAGTTTGAGCCTTATTACAATCAACATAGGATTACAGTGCCTAACAGCAGGTCATTCTGCTAAAATAATCACTGTTTATGTTTCCTTTTGCCTACTTAGCTAGTTGATTTATTTCAGGAAGACTTGGGGCTAGCAGCTTTTTCATCCCATGTCTGTGAACTGTGAGGTATTATGTCCACATGTCTCTGATGGGGCTGCTTAAGTCGCCCTCCTCTCCTGCCCTGAGCCCAGGTTCCATTTGCTCTTGTTTACAGCATTGGCTGCAGTGTTTCCCCTAGTTTTCTTCATGCGTCTTGCATTCTGTGTTATTTGGAGTTTTGTCCTGACTTTTTAAAAAATTAATAGGGATTCTAAATTATAGAATCTATCTCTCAGCACTGCTCTTTCTTAGCTGACAGATCATTAAAAAAAAAAAAGTTTTTGTTCAGCTTTCATATTGTTTCAGCCTGACATGGTTTCTATTTCTTTAAAGGGGTGGAAGGGCATTTTGAGAAATAACTTTATTTAACTAGCTGAAAATGTTCCAGAGCTTAATTAGAAGTAGCATATTGCATCTGTTTGGGTGTTATCTAGAGGCCAAATAATTACCCTGTAATAATAATGCATGTTGTGATAAACCCGCCATTATTGCCATCAAGGGCTGGGGAGAGCAACTTTCAGCTCTTAAGGGCAGCAGGGTACTCTCAGGAATGTCCACAAAAGATGAAGGGGAAAAATAGAAATGAAAAGTTTATTATGACTACTTAGGCTTGGAGTTTTTGGAATTCATGCAAGCCCATTCCTCTGAGAAGGAAACTGAGTTCCCTGGAGGCTTGAGGCAGATCTCTGGTTTCTGTTCCTGCAGCGTGTACCTTCCAAAGCTCGAGATTCGGCTCTCTAAGATCATCTTCTTTTGACCTGTGCTGTATCCCTGAGGGGTATCCCTGCCATGACAGGCACAAACCCTAGACTAGAGTTGCCATGTTTCCTCCATACATGGCCCTATTGTGCTCCACGGAGTAATCTGTCAGGATGTTCTAACACCCTGCATTCAGCTTTAAGGAAATAACTAAGTCAATTGCAGAGTTCAGTACCCAGAGCTATATCTCAAACATAACTGGGCATCCTAAAATTGCAAAATCTGGCCAATGGATACTGTTGCCCAGTCTTGGCTAACAGACAAGGCAGTGACCCCCATGGTCCTCCATTAAAAGACACTTAAAAACACCCATTCTTCCTATCTGGTTATGTCTTTATGTCTCCAGGGAAGAATACAGATAACTGTTTCTCCAGTGACTGAGATAGAAAACTCCACCACGGGCCATGTGGCACAACTGTGGGTCCTACATCCCGATGTTTGGCTTTCTGATGGAATGATGCCTGCAGCTCTGGATTGACAGAGCTTCCTTCAGGAGTGAGAAAGTACAATGGCCTCAAGTGCTGAGGGAAAGGCTCTGCCACAGGCCTCTTAAAGCCTCAAGTGGAGAATCCTTGTCTTCCTCACCCTTCCTCCTAACATCACTAGTGACTCTGAGGTGGTAGGACCTAGGGAGCTTCTGTAAGCATACTTAGTTAAAGAGATAGTGCCATCAAAGAACAAGGATCTCAAGTAACCCAGATTTCCTTCACATTGTAGCTGCTTCCTGCTGTCTAAATGAGGAGAGGTAATTAAGTTTATTATCTGTGACCTAATGCTAATTCTTCTTGCATCCTTGCTTTGTGCGAAGGGAGAATGCCATTTACAAAGAAATAGCTGGACTATGCTTTACTGTTGTCAACACATTCAAGGGTTATAAAACAAGTCTACTGAGTGAACAAGCTGAGGAAAGACAGTCCTCCAGAGTCCTCCCTGACAGCCCAAATTGCACACTTCATCATGGAAAAGTAGAAGTCAGGGTGTTGAGAAATGCTGAAAATTGCACATTGTCAGGGCTGAGGAGGTGGCTCAGTGGGATCCAGCCCTTGCTGTGCATGTAGTTACACCTGAGTTCAAATCTCCTTCAGCCATGTAGAATGCTCGGGGTGGCCACGTACACTTGTCATCCCAGGACTAGGTGGCCAGACGCTACAGGGGATCACTCGGGCTTACTGGCTGCTATCTTAGCTCCCTGGTCAATCAAAGGCATATTCTTGGTTTGAAAGGGTAAGTCAGAGAGCGATAGATAGATTAGGTTATCTGATGTCTTCATCTGGCCTCCCCGTGCCTACTACACACACACACACACACACCAATTATACATATCGGAGAGTCAACGGATCACAATTCCTCTAAAATTCTTGCTGGGTCACTTTCTTATCTGCTAAAGCCTTTTTAATTTTCTTTTATTAAGTGAACAATGATTGAAATTAGACAAAGGACAGATGGTACCGATAATGGCAGTACATCCAAGTACTGTAACATTGTACCAAACCACGCTGAGCCTAATAGCTTACACACCAAGAGTGCTTTCAGATCCGACTAAAGGATTTGATTAGGATGCACTGAGACACTGTAACTTCAGGAAAGGATTTTTATTTACACCTTTTCTTCCTTCGTTTTGGAAAGCAGGGTATTTTTGTGATACATTTTTAAATGTTACTTTTAGGGCCTGTTATTTTGGTCTGTTTCTTTCATTCTGCATGTGCTAATTTTCTTGATTAATTTGGAGAACATCTGCATATAACGCTGAGTGCCTTTCATTGGCAAAACCTCCCAACTTCATGCAGGACTTAGAGGCTTCGCCTTCTCCATAGTCTGGAATCCTACCTAATTGAAATGCCAAACCTGCAAAGGTGCCAAAGCCTGAGTGTGTAATTATGCCATTTTCTCTTGGTCTTTCAGAGTCTTCCTGCGGGCGATTAATCAGTATGCAGATATGCTGAACAAGAAATTTCTGGATCAAGCCAACTTTGAGCTGCAGGTAAAAGGAGAAGGAGACAGCACCTTTGTGGGAGACACTTGTTAAAACAAATGGCTGCCTGGTGTCAGTCACCTATATCTCTAATCCTGGGAACCTGATCGGAGGTGTGGAGATGGGACTCCAGGAGTGAGAAATGATGTTTTAGTGTATTTGTCCCATTTAGCAAGTTAGGTGATAGAGTTGTTTCCAGGAGAAAGTACTGAATCAGTGTGGCAAGAAGGGACTCTTCTGGCAGGAAGCAGCAGGCAAGCTACCGAGTGCCACTATGCCTGGCTGCCAGCCTCCTCTCACATCATCCTAAGACAGGATGAAGGGTTCAGTACAGGAGAATCAGGTGTGCTTCACTGAGCTAATTGCTTCTGAAACTCTTTCCCTGTCATATTCTCTCCTGGCTTTGTGCCACCCGTATTGTCCACAGTGAGTCCTCCTGTATCATAACTACCTCTTCTGTATATGCCCTGCCTAAGTATGTGTGGAGGGGTCCTGGTGAGGGAACCCTGAATCCTTGCGCATGCTAATTAATTAGGCCTTCTACCAACAGAGCCACATCCCCATCCCTAGCAATCTTATTTAAATTTTGTTTTTTTGTTTTTAACTTTTTATTGTTTTTCTCCGCTTGATGCTTGTTTTCATGTGTCAGAAATGAGTTGCGTGCCATAAATGAGTTGTTAGGAAATGTTTCCTCTGCTCTTAGCAACTCCCATTCTCTCTCTGCAGGAGTCACTTGTAACTAAGCGCTCTGTACTCTTCCTGACACCAGACGCATTTATGCGGCTCCGTGCATGACTTCATCTTCCTTTTAACACATGTTGGTTCACGCCGAGTGTTTTACAGGCCTGTCATACTCCACAGCATGAATGTATCTGCTGCCCCTGCAAGATGGTCCAGTGGCTTCTGCTTCTCACTGCCCTGAGCCAAGCTTCCATGAGTTTCCATGGATGTCAGTGCATGCACCCCCTAGAAAGGGCTGATTGCAGACAAAACAGGATGAGTGTTTAAGCTTGATGGATGGTGTCACAATGCCCTCCTAAAAATGCTCCAGCAGTACCACCCCACCAGCCACATAGATTGTGTGTGTGTGTGTGTGTGTGTGTGTGTGTGTGTGTGTGTGGTGTGTTTGTGTGTGTGTGTATGTGTGTGTGTGTTTATAAACCTTTTTAATTTTCTCCTTTGGGATTTTCCTTTATGTATGTACCACATTCTCCTCACTCTCTCCCTCAAGCCCCATCTTCTCCAAGTTCCCTCCCACCCCTGACAACCTCCCTTCCAAATTCCAAGTGTCCTTCTCACACTCCTGTTTCTGTGTTTTGCCTTCTGACCTGCTGAGCTATCCAGGACATTCTCACTAGCCTCTTTTGAACAAAGCAGCTTTTTGCAGGCTTTCTTGAGAATTTAGGATTCTTGTTTATATGAACCCTTTTCTAACCGCTACCTTTTTGAATGACTAGTTCTATTGAGAGAATTTATCAGGTGTGGGGATTTTTTTGCTATGCACTGCCTGGGCCTTCCTTTTGCTTTCATTGGCTCTCAGTGTTTTTAATTAGTTAGGACTCTTATTATATCCTATTCATGGTTTTAATTTTATTATATAAAAATATTTAACTTTTCCTGTAGTCAAACCTGACATTTCTCTTGTGATTATATGGTCTTAGGTTTTGCATAACGAATCCCTAATTGCCTTGGTGTTGTAGATTGAGTTATCTGCAATGAAGTTAATATCAGCAATTATCTACAGAGTTCAGCTTAATGGTTCCTTTTTTTTTTTTTTTAAACTTTTCAGTTATTTAATCCACCTAAGATTTCTATAGCTAGTGTTAGGATCAGGGTCTACCTTTCCACTCGCCACTTTTAGTTCATAATTGGCTTCCTCTGTCTCCAGTGACTTGACATGCTGCCACTGGCCAGACTGCAAACCTACATGTGTACAGACTCTGTTATCTGTGTTGCGACCACGGTGACTTCCTTGCTTCAGCTCTATAGCCAGATAGTGGAACCCACACCTCCCAGTGAATTTTCTGCAAGGAATTGTCCTGGCTGGGTTTGTGCGTTACTTCTTGCACATGTACTTTAAAGTCAGCCAGTTGAGTATCTCCTCTGAAATTCATGCTGTTTGCATGTTAACTGGACTTGTTGGACTGGTGAACTCGGAACTGTGACAGCCTTTGGAGGGAGTATTTTGTAGCCTGTCTTTCTTCCATTCCATGCTGGTCTTCTTGGTCTAGCTTTCATTGAACTCCGGCCTGCCGTGTGACTTGCTGGCTGGATTCCTGTCTGTCCTGAATCTGGCTGCTGCTACGGAGGGACCCGTCTCCCCACAGAAGGCATTCTCAATGTGCCCTGCTACTCATGAGCTATTATGACTGCTGCCTGGGTTCTCACCTTGAGACTGGACACCTTGAAGGCTCTGTGCTCTCCAGATTTCAGAGCTGGGCCCAGGCAAGAGTGCTGGGTGTAGGCCAAACCACAATGAACCACAAGTAGTCCTGGCCCCATAAGTGAATAGAAGGAATGAGGAGTCGGTGATGTCATCATTCGACAAGCTCTCGGCCTGGTGTGGTGGTGCACACCTGTAACCTCGGTTCTCAGGCAGCTAAAATGGAAGGATCCCAGGTTTTAGGTTTGTGTGAAATGCAAAGCCATAACCTGTCATGAGAAAACAAAATGCCAAAAGGAACATTGTCTCTCATGATGGGACATGCCACTTCAGAAAGCTGGGGCAGAAGGATTTTGAGTTCTGGTCCTACCTTGGCTACATAGCAAGTTCAAGGCTAACATAGGTAATTCAGAAAGCTCCTTTCTTAAAACTAAAATTAAAATGAGCTCAGCAATACCATGCTTTCCCCCCATGCATAAGTCCTGGATTCAAACACAAAAAGAAAGAAATAGGGAGATAGGAAGGGAGGGAGAGAAGGATTGGATTGGATTCGATTCGATTCGATTCGTGATTATTACATTATGGCTTTTAGAGGTACTAGGTAGGCAGACGTGGTGGTATATACCTACCTACCTATAATCCCAGCAGTTTGGAGGTTGAACAGAAGTAGTAGGAATTACAGTTCCTCTTAGCTACATAACCGACAAAGCCATCTTAGTCTATAAGACACCTTGTGTCAGAAAATAAAAAGAAAACAAAAACAGATACCAGATGTTTGTCTGTATAGATTCCTGTAAGTGTTTTCCTGCCCTCTTTACCTCCCTCCCAGTCCACTCTTCCAGCCAGCCGTGGTTCTGTGGTCCTCAGAACATTCAGAACATACAGAACATGTGTAGCATTGTCCTGTGATTGCTGCAGGATCAAGAAGGACACAGGAGGGAAATGCTCCTTTCAAAAATAAATGAAAAAGAGCAACTAGTATCTCATGGAGTGAAGCCATCCCTTTTGATTGCAGAAAAAGGCCAAAGAAAAATGTGCTTTGTGGGCAGTAATGAAGCTCTCCAAGGTCAGGGACATCTGCTCAGCTTCAATCCTACTGTAGCTGTGAGCATCCTAATATGGGTGGCCATTGCATCCTTGGTTAGTTCTTTGGTGGTCAGAAGCCCTGTAGGCAATGCCAGTTCCTAGGAAGAGCCAGATAAAAGGGAGCACACACATTCTTATATTCTGAGGATACTTTTTTTTTAGATTTATTTATTTATTATTATATGTAAGTTTATTGTAGCTATCGATTACGGATGGTTGTGAGCCACCATGTGGTTGCTGGGATTTGAACTCAGGACCTTCTGAAGAGCAGTCAGTGCTCTTAACCGCTGAGCCATCTCACCAGTCCCGAGGATACTCTTAAATTCCCAACTTTTACAGATCATTAAACTCAGAGTTGGTAATGTGAATGTCTTATCCTCCTGTGACTCTTCGTAGCTATCACATTTGAATATTTGAATACCTGGTATGTAAATGAGGAGAAACAAAGTATCTACAATGTCTTCGAAAGATCACCCTTCAAATCACATATAGCCCATAAATCCTTGAAATGAAGGTTTGATCCTTTTACATGTTTTTCCCTAATTGTCTGGTGTATGCATAATTTTGGTATAGTAGAAAGTCGTAAATTATGCAAGTGTATACTGTTCCTCAGAGAGGGGCTCCATCTCATGCTGATAGCTAAGAGCTGAAACTGTGGAGTGCTTCTTACCTGCTCAGCACCACCTTACCGTTAGCCACCGCTTCTGCCAGTAATAATCCTTGATTCCTTCCTCCAAGCCTACCCAGGTAGATACTGCTAACAACCCCAAGAAGCGACTGAAGCACAGGCAGAGGTTAGAGGAGCTGCCCTGGTGAATTGAGCCCCATGCCCGCTATGAATCACACCCTGAAGACTAGCTTGCAGTGCTGTGGAATTTTAAGCACTTCAGGATGATAATGGCCCAGAACTTTTCTGAGACCCGACGTTCAGCTGGTCCACCGCTCAGCCTTATCTCCTGTCTTTTGGTTTTCAGCTGTGGAACAACTACTTTCACCTGGCCGTGGCTTTCCTCACTCAAGAGTCCCTGCAACTGGAGAATTTTTCAAGTGCTAAGAGAGCCAAAATCCTTAACAAGTAAGTTACCCCCCCCCTCCCCACCCCAGCCCTACCACTGCAGGCGGGAGCCTTCTGCTTATTACCCTAATTTCCATGTCTCCTCTAAGCCAACTGGGTACAAATTGAGATGTAATCACAGCGTAATGAAAGGGTGGTTTCAAATCACAAATCCAGTGTTGCCTTTGTAACCCATGAATCAAGATCTAAAATTGCAGGATTCGTCCTGGCAGGTTCAAAGTCAGTGTGATTGGAGATGGTTAGTGCTAAACAGCGTTTGAGTTTCTGGAGATAATGACCTTTGCTGAGCACCCTTCTGATGTCATTACACTGTGGTTTACTTTAGTGTTTAGTTTTCCAATTCTACTTCTACAGAAAGAGAGGTGCTGATGAAAGTCCTCGGCGGGCACTGCTGGGACTGTCCTGGCCGGTGAAGCAGAGTCATGGTTTCCCTAGTGGCACAGAAGTCCCCTGTCTTCCTCTGGGTGGGAGGTCTGAGTGAACTGGATCAGCCAAGATTCTTGGGCAGCTCTATGATGCCCGAGAATATCCTGAATGATCATGTTCCTGTGGCAAGGGAGAAGACTGAGAAAGTGGCTCGGTGGGTGAAGTGCTTGCTGCTCAAGCATACGTATCAGAGTTCAAATCCCCAGAGTTCCTATGGTGTGATGAGAAAGAGAAACAGGGCAGTCCCCAGGTGCTTTCAGGCTTACATAGCCGCAAACAAGAAACCTTTTCTCAAAGCACATGGAACCTGGAGATCCAATCCCTGTAATAGCAACACATGTGCACATGTGTGCACTCTCTCTCTCTCTCTCTCTCTCTCTCTCTCACACACAGAGTTTACACAGGAAAAGAAAAATAGCTGCTCAGGTATACTGAGGTCTTTGCCCCTCACCTTCAGCCTAAGCTCCACTAATGTCATCCTGCTCCAGGTGTCCTTTCAATAGGGACTCCTCAAAAGATTCTGAAATGGTGCCCATATTGCTAGGTTGTCGTATTTATAATGCCTCTGTAGCATTCTGACTGTCAAGGCTTGGCCTGGTCCCTATGAGTTGCTGAGGTTAGAGGATGCAGAGGGAATTTTGGCATGTGGCAGCAGCTCTGCTTCTCAGAGCCCAGCAGTGTCTATCTCCCTTACTGGGAAATTAAAAGCACTTGATCCCTGGAATGTAAGATGTGTTTCTGCATCTTATGCTGGGCTTAGTTCACATGGCAGCATCCTTCTAGACACTGTGCATATATGTGTACATGTATTTACATGTATGTACTTATATGTGTGCATACGTTTATGTGTGCATGCACATGTTTCACATATAATCATTAAAAAGCAAGACTCTTCATTCAGTACGTCCTCTAATGCATGTTGAGCCACGAATGCCGTATGGATGGCATCCATCCCTATGAGCAGAACAAAGAAAGCCGAGGACCCGTCATGGGCCACCATATCTATCTCCTGCTGGCAGATTCCAGCCCAGGCAACTCTGTCCAAGGAGAACTTGACTTTGAGAGAGAAAGCCCATCTGCAAGTCCTCTTGCACCTGATCAGATCCTCTTTGTCTAATTCCAAGAGTCATGAATGTGGACAGTGACTATTATTTAGAAGTGACAGATGTACCTACCAGACCAAGCACAGTGAGCGCAGAGTAGCCCCACCTGTGACTGCTGGCACATTGCCCCTCTTTGGAACCTTCTCAGGGCTTAATCGCTTACCATGACCCCCTGTGCCAAGGACAGACTTCTGCCGGCTACACAAGCTAGAGACGGACACTACACAAAGTTTCCCCCTTCGGGCATTCACGGGGCTTGTGAGAAGGGAGGAATTCCTGTTTTGCTCCCCGTTCAGTAGAAACCATTACTACTAGAAGCAGAGCATTCTTAACAGCTCTCAGTGCGGCTCACCGAGGCCACCTCAGCTTCTTGAAGTACACACTGCCACCATTTGTTACATGTGTTCAGCAGTCCGTGTGGGCCATGCATGCTGCAGTGAGACTCCGGACATCCAGACCTAACAGTGGTTGACTTTAGAAGCCACTTACTCGGAAGCACGTGCACTTCCTGCTCTTAGAGATAGATGCCTATGGGAGAAGAGATACTTTTAAATGAGGTGCAGCTCCTGGAGGCTTTGCCGCTGAGTGCTGTGGAGACCGGGTGGTAGCTCTGTGCTGGGGTTTTCTCTTGCTGCTATGTCTACAGTCCTAGCTAGAGCAGCCTCAGCGATTGCTTTAATCATGAAGGACCCTGTTCTCCAGAGAAAGTCTTTGCTTCCCTTCTTGCTCTATAGTTTCAAGGGCTACAGAGCCAAAGGAAATTGAACACAGCCATCTGGTGTCTCCCTTCCCGGAGCCCACAGGGACTCTGGATCAGGCTTTCCTGTCTCTCCTAGACATAGTAACAAGAGACTTGAGCTGTGCTTCTGTGTTTTCTCAAGGATTTCTCAGGTGAAAAGCCTGAGCACATTGCAAGCTGTCTCTGTGAACTCTGTGCTATATTTGGGTCTCACTAGACCAGACTCCATGTGGTTGTGACTGGCCATCAAGGGCTCCTGTCTATGATAAACCCCACATGACCTATAAGCCTAGGAGACATCAGCTTCATGCAGCTTGTCACCAGCATTCACGGCGTAGTTATGCCTCTTTGTAGACCTTAGACACTCCGTAGTATATTTGCAAACATTATTCTTAAATAGTAAACGGCTTAAGAGGTATCTCAGGGTGCCCTTCCCAAACTCTAATTTACTGGGTACACTGAATGCCTAGATCCTTTTGGCTTATCTAATGGAACAGGATTAGGCCTCTTGTGTGCTCAGGCAAGTATGGTCCTGTTGCTGGAGAAGGAGAATGGATCCCCAGGTGAAGCCATTCATTGTCTAGTAGAAAGCTAAGCTGAGTCGGTATGCCGAATCAGAAGATAAGGTTATCGAAAGAGCTTTGGAAGTGGCTGGGGCACAGCCTAGGGAGTGGAGGCTACCAGGTAGTGTGGATTTCAGACAAGGGGGAGCTGGCAGCTGAGATGCCTGCCCATTTGACTGGCATTGCACCCCACAGGCATATCCCAGTCCTCTAGCAAAAAGATACACGCCTTGGAAGTATAAAGGAGTGGCAGCAGCTGGCAAGGTTCAAAGGACATCTCCTGCAGGGAGATGGTACTGAGGTAATCCCAGTGGTCTGATGTGGTAGCTGGTCTTAGACACTTGGGGAATGCTGGGTACAACATTTAACTATGTCTGGGAGAAACACTTGGGTCTGAGGTAGATACGGGTCAGCACACTCATCCCCTCGGGTCTGTCCACGTGTGGCCTGTCCACGTGTGGCCTGTCCATGTGTGGCCTGTCCACGTGTGGCCTGTCCACGTGTGGCCTGTCTGTGTGTGGCCTGTCCATGTGTGGCCTGTCCACGTGTGGCCTGTCCACGTGTGGCCTGTCCATGTGTGGCCTGTCCATGTGTGGCCTGTCCATGTGTGGCCTGTCCACGTGTGGCCTGTCCATGTGTGGCCTGTCCATGTGTGGCCTGTCCATGTGTGGCCTGTCCATGTGTGGCCTGTCCACGTGTGGTCTGTCCACGTGTGACCTGTCAGCCTCTATAGGGCAGATCTGAGTGTTCAACTTCTGTCTTCTCTTTTCCTGCCTGGTCTGCCTCACCATGGCTTAGAAAAGTAAAAATTTCTAGAATCAGAATACCTACTTGATCATGCCCTAAGTACTTGGGTGCAAAACATACACCACACACGCACATGCGTGCGCACACACACACACACATACACACCAAGCTACACCATTGCCAAGAACTGAGTATATTAACCTCCAAATAAAAAAGAATTTCCTGTAAATCCCAAAGTTAAGAACTTCAAGAACTCAAGGTCCCTAATAAGAAAATGCTACTGTGCTGCCTCAACTCATCCTGGTGCTAGCCACTCCCACCACAGACATCAGGAGAACTCGCCTTTGGACTCTCAGCCACCCTCCCCAAGCTTTTTGCATCATTGGGGTTCAGGAACTATAAATAAAATGCAGAAGAGTTAACTCTAAATTCATAGCCATTTGGACAACATTACTATGTCACATGACCACAAGGGCACACCATGCTCAGGGACCAACTATGTTCTGGGAAAAAAAAAAAAAAAAAAGAGAGATTCATAATCGCTTTTGCATGGTTTTGTTTTGTTGGTTTTGGTTTTGGTTGTTTTGTTGGGGGCAGGGGGTAGATCTCTCTACCTGGAGGCCCAGGCTATCCTCATAGGCACTTAGATCCAGCCGATTTCTGCCTCCCAAAGTACTGGAATTAAAGGTAGCACAGAGTTTTTCCAAGTGTTTGCAAGAGATTCCCTCTTTGGATGGCATCACAGGAGGGAGAGGAGATGTTGACTGAGCACATCCACCTCTTGTACTAGCCCATTTTTTTCCCCCTGTGAAATCTATAATCTCCTGAGGAGACATGTTTTGCAGCTGGACCAAAACATCACACAAACAAACATATTCCCATTTCACCAGACACTGGCTTCTGAGAGTCCAGACTATAGAAGGGACTTTGAAGGAAGCTAAGAAGAAATAAATGAGATGTGACAAGTCCTGTTTTACAATGTGACCTAATCAGAAAGTAGGATTCTGTATTGCAGAGTCCGATCAATTCAATCCTCATGCTAATTATTTTTTTTCCAAAAGATTCAAGTCGTTCCAAGTAAATTCACTTTAAGGATTAGAAAGGGGCCTAGGGAAACAAACTTCATAAGCAGTAGCCCTGTGCCACCTTCATGTTGGCAAAGCTAATTAGATATATTGGTGAGGCGTTGCTCTAGGGAGCATAATAATGCTTTAATGTAGGCAGAATGCTCACATCAGCCCTATGTCTAACAGGGTTCATTCCCAATGGCCTCATCCCCTTCTACCTATTGTATTTGGTTTTTGTTGTTGTTTTGTTTTGTCCCCCATTAAGAAATGCCTCATCCTATCCATGAGCCTGTTTCTTGGTTATCTTTCCTTTCTTCTTTTTTTTTTTTCTCGCCGAACTGTCCACCCTTTGGCACTCTGACCAAGTCACTAGGCACTAAATCCACATTCAGTGCTCTGGATTGCTCTCCCCACGTCCTCCACCACTTTTTCTTGGCCTGGGTCATGACTACGAGCCCAGAGTTTGAGTGTTTTGTAAAGAGGCTCTCATTGGCTCATCATCTTGGAGGCAAGAGACTTCAAGGGCATGAAGCTAGCATTTTCTCAGCTTCTGCTGAGAGTCTTGTGCTGTAGAACAACATGATAGTGAATCATGGAGAGAAAGAAAGGAGTGCGGAGAGGAAGGGTTCGTAAGAGAGAGAAACAGAGGCAGACTTGCTTTATAAGTACATACTCTCCCCAGGACTAATCTATTCTTGAAGACCTAATTCTGTCCTGTGCTATATCGTTCCCAAGAGATCTGACTCACTCCCTCAAGACTCAACCCAGTCTTGAAAGAACCAACCCAGTCTCTTGAAAGATATTTATCCATTCCTGAGGGTAGTATTCGCAGATAGAACCATGTCTACTAGGTCTCTTAATGTCTGCCATCTCTGTCCTATTACCTTGGAGACCAAAGTTGCAGGACATGGACCTCTGGGGACAAGAGTATCCAAATCACAGCACTCTGTCTCCTTGTCCCTTGGAACTTCTCTCTAGGTTTGCTTCTGCCTCTTCAGCCTGTTCCCTTGTCTGGTTTAGACTCCTACACTGACACATCAACATGCCAGAGCCCCCTCCCATCTCAGCCTTAGTATTCTTATTTTATTCTTTCCATAGGAAAGCATTTTTCAGACCCTAGATTCTCATTGTTTCATGGACTGTACTAAATATTTTGCATATATTCCCTGAGTTCACCTGCCATAACAGTGGGCACAAAGGAAGTTACAATCTCTTGTCTGGCAGTTATGGAAGCCATGAGTTTGAAGTCAGGATGGTGATGGTGCAGATCTCTCTGCTGGGGACTGTTCTATTAACTTTAAGTTGCCACCCCAGACCCCAACATTCCCTAACCTGTGTTTTTCAGTCTCTGCTTTTCTCTAGATTAGGTTCTTTTTAAGTCTTCCTGTATATATGTGACTCTTCATATGCCCTACTTATAGAGGGAGAGAGATACCACTCCTTGCATTTAGGCCTCTCTCCGCTACAGTGTGGCTTCATCACAACTAGGTTACATATTGTATGGACCCTATTTCCAAATGAGGTCACATAGACAGGCATCATAAGATATGCAAATACCCTGTATGGTTATGGGATTGAAGTCTATCTTCCCTGTCATGGTGCATATGTCCTAAGGCCTGTGAGTCTTGTTGGAGTTCTCTATTAGTGATGGCTAAATGAATCAGTCTAATGGCCTTTGCCACCGTGCTGTGCTTAAGGCCAGCCCTTTAAATGATAACATCTCCTCCTTAGAGTGCTGGCTGAGACAGAGTAGGTGCTACCTTGCTCTCAACATTCAGAACAGCGTCAAGGTAAGCATCAAGAGTTGTGGCAGGTGGATTTCTGAGTTCGAGGCCAGCCTGGTCTACAAAGTGAGTTCCAGGACAGCCAGGGCTATACAGAGAAACCCTGTCTCGAAAAACAAAAACAAACAAACAAAAAAAACAAAACAAAAAAAAAGAGTTGTTTCCTTATACTGTGTAAGAAATAAGGGCCAAGAAGTTGCCCAGCTGTACTTAAATTTGGGTTCTGGTTCGCCTTACCCCTTATAAGGATGAATGGTAGATATAATTCCTCACTTGGGTTAAAGATGCAGGAATTCAAGTAGTGCCACTGAGACTGGATATAGGAGCATAGGACTTCCTGCACTGGGGAAAGGCTCCCATTCAAGTCACCTTTCCTATGGTCACTTGGTGGGTGGACACACAGGATGAGGTCACTTCAGTTCTGTGTCCTTATGACTTAGCAGAGCTAGACCCATCTGCCCAGCACCATGAGTCCTAGATTCCTCATTGGAAGAGTGACTACGATAGAGACACAGCATTTTGGAAGAAGACAAAACAGTCGGTTCCCGGAGTGTGCAGTGCGGGGAGCAATGTGGGCTTGTGATCTAAGGACTTGGACTCTCTTCTCTTTGCCCTGTAACCTAAGCCAAGTCATCTAGCTTTTCCCCTCCAGGCTTGGGCCAGCTGCCTGACTCTGTGCCATGAGAGAGCCACTCAACTGTGATCTCTAGGGCTGCCCCCGGCTCCAAGGTCTGTCTCCGGGAAATGAGCTCCAGCCAGACACTCTCAATTATCCTCATATTTTTCTTTTAAGGGAAGAAGGTAGAGTGTTCCCCGCAAACCCTCTTGAGGTCTGGTGACAGCTGCTACTCTGCTTGGGAATTACTAGGAAGCTTGTACAGATTCATCAGATCTGCCTTCCTATTAAATGCAAAGGAAAGATCAAGCCCAGTCTGCTGCCAGGGAATTCCAGTCCTTCCCTCCACCGTGGGTCTCCCTCCTTCTTGCCTGGGTTTCTAGGCATCTAGCTCATTCAGCTGTTAAACGGTATTTCCGTCTCCTTGTGCTGTAGGCCTGGCTCTCACAAGAATCACCCCCCTCAGATCATTGCCAGTGCTCTGCTGGTTCTCAAATACTATCATGGCCAACCATCACCTGAACCAGAAAAGCAGAAGTGAGAGTGGAAACCCATGGTCCTCACCCTCCTTCAGCAAGGGAGAGGCATTGTGCTGGCCAGCAACAACAGCACTCCTAATTTCCACAGGGGCTAGAGAGAGGCAGGTCACCACCCAGAGTCACAAATGTTAAACCTGCTGCTGGTGGCGAAATGAGTCCCAGGGCTTCCTTTATACTTTTAGAACTGTAATCAGTAGAGCACCCGAGAGAAAGAACAAAGACCTTGAGTCAAGGGCAAAGGAACAGAGACATCCATGAAGCCTACTGTTAGGTATTCCTGTGTTTTAAGGAGGAATCCATGAAGCCTACTGTTAGGTATTCCTGTGTTTTAAGGAGGAATCCATGAAGCCTACTGTTAGGTATTCCTGTGTTTTAAGGAGGAATCCTTCCTGTAACCTGAATGCAAGATGTTCAAAGCCAGAGTTAATGATGCCGTTTTTGATACCACTGGCTTCATTGGTGGGTTGAGGGTATGAACACACATCAGAGAGGGCTAGAGAACTGAGGGTGTTTGTGTTCTGTAGCCCCCTGCCACAGTGCTGTGTCTCCCAGTCTTGTCTGTGGCCTTGTATCTGAAAGTGACTCGTCCATCAGCCTCAAAGTCAGAGCTGATTCCTCTCCCCCTGATAAATGCCAGAAGTTGCAAGTTGCCAGGTCGTCATGCTGCCAACTCCATCTTGCCCAGGCCCAGGTGCCTTTGGCTGCTGAGAAACCTCAAAATAATGCACGTCTTAATGTGCTCAGGCCTCGGATGCCTTAAGCAATTTGAAGGGAGAGTCAAGTCTGGGAGAGTGTCCCCCTGTTACTTGTGACCTCATACCTACTAGCTGGTGTCATGTCTTCACTGCCTGGAACATGCCTCCCATCCCTGTGGCCTTGGCAGTGAATCAGCAGCTGGCTGAGATCACCTGATATACAGAGAATCTCTGAGTCAGCTTTCACTGGCTTGCCTGGAACCAGCTTGTCCTGAGAGGAAGTAGCTGACTTCCCGGTTCTGTTTCTCCATCTACAAACTCCTGGATCTACCCTCCATGACACCCAACATATCCATACATGTATATATTCATACATACTTGCATACATACACACATATATGTTAGCATACAAAGTAATGAGTTTCATTATGACATTTTATACACATATATCATTATAGTTTGTTATACACCCTCAATAGCCTTCCCCAAGACCCCACCATTCATTTCTTTCTTATCCCCAAATCAGTCCCCTTTCTAGTTTTAGGCCCCATCTTCCATTATTCACTCTCATTTTTCCTCCCTTTAGACCCCATCCCCTCCTTATATCCCCTTTCTACTTTCTTTATATCTGTATATAGTATGGAGAAGAGTTTGTATATACTTGCACACACACACACACACATATGGAAAAGAACACATGTCCATACATACATACATACATACATACATACGCCTATGTATATGTACATGTCAGATCCCACATAGAGAAAGCATGCATGCACCTTTGATTACATATTTCTCTGGTTGAGATGAACATGCCACTGGAACCCTCCTGCTGTGAGTGACAGACAGGTGCTTAGGTGAGAGTCTTTAATAAGGTGGCAGCCAGCTGGGGGTTGTTGATTTAGCAGGCAGGGCTGCTTGCCTGAAGAGCCAGGACAGCATCGTCTGATCAGCTCTCTCTGGCGCCTCAGCTGCCACAAGGAAGAACGGAGCAAGCCTGGCAACGCAGCTGCTCGGCTGCAACGCTGGATGATAATTTCACAAATTATTATTTTTAATATAATCAGCTTTTTCCTTAGGCACTAAAAGAAAAAGTTAAATTGCTCACAAGCTAATAAAGGTTTATCTTCCGAAGCATCAAATTCTGTTTACTCATGAAACGCACACCTCCTCTCTTCGCCCACCGGGAGGAAAATTAGCATTTATTTTCCCAGATAAACAAAAACTGGTGGAATATTTGTTGACATATTTGGGTATTAAGCTCTTGCTTACATTTTAAAAATGGTATAGAAGAATGGGGAAATTTTGGGAGCTGCCTTCCCCAACTCTAGGGTTTTATTTTCCTTGGGGAATCCTCTGCTCTTGGATGCCTGCATGTGCCAACAGCAGCATGCATGGGAGATAAACTCCCTTAGACCCAGGGCCACAGACTGAAGAACTCAAGACTGGCTGTTCTTCACAGCTTCTCCATGCTCCCTCCGGGATCTCTGTCATCTGGGATGAGCCCCATTCCTGCCTGGAGTTCTCCTAGAAATCCTGCTGGTGAATGTAGTTGGAACTCTGGCATAGCCTTCATCTAAGTCCATGATGGACACCTGGAAATTGATTTCCAGAAGCTCTGTAAACTGGCATTGCCCTCTCTCCTTCGTTCTAGGTATGGAGACATGAGGAGGCAGATTGGCTTTGAGATCAGAGACATGTGGTACAACCTGGGTGAGTAGCTGGACATCATATTGGGGATGGGGTGAGCAGTTCTCTCTGTACTAAGTTCTCTCTGTACTGTGACATCAGCCCCATTTTTCAATGTTGGTCTCTGATGTGTGTGTGTATGTATGTATGTTAGGGTCTGTCCAATGGTTTTTAGAGCAGGATCTCATTGGTCTATAACTTGCCAAGTTGACCAGCTCTCTGGCTCATCAGGCCCTAGGGATCCACTTGTCTCCACCTCTCCATTACTAGGGTGACAAGTATGAACCCCTCAGTCAGCTTCATATTACATGGGCTCTGGCTTTGAACTCAGGTTCTCCTGGTTACGTGGCAAGTACTTTAACAGCTGAGCCATCTCCCAAGCCCCTTAGGTATATCTCAAAGACCTCATTTTTTTTTTCTATTACCAGGATAGCAACAACTGCTTCTTCCACATTTCCTTTTTCAGTAAGGAAAACAGATTAGAGGAAGGAGCAAATCATCTCCCAGTGGTAAATAAGGAAATCTAGAAAGTGCCCTCTGGCGTCAGGCAGGCAAGTAGCTTGGACTGCCATTGCTCCTAAGTTCTGCTCCACTTCCATTTGTCTGCTCCCAGTCATTCGCCAGAGTGAAATTTGCCATCACTCATGTGTTCAGTTGAGCAGAATCTACTTCTTTTTTTTGTTTTGTTTTGTTACTTTTTTTTCCCAACTTTTATTAGATATTTTCTTCATTTACATTTCAAGTGTTATCCAAAAAGTTCCCTATACCCTCCCCCCTCCTGGCCCTGCTCCCCTACCCACCCGCTCCCACATCTTGGCCCTGGCGTTCCCCTGTATTGGGGCATATAAAGTCTGCATGACCAAGGGGCCTCTCTTCCCAATGATGGCCAGAATCTACTTCTAACAGGTTTATTCACCCACCCAGAATCTGCAGTTGCTTACCCTGCCACCAGGTGGCGGTAGCACCATGTGCTGCCATGATCAAAGCCATGAGAGTTCTGTTTAATGATTATAAAACCCCTTATCCAGGAATCAATTCATTTACACGGTGTTTCCACTACATTTCATCATTATCAATAAGAAATTCTCTACTAAAAAGAGCTCTCTATTAAAATCTTAACCAAGGGCCAACAAGATGACTCTGTGGCAAAGGGAACTTGCCAACAAGCCTGATGACCTGAATTTGATCCTGAGATTCACAGGGTTGAAAGAGAGAATCGACCCCTGCCAAGTTTTCCTCTGTCTCTGGTTTCACACACACACACACACACACACACAGAGTAAATGGGAGCTGGAGAGATGGCTCAGTGGTTAAGAACGTTAGCTAACCTTCCAAAGGACCTTGTTTTGATTCCCAACACCCCACGTGATGGTTTACAACTATCTAAAATTTCAATCCCAGGCATCCAACACCCTCTCCTGTCCTCTTCAGGCACTGTGTGCATGTGACACAAAGATACACATGCAGGCAAAATATCTGAGTGCACAAAACAAAAAAAAATTAAAGATAAATAATTGTGATGAAATTATTTTTTTAAACCAACAAGACACATTTTTTTTCCACATAGATAAGTTCTTAAAGAAATTAGTGAATCTCTAGAACTTCTGTCTTCAGTGTTCCTACTGGGAGCTGGCCATGCTACTAGGTTCTATTGCTATCTTTCTATCAAATGTGCTAGACCGTGGAGGAGTTGCTCCTTGGACCATGCACAGGAACCAGTATAGTGTTCTATAGGTAATATTACTCTATAGGAGACACTGTTCTATGGGTAATATTACTCTATAGGTGATGTTGCTCTATAAGCAATATTACTCTATAGGTGATATTATTCTGTAGGCAAAACTGATAGCATAAATATTTCACTTGAGGACCCAGCTCAGCTCCTGTACATAGAGCTGCAGGGTAAAGTTCCATAGTGGAAGTGCAGAGCTGTCAGGGAAACTGTGTCTGCTGTAGTCACCCAGTGCATGCAGAACCTGCACCATCCTATCATAGTAGGTGTCATAATTGGAGCAGGCTGAGGACCCTTCAGGGACACTCTCTATAGGATTTTAACAAGATCACAGCAACCTGTCTATGGAGGACCTGAGTAAGTCCTGGTTCTTGGGCATTTCAGCCTACTGATCTCTGTAGCATGGACCCCACAGGAACCATCCTGACTTTCTGCCAACTCTGGGTGTTCCCAGGAACCCAGGGCTGGAGTGAGTAGTTTTCTAAGTCACGTTGAGTTTTCTTCCTCCACTGCCCTGCCTTTGTAACCTCTTGTCATATGATATGGTCCTTCTCCGTTTCCCTCACTCAGCAGTCCGGTGTATATGTTATGGAGGTTGGACAGAAGTTGTCAGAAGACTTTCAATCCAGATGCCTAACAATCCTATGACATGTACATAGGATGAACTCAGTAGTAAGAGTCTGAGGAAGAGGAAGAGGGCCATCCATGGATAATCTTAACCAATTTTTCTGTCTTTCTTCTCAAAATCACATGCTGAAAGATACATTTGTCACTTGACCTAGACAGCCCGATGGCCAAACTAATGCCCGACAGGAAACAATGTGTTACCTATGAGAAAGAGAGTAATGAGAGGCAAAGGACCCCGACATGGACAGCTTATAGGGACACCGTGGTTCTCCATGGAATGACAGGCTCTCCAGGTCTTCTCTAGACCCAGCATTCACAAAGGAGATGACATGAGTTCTGTCCCACTTGCCAGTCTGCACTGTCCCATCGGCTCCTCTGGGCACAGGCATGCATGAGGCCCTGGACTCAGTCTGAAGTACTGCAAAAGAAGAGACAAGAAAAGGAGGTGTTGAGCTCACCAAACAGAGGCCTGAGGGACCAGTGTGCAATGAGGTGCCTCTTTCTTCCCTGATAAACAATGGCTGCTGATAAACATAGTATCTCACTATGGTCCTGTAGTGATAGGGTCACTGGTTAGAATAGAAAGAACTGATCTCTGGCCCCAGGTATTATCCAGAGATAATTCAGAGATTATCCTAACTGATGGATTAATGAGTCTTATTGCCGTTCCAATATTTTTGTTTTAATTTTTTGAGGTTTTTTTTGGGGGGGGGTTGTTTTATTTTGTTTTGTTTTCAATGACCATAGTTTACATTTTATATTCTGACCTTGAACTTTTTACTTACTTTTTAATTTTTATCATACTATTTTAATTATATAATTTTTATTGTTTGGGTTTGCTGTTTTATACATGTATGGGATTTTTGAAATATTCATCCCCACTGTTCCATTTGCCCCCTCTTACTTCGGCTAACCCCCTTCTGCCCCACTCTCATGCCCTTTTATCTTTTGGGGGATTACCCAGTGAGTTTCATTAAGGCTCTTCCAGAAGCCTAAGTGAGGGTTATGTGCACCTTGCCCATAACTGTATCCCTGAAGATGTTTCTTCCTCCTCTAGCAACCAAACTACATGTTCATGTTTAAGTATAGTCAGTGACACCTCTGAAGTGACAGAGGTTGACCTCGAACCTGGTCCCTTCTCTTTCCATGCCATTTGCCATGAAGGAAGGAAGGAAAGATGGGCTTCAGGAAGAGTGAGTGAGGTTCTCCACAGCGCCTCCTCGAGAGCCCACAGTCTCAGGTGTGTGCCCAGACTTTACTGTTCCATCCCAGAGCGGTGAACCCTCTTCACAGTGTCTGTCACTATTCTCTAAATAAGATGAGCCCAGCAAAGAAACTTTTGATTCAGGATACCGAGAAGGAAGCTAACTGAGCAGAACCCCGACCCCCATCTTGTCACTCACTAATGTGAACATATAACTAACACCCAAGTGTTTCGAAGCTTGCTTGTCAGCAGCAAACATCAATTTGAGCATGAAAACATGCTGGAGATGACCTTGGCTATGCTGGACCCTTCCTGCTGTGGGTTTTCAGGGTTCAGGCCTTCCTGCCAATGGCCCTGTGCAGGCTGCCGCTCTCCAAACTCACAGCAGCCCATCATGATTTCCCAGGATATACACAGCCTCTTTTCCACATTGCTTCCTGTTTTCTTTTTCTTTTTTTTTTTTTCCAGTGGGCTCAGGTTTGGGAATATGTTGGCAGGCACATGCAGCCAGTTCTGCCAAGAAAATAAAAATAGAAGTCGGATCAGATGCGTTCCTCACCTTAGAATTAGTCACCTGTCACTCTACCAGTGCAGTCTGTGGTCTTTGGGGACGGAGGGGTGTCTCACACAAGGTACCCAGCAGCCCCAGGGCACAGATCAGGGTCCCCTTGCTCAGTGTGGTTACAAATGCAGAGCCAGACCTGCTGGGTGAGACAGGGCAACTAACCCTTTTCTTTGCAGAACCCGGCATGGCAAAGAGAAAATCAAAAGTGAACTCTTTCAAAAGAGAAGCGGAGGAAATGTGTCCATTTACCAAACTCTCCAGTTATTTATGAGTGCAGCTTGGAGGAGGCGGCCTACAGGACCACCTCGTCTCCCTCTCTCCTGGTTCCTTCATCCATTTTTTGTTTATTACATCCAGCTCTCGGGAACCAGCGCATGCTCCCTGATGCCATCTGGCTGAAACCAAAAAATGCTCACAGCGAGACCTTTCTTCCGCCTTTTTTTGGCTTGGGCTATTTTTCGTGTGAGGATCCCTTTCACCGTATTTTTGGGAATGTGCAAACTGACTGCTTTTCATTAAACCCAGATACTACACCATCGATCCTAGCTGGAGGAGATGGAAGGTTCTCTGTCCTGTGGTCCTTCTGTGTGCACAACTTTCCTACCGTAAGACCCTGTTCAATGGTCGGATTCTTGAACATCAGTCGTGTCAAGGCAAAAGCCTGCCTTTCAGAGGAAGTCAGGTGCCACTCTCAGAGGACTTAGTGCTACATCCTGTCACTAGAATAGACACTCCCGGGAGGTCTTTGGGGGCAGAGGTTAGAGAATACAACTAGGGGACCTAAGATACAATCTTTCACTTCGGACCATGGTTAGTAGAGTCTCAGTTACTTTTCTCTTGCTCTGATTAAAGCACAATGACCAAAAAAAATAAAAGCAACTTACAGAAGAAAGGTTCTATGTCATCTTAAGGTGAGAGAGAGAGAGAGAGAGAGAGAGAGAGAGAGAGAGAGAGAGAGAGAACATACTGTCAAGGAGACAAGGCAGGGGGGTGCTGGAGCAGGAAGCAGAGAAAGGAAACTGGAAGAGGAACAAGGCTAGACACTCTCAAGGCCCCGCCCCCAGTGACGTACTTCCTCCACCAAGGCCACACCTCCCGAAGGTTCCTTAACTTTCCCAAACACAGCTGTTGTCTAGGACCAAGCATTCAGAAACCCAAGTTATGGGAACACGTCCCATTCAAACCACCACAATCATCTTGTTCTGTCTTTTCTCTCCAAAGGAAAAGAAAACCTCATTGACCCACATCCAGTTCCATCATTAGACTTCAGCCAGATGTGCGTCAGGAGAAACCCAAAATCCAGATGTCCAAAAACAATTAAATGAATATGAGCATCCGACAGCCCTGCCCAACTTACTAACTCAGGGACTGTGGACTTGTGACAGTTCCATCCCCAGGGGTATCACAGCTCAAAGGTCTCAGGCTACTGCAGCCAAGTGTGCTTTTCTGTACCAAAGGGCAGGGTGGTGAGCCCTGGGGTCGCAGCTCTTAGTTTCTCGTAGCTCAGTTTTCCACTCTTGGCTCTGCTTTGTATGGTCCTCCCAGCTTGGAACAATAAAAGCCGAGAGTGACAGACAGAACTTTATGACACTGAAATTACAGTTGATGAACAACTTGCTGTCATGATCTTCTGCTTTCTGAAGCATTGGCTCTGACATCTTTTAGGCATAATACAAGGAAAATGTCACCTGAGAAATTGAATATAATGGCATTTTCAGGGGACCACTTTGCGGCGCTTGCACGCCTCTCAGAAGTGTTAAGCATTACGGGAAATGGGCAGAATCACACCGTTGTCGCTTCAGACAAGATAGTGTCTATTTAGCAAAGGTTGAAAATTCGGATTCTAATTAAATTCAGGTTCCTTATCAGAGATTACATTTTTGTACCTGTGTCCACTCTGTTAAAAAAAAAAACATCGTTTGGCTTATGAGGACACTCTACTTTCTTCTGTATGGTTATTTATAATAGACACATTCACTTAATGATTCTCTTGACAGAGATCTGCATTTGTTGAGCTATAAAGAAAACCAGATTCTGTATTGTGTTTCCTGATTGTGTCGAAGTATTAGTAAGATTAATTAACTCCAGATCAGCTGCTAGTGTTAATAAGAAAATGTCACAAATAATTCAGTGAGGCGCATCATTTCTCATGCACCCTCCTGTTACGTGCTGGAGTGTGACAGTGCTAGTTAGAGGGCAGTGGCTTGAAGAGAAAGGGAGCATTCTGCAGTGACGGATGAGAGACAGCTGCCCGGGAGCACCACCCCTGCCTCACCATTTCCCCTCAGAAGGCTGGTGTATTAATTAGTCAGTGTTCTAAGGGAACAGAACTGTTAGAAGGGGTATGTGTGTGTGTGTGTGTGTGTGTGTGTGTGTGTGTGTGTGTGTGTGTTAGAATGGCTAACAGGCTGTGGTCCAGGTAGTCCTACAATGCCTATCTCATGACGTAAAGGCCAAGAATCCCATAGTTGTTCACTCTATGAAACCAGGTGTCTAAACAGTCCCATAAGTTGTGCTGGCATCCCAGGGAGGACCTAGAGAGCTATATTGGTCTTCATTCTATGTTGGAATCCCAAAGAAGTAGGTTCTAATACCAGCAGAGGAATGCCCCAGCAACAGGGTGGATGAACTTGCCATCAAGAGTGAGAGCAGGCAGGCAAAGGCAAAAGCAAAAGCTTCCTCCTTAGGTGTCCTTTTATACAGGCTGCCAATATTAGGTGTAGCCCAGATTTAGGCTGGGTCTTCCTACCTCTAATAATCCAATTTAAAAAAAAATCCATTGCAGCTGTTCCCAACTGCTTGAGTTTGTAGTTGTTGGTTGACAACAGAGATTAACCATCACAGCCTGCTTGCCTCTGTGTAGAAAGGTTCCTAGAAGCCTCACTTCTGCAGCCAGCAAGGGCTCAAGCTAGGTCTTGCCACTGCTTTCTCCCCCTTGCCTTCCATGGCTCTTATCAAGCCCTATGTACATTCATCTGTGCCATTCCCCAAGCATCCTGAATTCAGTGATGGGAAAGTCAAAGTAGGCGTGGTAGGCTCAGCTAGCCAATGAGCCCTAGGAAACCACCTCCCCGTGCAGAGAATGAAACGTGTTCCACCGCATCTTTGCTGAGGATTGAACCCAGGTCTTCATGCTTGCAAGGCAGCTCCTTTACCTCCTGAGCCCGACAAAGCTGTTCTTTACATAAACGCATGCCTATCATCCAGCAGCCCCAGGTAGTAGACTCTGCTCTTGCTGCAGTCCCATGTTCCAGTGGGGGCTCTATGTGCCTTGACTGCAGTCATTCAGAAGTTACAGGGGCGTCAAATGGACCACACCTCTCCATGCCACCTTGGAGGCAGGGAACCTCGGAGACCCGCACTCTCCCTATCTCAGCTCCCGTGCGTGTCAGATGGGGCTATCCCAGCCCCAGTCCCCTGCTCTGTCTGAGTAGCAGACAATGATCATGTCTTTCATTTATGTCCCACAACTAACTTCTTGTGAAACCACCTTATCTCGTCAATATATAGGGAGATCTTTTCTCAAAATAAACATCCAAACAACCTCTCTGTAAGAACAATAGTAAATATAATAGTACGTATTATCACGAATCACATTGAAGGAACCATGCCCACAGGTGACAAGTTTTTAAAATATTGCTTTTTATTATTACTGTATGTGCGTGCATGATATGTGGGAGGGGGGACATGTCATGGCATGTATGTGGAAACCTGTAGGGTTGGTTCTTTCTTCCTACCTTTATGTGGGTTCCAGGATCATATTTGGAGCTTGGTGGCAAATACCTTTACCTACTGTGCCATCTTGCTGACCGGAAATATACGTAGCGGATAGTGTCTCATTGCTAGATCATGATTGAACTCTTGAATTCTATCCACATTTTCTCCCTTATGCGTGTATATTGGTGTGATGTGCATATGTGTATGGAGACCAGAGGTTCACTTTAAATGTCATCTCTTCATGCCCTCTACTTTATTTACTGAGGCAGGGTCTCTCACTGAGTTCAGAGGTTACCGTGTGGGCCAGCCTGGCTCTCCAAGCTGCCCCAGTCTCTGCCTCTCATGCATGGGATTCCTGAGCACTGCCATGCCTCCCCAGCTTTTATGTGGGTGCTGGGGTTCTGGACTCCGGTCCACATCCTTACATGGCAGATGTTTTCTCTACTGAAACATCTCCTCAGCCCTCAGTCCACACACAACTTAAAGTGCTCAAAATCCTTATCAGCAAGATTGAGTTCACAACCATAGAAACTCCATTCTATATCCTAGGGTCTGTGTTGCTGTGTTCTGTGTCCTCAAACCCCTTTTGAAAATTCCACCCCTTCTTTTTAAAATAATAGATGTTGCATTTCTTGATTGAAAGGTCAACACAAGATAAAGTTCATCCCAGAAATGGTCGGCCCAATATTGGAAATGACATTGATTCCTGAGACAGAGCTTCGAAAAGCCACCCTCCCCATCTTCTTCGACATGATGCAGTGTGAATTCCACTCCACCCGGAGCTTTCAAATGGTAAGGGTGTAATGTGTGAAGAGTGTGAAGGCTGGCAGGACTGACAAAACAAACAAAGAAACAAACAAACAAAAAACGGAAGACACAGGCGATTCCAGAGCTAAAGGTGACACATGCAAAAACAGTTCCCCACAGCTCAAAGAGAACACGGTGACCATCCTTACTTGAGAATCTGTTGTCTTCTGTCTTCCTGGTTGGGAAGCGAGTGGTTGGTTTCTAGCTGTCTCCTATTGGTTTTTATGAGGACTTTACATCAAATCCTAGACTAAAGCCCCTTGAGGCTGGAAAGGGAGCTTGATGGGTTTAGAGCATCTGCTGTGCAAACAAGAAGGTCTGAATTTGAATCACCAGCATCCATGTCAAAAAAAAAAAAATGCCTAGCATAGGCATGCATACCACTGTTGAGGGGATAGGTCATAGGGCATAGGTCACAGGACTGTAGCAGTACCTGGGTCATAGGCGCTTGCCAGCTGGCCAACCTAGCCAAAAAGGTGAGCTTTGGCTTCAGTGAGATGTTCTGTCTTGGGATAAAGTGGAGACTGAGAACAGGACACTTAGCATCCTTTGGCTTCTGCAGATGGGCTCTGCACTCACACACACACACACACACACACACACACACACACACACGAGTGGGTGCACGCATAAACTGTGTCTATGTGTTTTTTTTATCTTATTTTAATGAGGATATAACAGTTCAGGAAGCACATTGACTCCTTCTTGCCCTAGGCTGCTTCGTTTCCACTCCCAATGAGTGTACGGTGTGCCTGCTCATTCACATAGCTGGAATTCATATTGAATGTTTCCTCAGTGTACACACTCAGAAATGCAATTTTAGAATCAAAATGCTTTTGTACCGTTTGACATTATTGCCAAATTGTTTGATATTATTGCTATAAGCTTTTGACCTGCCTCCACTGTGGCTGCCTCAAAAGCCTGGCTCCAGTGTCACTCCGGGTTTGCCGAAACTATAAATTATAATCTAAAATACTTTTTTCCCAGGCATAAAATTCATCACACTTTTGAATTTCGTATGAACCAAGCACAAAGAAAGACTTGTGAAAACTGCTATTAAATTTAAAACCTCAGATAAATGGAGAAAAGGTATTTATATAGATAAATGTCACAAGCCCAGAAAACTAAAATCAGAAGCCTTGAAAACCATTAATATCATTTCTCATTTTTAAACGTAAACTTTGGGTCAAAGTAAAGGTCAAGGGTAGGTTAAATGAAGATGAATGGGCCAGGGAGGTGCGGGGGGTGTGTGTGTCTGCATTTCCCCTCCCTCCTTTCTGTCTTTGTACCCAGTTGCTGTATTACAGAGGTTTCTACATATCTTACAATAACCTACTAAGGAGGTGCTTCTGATCTCCCTCAGGTCTGACGGAAAATGGGATGAAGTCAATGGCAGCCATAGGAGCAGGCGCCAGTGTAAACACTCCTTTTGGGCATTCAGACTCTGTCCTATGTTTTTTGCACAGAGCTAAAGTTCTTGAGTCATCCCACAAAGAAGCGAGGCTCCCCACATCCCAGCTCATGCTCTCTAAGCATTTCACGGACTTAAAACACACCTCGCTTGCATTTAGGCAAATAAAAGCACAGCCCCAAACAAGCAGATCCACAAAAGAGAGGGTACCGGGCTAAGCATGGCTTCACCCTCCTCCGGCACATTGCTCAAATCTCACTGGCTGTTTTCCACTTGTGTGGAGACGCTGGGCTGCCTGCGTTGACAACTCTCTAAGTGGAGCAAATCAGAAGACAGAAAACCGTAAAGCTTGTAGAAGCAGTCTTGTGATTACCAGCTTTCTCTCCTCGCCAGAACAAATACCCCAGATAATCTATTTATAAAGAGAAGGGGTTTGCTCTGGCTCCTTTTGAGAGAGTTTCACTGTCACCAGCTGACTCTGTTTGGGGTCTTTGGTAAGGCAGGATTGGAGATGTAGTGGAGCAAAGCCACCCATCCCAGGACCAGGGGGAGCTGAGACCATGCTCTCCCTCAGAGGTGCACCTATTGGTCTACTTTGCCTAGACACCTCCCACACTAAAGGTTTCCTGGAGACTAGGCCTCTGTCACATGGGACTTTGAGGGCATACTAGTGAAGCCCACTGTCTCTTCTGTGTCAGTCTGTTCCTCAGGGTTGGGAAAAAATCAATGACCTCTGCTTCTGAGGAAGATACCCTGCCCAAACCTTCCCATCACCCATTTCTCTGCTAGTATCCTGGCCACTTGGTTTCCTGGTACACGGTAGTTACTGTAGCTTTGCTTGACTTCTCTGCCTCCTGACCACAGTCATTTGAGAAGTCTCACCTTGCCCTTTCTCAGCTCCAACCTCCACCTTTCTCCCTGCTCCCCCATACCAAGGCTCTCCTGGACCACAGCACTTAGCCGTTGACTTCCTCTGCCCTTCTAGCACTTTTCCTTCTTTCAGTCTGGCAAGTCAGCTTGTTCTCTTAGAGCAGAAGCCATGATCCTTATTCCTTATTGGCAATCTCTGCAGATATATCCTGACTGGGTGCATGCTCAGCCACCAGGACACAGCTGTCTCAGCCTGCCTCTCCATCCAGGAGCTGCTGGAATGGGAATGCTTGGCTGCTGTTTAACTAATCCACCACAAATGCAATTATCTAACCTGATTAGTCACATCACTGAGGGCTTAAATTGCCTCCACTTTTATAGCAGATGCACAAACCTAATGGAGTGAGGGGAAGGCATTAGGGCTTTTTGTTTTTCGGCAGCTTTAGTGTTTTGGTCACAGGACACAGCATCTTCTAAAGATTGCGCTTCCACAGTAGAGAAGTTAATATGTTGATGTTCCCAAAATATGCATTGTGGCCAGGTTATCTTGATCACTTGTAATTGGAGTTTGGGGACAACCTCTTGGGTTCAGGGGGAAACCTCCATTTTACTCAAAATTAAATGGTATCTAACCATGACTGGAGTTTTAGAAGCATGTGGTACAAATTGCCTTTTCCAGGGTTGCCCTTGCACACACACCCCTCCCCCAGCCACAATGGTAATGTTTTATTAGCATGTTATTTTCAATGCCGTTCCTGGGAGTGCAGAAAACTTTGAAAACCACTGTGTCCTTACCCTGTCCAGCCTCTCCAAGGTCCTTCCATTGGCTGGGCTCCTATGGAAGGATGACATAGAGGTACCCACTCAAGAACCACAGCCTCCTGTCGCCTATGACATCCTTTCTAGAGCCACATCTCTTACCTCAGTTCACTGAGTCATCTTGATTTCTTCAGTTCTGGACAGATCTCACCAGAACGGTGAAAGTCTACAGGGTCCGGGGATGTGACTCGGTAGGTGGAGTGTTTAGCCGGCATGCACAAAGCCATGGGTTTGATTCCCAAGCACTGAATAAGCATAGCATGGTGGTACATGTTTAATCTTTTGGAGGTGGAGGCAGGAGGATCAAAATTTCAAGGTCATCCTCACCTGCCTAGAAAATTTGAAGCTAGCCTAGAATACATGAGACCATGGCTCAAAAAACAGTCTAGGAAAAGCGAAATAATGACAGGAAGGTCTGTAGTCTCAGGGTCTCTAATGCTAGTAAATGTCACCTGTTTATAGCTAAGTTGTACAGGGACTGGGCCCAAATGGGTGGGTCTGTGATCCAACGTGAAGGATCTTAGACAAGGCAGAATCTTATGAAATAAGAGGCAGCCTCAGGTCCTTTCAAAAATCCCTCCTGGCTATAGACGTGTATGTTCTTCTGGGCCAGGACAGCAGATCCGCAGCCCATTGGAAGGAAGACATCATGGTGGACAGGTTGCTTTTTCCCATCCCCAAAGCTCTACTCTTGCTCTTCCTCTCCTTTTCCTCCAAGTAGCAGAAGCAAGACCACATGTGAGAGTCTCAGCTCAGAGGCCTTTCATGTGTCCCTGAGGTGGTCCCTCCTGACCTTGTAGCAGCTGCCATTGACAGAGGGACTCCGCTGTCATGTCTCTGCCCTCTCTACATGAGTCTCCCCTCAGCAGAAACCCTTTTCTTTTCTTCTGCACCTGTGTCATCTCTGACTGTTATGAAGCTCTGCCTTTCTGATCCTCTCAGTCCTTTCCAAGACCCTCTCATGATCAAGTTATCCCACCCATCCACCTAAGTCATTCACTCCTACCCCTGCTCTGTGGGTTTCCCCTCCAGGAAGTCTTTGTCCACCACCATTGTAACATGTTACCTCAACTAAGCCCTGTTTTCACAATTGTATCTGAATCCTCCTTCCAGCCCATCCTACGGTAGTATAGAAGAGGTGAGGAGAAGTCCAGATCTTCTTGTCCCGTTTGTCAGCCTCCTCCACATACCCAGACTTGGTACAGGGATGATGGACCATCTCTCAGCATTACCCTGACTTTTATGTTTTCTGACTTGAGAGCCTTCTAGAGGCACAGCCATCAAGATCACAGCCTCACGCTGTACTTTACTTCCAAAACATAAAAATGAAAGGGAAAAACACACACACACACTTTAAATTCTGTCCTGACATATTTTTTAAAGAATTCCATTTGTTACAGCTTTGGAAATGCAGCCCTCACAGCTGAGAGAAGTGTAAGCAAATGGCTATGCAGGCTGCATACCACTGATAAAAAAAAAAAAATGCAGTGGAAAAGGTGAAATCATGTTCTCAATCATGGGGTCATTTCATGTCTTCTTTGTGAGACTTGGCAAGCTGCTCCACAGCCTCCAGATACTCCCATTCAGTAGTAACAATATAAACAGGAGTAATCTTGGTGTCATCCTGAGTTTCCTTTTGAATAATCTTCCCCCTGCCACCCCCACCGCTTACCTTAAGCAAATAGTTGAATAGCCCAAGTGATTCAACTTGTTGGAACAATGTTGGAAGCGTCTGCCACTTGGTAAAAAAAAGCCAGTGCAATTTGTAGTCTAGTATGAGTGTAAGTCTGGTGGGAATTCTATCTTGTTTATTCCCCAATTCATGTGGGAGTTGTATTTTGTTGACTTGTTTGTGTTCTTTATTTCAAAAGAAAACATGGCCATATTGCTCTCAATGCTTCTAGAGGAACCATGGCTTGGGGAGTAGATTTGATTTCATTCGAATTCATTTCCAAAGGTGGTCTGCGAGATCTTGACAGCCAATACCTTTGACTCCAAGAGTTCTGATTAGATTGAATTCTGTTCTTTAACGCCTTCCAGCAAAGACAAACTCAACCTCCCATGGTCTCCTTCAACTAAATCAAACTTGACTCTCTCTGAGACCATTTTCTCAGAGTTCACTGTAATTGTGCTCAGAAGATCCTCTTCAGGCTGAGTTGTGAGTGTCTGCAAGGTATCTCAGCCAGGAGGCAGCTGAGCCTCTCTGCTCCCAGGGTACAGTGTTGGAAACTCTCAACTCATGGACCAGTCATAGGAGCTTCAAGGTCAGGGAGCTGCCTCCTTGACAGACAGGAGGAATATGAATTTTTTTTTTTAGTGTGGGATGAAATCCTAGAGATTAATTAAGTATGTAATTAAGTTTACACAGTGGTTAGGGAAGATAAATGTAATCTACATAAAAATATTAGTGTGTCTGAGCATGGGGATTAAAGGCCAAGTGACAGATTGAAGAATCTGTCACTGTTAGGATCTCATAAGGAGAGCTGGGAGACAGAAGCTTCTAAGCACTGGCTTGTGTCTGCTCAGGCTTCTTCACGGACACATTTTCCATGCAGGCTCAGTCAACCATCTTCTGTTTCTAATGGCCTCTGGGAAAGCCCATGAGTGAGGTTGTATGGCTCCAGCAGACTGGCCAGCCCCATGTGGAGGTGGAGGAGACAAAAGAGGTGATCCTTGGTGCTCTCTGAAACCAGGAAGTTGCCAAGCACCAAGCTCCTACCTTGTAGTGTCTTCTGAACTTGTTTTCATGAGAACAGCAGGGGAAAGTAGAGCACTTTGGGCAAAAGGAAATATTTACCAGGAAACTCTTTTGCTTCTAGATGCAGCAGGCTACACTCATAGGTTCACAAATGTCAACCAGGTTGTAATGATAAGCAGTAAGATTGGTGAGATTGCTCAGTGGTTAGAGACATGACACACGCCTATGATTTTTAATAGCAGTAAACCTAACCCAAACTTATACATTTCAAATGAGTTAACATAGGCTTTACGTTTATCCATGGCTGGGATCCCCACTTCATAGTCTCTGAAATGGTATTCAGTAACCCATAGCTGACTTGGGCAGTAAGACTGGGAGGCAGTAGCTTTTTTCTTAGCTAATTGAATTCACAACATCAATGCCGCTAAGGACAGTCCATCATGGCCAGTTGAGAAGCACCTTTCTGAATGCCTTTACTTGATGATCTCTTACATTTGCTATTCTCAGGAGGCTGCTAATACCGAAGGCTTCAGAGGCTCTAGTCCATATTTTAAGTTGGCTACCCTGTGGATGTTTCTATAGCAATATTTGTGATTCAGAAAAGAGAAGAAAATATAATGATTCTGTTTGTTCCATCAGTGACCCTCTACCACATTTGAGAGGACAATAAAAACACACTCTAATTTTATCCCAACCACAGAGCCCCGCTGCCTGTTACCATTGCAGGCTGACAAGGAACACAGTAAACACAGCCTTTATTAAAAAAAAAAAAAAAAGACCAGCCCTGCTCTATCAGCAAATGGACTGCCTCCAGTTTATTGGGATAGGGCCATTTAATTCTGATTATGATAACAGGTCACAGTACACTAACATATTGATCCTCATATGTTCAGTTTTAAAAAAAATGAATGAAGGCACAGAAACGAGAGGCCAGCTGAAGAAGCCTGCTGCTGTAGACCTTGCTGATACACAGCAGAGTTGCCAGCTGTGTGTGCAAATCTTCACCCTCAGCCTGGAGGTTGGGAAATGTAGAGTCAGCTGTGCTGTGGTGCACTTACAACTCAGCCGTTCTTCCTGGAAAACTTTAAATTCCTTCGTCAACTTCGATAAGCAGCATATTGAAGGACCCAAGGCTTCCTTATCTCCTTGTGTGTGACAGCTAAGCTTACACACGGAAGCATGTTATTTTCATAAAGTAGAACTCACATTCCAGTATCTTCTGAGTGAGGAACAATTTTAAATGTTTCTATGTGTGTTTGCCAGTGTTTGAATAAGTCTTGCTTCTCTGAATTCTCTATACCTTCCCAGTTATATTCCTCTTACATGTACATTTGAGTACTGTGTCTGATTTACATTGCCAGGCTCTCTTTTATGTTTCAACTACTTGTGAATCACAGTTGCCTGACACTCCCATGATCTTTGACTTCCAAGTCTTGTTTTCTCCTGAAAGATGGGAGTGCCTTGAAATGCCACCTAGGGGCTAATTGCAAGAGATCTCCCTTGTGTTGGAGTCCAAAGTGAATGGCCCCACTTGAAGGAATTCTTTCTGTAAAGAAGAGAGTTGTTTTGTGAGCTAGTAGCAAAAGGTGGTCATTCCACGGTAAATGTATTTTCCTTTTTTTGAGACTGCATGTTGAAAAGGAAAAAAGCTAAGTCAATCTCTTCCTTCAATGGAACCATCTCTGTTTCTAAAGTCCTTGAACTTCTTAAGCCTGACCATCAAAAAGTGCTACTTGAGAGTGTGAGAGGGTCAGAGAGAGACTGAGGAGATCATAAAGGCCAAGGTTGCTGGGAGGCTGCCAAGTCCTTAGTGCTGAGCAAGGAGCACCCTCCTCCCCCGCCCTAATTTATGTTTGTGTGGCAAGATGAAAGTGAGGCTCTGAGGACTGCATCATAATAGGGACAGGAGAGCCTGCGCCAGCTCAGAGACTCTTCCATGGGCCCTGCTTTCTGCTTCTCCAGAGCCTACTATTAGCTGTCACTGTCACAGTAACACGACCCATGCCCCATGTCAGTGTCCTGTGTCTGGTGTTGTGGCTTAACCATGTCACCGCTTGGCTGGACAAGGCCTAGAAAGCCAGTTGTTTCGGTACCAACCAGCCCACTCTTTGCTGACATATTGAGCTCTCCTGAGTTCTGTCTACCTGAGGCTCAATTACTTGCATCCCTAGGTATAGATCACTGTAGAGGGCTTGCGAGACATGCAAGAAACCCTGTATTCCATCCTCAACACTCCATAGTAGTCCATAACATTCCACTGATATAGTGACACCTATCTGTAATCCCAATACTTGGGAGGTAGAGGCAGGAGGAGCAGAAGTTCTTCCTTGGTTATATACTGACTTGAGATTCTATTTTTATACACATAACAGTTGCCATGCACGTGGGGCAACATATTTATTTCAT
Source organism: Mus minutoides (assembly GCA_902729485.2). Classification (NCBI taxonomy): domain Eukaryota; kingdom Metazoa; phylum Chordata; class Mammalia; order Rodentia; family Muridae; genus Mus; species Mus minutoides. The sequence continues at coordinate 135,755 of LR750590.1, read as the reverse complement.
GAGGTCAACTGTCTCAGGCTTATCTCCAAGCCTCAATATGGCAGTCACTAAGAGAGGAGGCCTATTCTCACGTGGCTGTCATTCTCTTAAGAACCTTGCCATCATACGGGACCTGGGGATTGCTGAGACTGGATGTTTGGACATCTTTAAAGGGATCCTGGAGACCCTCACATCTATGCTATAGTTCTTGCTTCTGGTCTTTGAGTTCAGTTGCCCATTTCCTTCTTGCTCCCCTCCAATTGTTCAGTGAGTGGATGTCTCCATCTTTATAAAACCCATACTCTCCTAGCCCCTCCTTCCTACCAATACCCCAGGTTTGGTAACCTCAGGATTCTCTTTGACCTGGGTGTCATCTGGCTATCAGGGAAGGAAATGGGAGAGACACTTGTTATAATGATGGTGTTTTATTTCCAATCTAATTGTCCCTAGAAACATGCTGGGAATTTCTCACTCTCTAGAATTTAGAGACTTTTTTTTTAAGAGATTTAATCAGTTAACTCTGATGCTCACAGTGTCTAGCTCTAGGGAGTATATAGGATGAGCCTGGAAATGGACCATCTAAAGATGCCTGCTAATCTCTGCTTCTGGACTCTTCTGCTTTGCTTCCAATAATCTTGTTTGAAGTGGAGATCTGTCACAGAGTGGCAGTGAAGTGGTCCTGTGGACGTTCTCAGTCTGCCCAGAACACTAACTTAGCAAATGAAATGCCACCTACACCTTCCCAGGAATTGACACCCTCTCCCACTTTCTGCTTGTCTGTAGAGATAAAGTTGGGTACCTCATTCCATTACACTTTGATTCTGTCTCCTACAATTGACTTGACTTGACTTTCCTTATGTGGCTCTTATTCCTGCTACTGAAATACATGCATTCTGGCTTCATTAACTGCGAGAGGAAGCAAAGGTTCTCTCTGAGGCTGAGAGTCATTGGATGTCTATAAGGGCTCAGGGACAGCATCTCTGAAATGAAATCATGTTTCAAAGGCAGAGGGTAACCACCCAGCAGTGACCCCAAAGACATAAATGTGACTGAGACCCACATTGTCAAATGGAATATCTGCTGTGCTAATTATTTACACTTCCTCTGTTTAATTATAGTTTGAAAATGAGATCATCACTAAGCTGGATCATGAAGTGGAAGGAGGCAGAGGAGACGAGCAATACAAAGTGTTATTTGATAAAATGTAAGTGTTGATTCACGGTGGGATTTATGTCAGGAGAGAGACGGAGAGACTTGTAATTAGACTACAATGAACTTTGTAGCCCAGAAATAATTAAAATGTGTTAATAATGGGAAATATTTTAAACCGTGCCTCAAGTTTTTTTTTCTTGGAGTGTGATTAACAAGGTGTATGTAATTATTTTTTCAGCCTCCTGGAGCACTGCAGGAAGCATAAATACCTCGCCAAGACAGGAGAAACTTTTGTGAAGCTCGTGGTGCGGTTGATGGAAAGGCTCCTGGACTACAGGACCATCATGCATGACGAAAACAAAGACAATCGTATGAGCTGCACAGTCAACGTGCTGGTGAGCGAAACCTTAATTAAACCTTCTATCTTCACAGCGTGCTGCATGCAAACAGCCAGGGCATTCTGGAGCCCAGAGGACAGCTGACCTTAGAACAATCCACAGCATAGCATAGCTTCCCCCTGCCGGGGTGGGGGTGGGAGGTCCTCTCTGGGGCTGTGAAGGAAGGGCAGAGAATTACCTGCATATCTGACAGCTTGACTCCCTTCTGAATGTTTCACAATGTTCCTGCTGCGACTGAGGGTGGCAAGCCATCTAGTTTCATAGCCAAAGTTGCACCTTGTGAATTCCAGATAGGAATAATCTCCCTTTATTAAATCAGAGTCATGTACTATAGTGAGTGTTCTGAGTGGTAGCATCCAAAAGATATATTTATCCTTTGTCCTGAGAATATGACTCTTTCTGGAGAAAGGCATCTCTCCAGATGAGACCCAGATAGCTCAGTTGGTAAAGTGCTTGCCTTACTAACCTGAAGCCCCGAGTTCAATCCTCCAAAGCATACATAAAAATAACCCAAAGCATGGTGGCTCAGAATCCTGTCAACGGTGAAGCGAAGAAGGTTGGAAAGTTGTATCCCTGGGTCTCGATGGGCAGTTAGCATAGCCCACTGAGTAAGCTGCAGGTCAATAAGGGACTCCATCTCCAAAACAAAAAAAAAAACAACCAGAAAACAAGCTGAGGAATGATTGACAGCTTTGCTCATCCTCTTACACTCACACATGCATGTACACCACACACACACACACACATGCACACTGAAACTTGAGATGAGATTAGCATGGAAAGCCTAAGTAGATAAGGGTTAAATCTATTCAAAAGAGTTCTTATACAAGGGAAAAGAAGAAGTTGTGTGTGGCAGTGTACTTAGAGAATAGAGGCATGAAGATCATGAGAGTTCAAGGCCAGCCTCAGCTATATAGCTTATTTGAGACCAGTGTGGGCTGCATGAGACCCTTGCCTCAATTTACCACCCGCCAAAAGGAAAGCAGACACAGACATCAAAGAGAAGCCAGGTGAACAGGGGGAAGCAATTAGAGTGACGAATACAGCATCCACAGAACTCTGGTAATCTCTAGAAGCCAGATGGGTCAAGAAATGAGTCTTCCTTAGAGCCTTCACAGAGAATGCAAAGCCCTAACAGACACCTTGACTTTAGAAGTTTATGACTATGAGGATGTCTTTGTGTTGTTTGAAGCCACCCAGTTTATGGTCATTTGTGAGAGCCCCACAGAGCAATAGTGCAGGACAGCATGGATGGAGGGTGGCAAGATGAATTTGGTTATGCTTGACCTTGCCTGTTCCTAGTTTGACTACGATGCTGTTAGGTCTGTGGACACCATTCCTGGTGCACCTCCTTCTTAAGGAGCATCCGGGAAGAGCAGGAGGACCAGTGTGCTTTTAGGAAGCTTGACAACAGGCAAGCTCAAGTCCAAGGAGTGGCTGGGCTGGCCAACCTCAAGCCTCTCTATATCAATGTACTTCCCAATCTGGCTTCAGGGATCTCTGCATTTTCATGTACTACTGTACCCATAAGGAACCATAATGGCTGACTCCTGGCCAGGTAGGACTATTCTCTGCTTCCCACAGCTGTCTCTAGGCAGAAATTCCTACCATGCCTAACTTCCTTCACTATTCTTCCCAGTCACTGGCCTGTGGTTTCAGGCCATGACCCAGTCATTGAGTAGCATGTAAGCACTTAGCCTTCATGTCCATGTCTACCATTTGTGTGACTTGCAAGTACTTTGAGGTCACCAGAATGGACTTTTGTATCAGGAGGAATGTGATATAGCATTCATTCTTTATTGAGTTACCAAAGGGGTTGGAGAGATGGCCCAGTGAGTAATATCACTTGCTAAGTGACCATCAGACCCTGAGTTTGCATCCAAGTGTTAACGAAAACTCAGGCAGAGTGGCATATGTGCCTATAAGTACAGCACTGTGAGGGACAGAGACCGGAGGATCTCTGGGCCTTATTAACTACCAACATAGTTACAGGTTCAGTGAGAGTTGCCGTCTCAGTAGAATAGAGAGCAGCAAAGCTGACATTCTCCTCTAGCCTCTGAACACATTCATGGACACACACACACATACACACAGAACACATACACTCACACACTAACTCACACATAGTCACACACATACACTCACATATACACACATGTACACACTCACATACATACACTCTCACACACACACCACACATACTCACATATACCACACACATATAATCATATATATATTAAGAAAAATCAGAAGGATCTGGAGAAATGTTTAAAGGTTAAGAGTGAGTATTGCTTTTGCAAAGGACCTGAGTTCAGTTCTCAGCACCCATATCAGAAATCTGCGAGCTTCCTGTTAACTCCAGCACTAGGGGACCCAGTGCCCTTTTCTGGCCTTTAAGGATACTCATACATGGGTACAGGCATACATACATTCATATAAATAAATAATAAAGTAAATCTTAAAAACCGAAAGAAAAACCTGAGATATTTGAATAAGAAAAATGATCAGAAGCAGTCATTTTCACTCTCTGCTTCCCTGCGCATCAATGTAGTCTCAGTCTTGCCATGAGGAACTTCTTCTAAAAGTCCTGGTACAGCACAGCCCCTGTCTGCTGTCTGGACAAGCTGTTAAGACTGGTGACAAACATTCCGATAAGGAGTTTTTCCCTTCCATAAACATGGGGACCTATGATGTCTGTCAGTTGTAGAAAGAGCGTGAGAACCACCTCCCCTTTAACAGCAAAGGAAAAGAGTGAATAAGCTAAAAGACAAACAGTTCTAACATCCAGCTTCTTAGACTAACAAGTTCTCCCTCAGCCATGGAGGCAAGAAGATGCACAAAGTCATAGCTGCTGGAGCTGAAATCCCGGATAGTAGAAACCCTGGCTGGACATCACTGTCCCATCGGCATAAAATAACCATCCTAAAAACAGAGAGCACACTTTGGGGGACAGAGAAGCCATCGGAGCTAGACATGGACACTACAAAGGTTTCACAGATATTGGCCCAGGCATGTCAAATAACTGTGGGACTTAGGAGATGGTTCAGTCAGTAATGAGCTTGAGGATGAGAGCTGGAATTAAAGCCATGGGTACAAGAGAGGGTCCTGGGACATCGTAGTGAGAGGTGGGAAGAAAGGGCTTTCCTTGCTCTGAATCTTCTCTTAAGTCTCCAGCTGTAGCTGGAAATGCCCTTGTTACTGCTGGCCTCAAGGGAACCAGGATTCATTCGAATGTCAGGTGCAGCTCCAGGTAAAATGGGTCCTTCAATACAGAACCCTGCTTGCTGTCTGGATAGTCTGTTTCAGAGAGACTGGCCCTTTTGATCTGTGAGGTTGAAGACTCACTGTGTATATGTTTTTACAGTGTTGGTGTTTGCCAGCTCCTTGGGGCATACATGGTAGAGTTTAAACATCATTCTTAGATGCTAAATTTCGTGACGAGGAGCTCTCCTGGCCCCATCCCTTACTGGGGAGTTATTGGCAGATGATAACTGTGGGGAAGAAGAATCATTCTTAAAAATAAGTTAGTTTAAAAGAAAAAGAATGACTATGTTGGTCCTTGTTGAGTTTCTGGGTTCCAGCAGATGGCCCTTCTCCCATGCATATGTGACAGCATTCATTATATTTAATGTGTCATCTCCAAGAAACATAAGACTTAAAGTTAAGAGGAGGGCATTTGGGGGAGAGTTCAAAGGGGAAAATGGTCATTGGATATGATCATGTTTCATTGTATGCAAGTATAAAATTCTCAAGAAAAAAAAAAAAAAACTGATACAGAAAATAAAATGACTCTCATGCTTCCATCCTGCAGACCCATATGAGTTGACTCCTGTGCCTCTGTAGTGTCCTATGCATAACCTAGGGTATAGACAGTAGTCATCAGGGAGAAGAAACATCACTAGGCAGAAAGGGTAAGGCAGCGTCTCATGGTGTCACTCAGACTGAGTTGAGAGTCTCTATATAGACCGTGCTGGCCCAAACTCGTGATTCTTCTGCCTCAGCCTCCCAGTGCTGCCATATACATGTACACTGCCATGCTCATCAGAAGTGTGGCTTTGGTATAAAAGTTGAGTCAGATGTTATTTTGAAGTAATGTGTAGAAATAGCCCACTTACTGGAAATCACAAACTAACTTTTCTCTACCAGGGTTTTTGCACAAGGGCTTTCTTCTTTCAGATTTCCTTCCTTCCTTCCTTCCTTCCTTCCTTCCTTCCTTCCTTCCTTCCTTCCTTCCTCCCTCCCTCCCTCCCTCCCTCCTTCCCTCCCTTCCTCCCTTCCTCCCTTCCTTCTTTTCTTCCTTCTTTTTTTTTTTAAGTGAACATCCATTTTTCTTACACTGTAGTTTAGAGGGCCTCTCTCTAACACAATGGATTCTCTGCAGGAACATTATAGGTCCATGGAGGTGGGACTCTGCTTTAACAGCAGTGACAGTGGCCCCTTGTGGAACAGTCAGTGTGGCAGTGTTATGTAACTAATGTGACTTTGCCTTTAAATACACATGGCCAGTGGTTTGGGACGTGCGAGGACAAGAATGTCCCCATGCTTCTCCATCTCTCACACAGGCTGGCCTCAGCATGTGAAGTCATAGATGATGCCTTCACTTCCTCCCATTAGTAGACTGCTTATTCAAATGAGACCTGCTATAGTGATTGAGAGAGTGTGTTTTCAGTCAGAACCTTGTTCTGACTGAAGATGGGTGACTTTCAAATGACTGATATAGGTTTAGTCTTCAAGTGTCTCAAGTGTTTGAGATGAGATCCTTACAAAAGCAAAATTCGGGATTAGTGTCAGATGCTCAGAGCTCAGATGAATTGAGAGATCTACTCTACACACACTAGGTCCACTGAGTGTGCCAGTCGTAACTGAACCATGGATTTGCAATGATGAGTTGTTTTATTTTTTTGCTTTTGCCTTGTTGTTCTTTGTATTGTGTTGTATAATGGAGTCAGTTTTTTTTTTAAACAATGTCATGGTTTAATTTTTTTTCAGAATTTCTACAAAGAAATTGAAAGAGAAGAAATGTATATAAGGTACGTGTATGTCTGTGTGTGCATTGTGGTCTCCGAGATGTATATAAAGTAGGTGTGTGCCTTATTGGCTTACATCCTCTGTGTGTGCCACACTGGACAGCACCTGTGTGTGTGCTATAATCACTGTGCAATGTATATAAGGTATGTATGTGCCGAGCTGACCCTGCACCCTGTGTGTGCCTCGCAATCACTGTGAGATGTATATAAGATATGTAATATGCTGGGCTGACCAATACCCTGTGTGTGAGCTGTAATCATGTTACATTTATATAAGGTATGTATGTGCCAAGCTGGCCAGCATGCTCTCTGTACATGTTGGTCCCCTAAAAAGTCATGTGATCAAATGAGAAATATGGTGATAAATTTTCCAGAAGTAGACAGTATAATTTTGCAGTCTATTCTTATTTAACTAGTAACCTATTCCCACGTGCCTATGACTTTCTCTCACAAAGATGAAAAATGTTTTGTGTGGCTGGCTGGACTTGATTCTTTATTTGCTTTTAAGATATACGGGGGATATAGCCCACTGGTGGAGCACTTTTAAGATCTACGGGGGACATAGCCCACTGGTGGAGCACTTACCTAGGTTGTGGAGGACCTAGGTTTGAACTTCACCATCATTGGACGATCAAAGCTCTTGATTAGAATGACACTATATTTCTCAATCACTTTTCAGGCTATGTGGCCCCTAATTAGCAAGGTTACAGACCACCTTATTGAATGAAGTTAGCTTGTCACCTGTGTGACAGAAAGCTTGATTGTGTGGTAGCTACACAGAGTGTACTTGCATGGTTTTCTTATTTTTTTCACTTTTTCTTTTAAAACATATGATATGAATATAATAAACTTGGGAAACAACCAGCCTCTTTGATCCAAAATGTGTCTGGCTGAGGAGTAAAGAGCCTCCCTTTCTTCCTACAGCGCCGACTTCCTTTTGATCAAGTCTGCTGTCACTGCTGCCTTTTTTTTTTTTTTTTTTTTTTTTTTTTTTTTTTTTTTTTTTTTTTTTTTTTTTTTTTTTTTTTTTTTTTTTTTTTTTTTTTTTTTTTTTTTGGCTTGTGGATTTAGATCTTTATGGATCTCTGTGTATATGCATGAGAAATGCACAATCTAGATTGTCTAATCTCATTTCAAATGTTTGAGGAATGTAACTGGAAAAGATGAAAGAAATAAGGAACCCTACAATGAAATTCTTACCTTTATATATTATCCACATTTTTTTCCTACAAAGATGACTTAAAATTATATATTTGTATATGTGTATTGCCAACATATACTTTTCTTTATCTATGTATGGTATATATGTCTGTCTGCATATATATTATTATTATTATATTTATTCTTATCAGTTCTTTTTGTGACTTCTACACCAACAGTTTGCAAGGCATTATGAATTATGAACATAGTAAAAAGAAAGTATAGCCATGAGTTACCGTTGAATGTCAAATTTAGCACCTACAGCCCTCAACACAAATTACCCTGTGAGTCCTTAAGAATGCAGTCCTATTTCATCACCAGGTACTTGTATAAGCTCTGCGACCTGCACAAAGAGTGCGATAACTACACAGAGGCGGCCTACACCTTGCTTCTGCATGCGAAGCTTCTAAAGGTAAGAAAAATCACCTTACACGTCTATGCAGCTCTTCTTATAAATTCTGACTTTATTTCAAATTTTCCTTTTCCATGACAAATTTTAGTAAACCACTGGCATATGATTTTATGGGTATGGGCTACAGTCAGTGATAGAAATAAAAATATCCATGGGCTCTGATTGCAGACTCGGCCCAGCTAATGCCGATCTAACAAGGTGTCAGGTTTGCAAACCTTCTGTGGGCTGTGAAGCAGCTGTGACTCAGAACAACATGGATAATTAGGAATGACCCTGGTAGAGCAGTAGAGCAGCGGAGAGGAAGGATAAGTCCTCCTCCTCCTCACAGAGGGAGGAAGCAGACCCAGACTTTTCTGCAGAGCAGGCCATGCTGGGAGATTCAGTGTTGGCTGTTCGAGTCTGTAACGTGTGTTGCTAATGAGCAATAGCCTGAGAACTTTCAACTGCGGTGAGTCCTTTCCTCCTCGGCCCACTCTAAGGCGTTGGCCTTCTGCTTGTCCTGATGGGTTGTGTGCTCTCTGACGTTCAATTCCAGAATAGGTAATAATACAAAGTAGATCCTTATAAAATAACTAGACCAGGTGGGTGGACAGATGGATGGGTGGGTCAGTGAGTAAATGAATGGATGTGGGAAGGAAAGTGGGGTCAGAGAGAGGTATAGAAGCATGGATGGGTGGATGTTGGATGATGGATGGGGGAAGGGTTGATGGATAATCGATGATGGGTGGATGGGTGGGTGGATGGATGGATAGATGAAGGCTGTGAAGATGCATGAGAAGGTGGTAGATACGGATAGACAGATGAAGAGATGGACTAACTTCTATGCAACTTCAAGTTTTATATTTTAGAATTTTAGCCAGTCTTTGATTATCTTTCTCATGACACCCTTGTTTTGTTTTGTTTTGTTTTAAATCAAAAAATTCTGCATGAGATAAACAAGAACCATTAGAGTGTTTAGTCAATGACTCTTGTTTCCAAATTAGGATAACCTCCCAAACAGCAAAAGTACAATGAGAGATAAACCCACAAGAGAAAAATTACATTAAAATGTGTGTTAGAGCTGGGCAGTGGTAGTGCACACCTTTAATCCCAGCACTTGGGAAGCAGAGGCAGGTGGATTTCTGAGTTCAAGGCCAGCCTGGTCTACAGAGTGAGTTCCATGACAGAGAAATCCTGTCTCGAAAAACCAAAAAGGAAAGAAAGAAAAAAGAAAAAAGAAAAAAGAAAAAAATGTGTCTTAGGAGATGTGTTTTGGATCATGGGAGTCAAGGAGGATGGTATTCCAGAGTTAAACCCCAGACGGATTCCTCTGTCTCTGTACACACACACACACACACACACACACACACACACACACACACACTCACACAAGGCTCTGCAGCATTTCCCTTTGCCTGAAATGAGCAGGGTCCTAGCAGGCAGAAGGCAAAGAGCTGGCTTACTCTTGCGCCCCCTCCACAATCCTGGAGGTTGGATGCCTAAGGACCCCTCCTGTCTGGCAGCCATCTGAAGCTTTCCCAAGGAGTATCAGCCTTGAAGATAAAGATTTCATAGCATGCCCCTGGAAGCAGCCATTTCCTTTGTAAAGTCCGATGTCTGTATTTATTAGAAATCCAAATGTCAGGAACAGGGTATTTTTGCAAAATGTGAACATCTTGTTATTCACACCAGGGAAATTAAAACGGCTTGGCAGACTGCTCACACTCTTATAACATAAACTTTGTAAGTCTGTAAGGATGTTAAATGTCTGTGTGTGTGTGTGTGTGTGTGTGTGTGTGTGTGTGTGTGTGTGTAAGCGTACCATTTGCTTAATCTTTGGATATATTGAGGACAGATGGGGTTGTCACTGACTGTGCGATAGTCTATTCCACAGCCTAGATCAATAGGCTCAATTGCATTATCTCTTCCACTGGGCTCCAAATTTTCCAATTAAATGGTAAATGAAACATAATCTGCCTCCATATTTCTTATACTGTTGCATTTTGTGATTTTTTTCTGGAATATGTTTGATATTATCAATGTGAATTATCAATGTGAATTTGTGCTGGTCAATCAACTTACTAAACAAAATGGTTTGTATTCCTGTATCTATGAATTAAAAAGGTTCTTAAAAAAATACAATCTTTTCTACTATTTTTTTTATCAAAAATACGAATGATTAAAAGCATGAGTGTTTAGCTTAGCAGTGAATTTATTCATCTGCAGACTTACCATGGGAAGTATGGGGAACTTCCCCATCCAGATTCAATACAGTACTTGTATGATCTGAAATCATACAATAAGCCTTAACCTTTTGGTCCTTACTTGTCAGTTACCCAAGTTTGGTGTTTGCATCCACAACTCTACCTCTACAACTACCAATTGTGTTACAGAGACTCAGGTTATGGAACGTCTCAGTTCTGCTTGCAGATGGGATCTGCAAGGCCATCTTTAATTTGAGCATCCTGTAGACCATATAAAGGTCTCCCTGCTCCTGCCCAACAATCCTAGGGATAGGGAGCCCTCACAGAGTTCTGTTTGAGGCAGCCCAAGGCTCTTGACTTTAGGAAGGCTGTGTGCCTGGAAGTAAGCATCTGATGGTTTGTCACCACCTTCAGTGGAACCTAACTCCCCACTTCTCCATTCCAGTCCATTTGTCCCTTTGTTCTATGTCCCAGCAGCACCATGACACCCACCCCTTGCCCCACTCTCCTTGTCTCTCATGCCCCTCACAAATGTCATCATAGCTGGTCCTGTGCTTTAACTATCCCACAGAGTTCACTGGGATATCCCATGCTCTCACTCACACTTGTTTGGGTAATGATGGCCTGGAAGTCAGTTGCTTCTTTCTAAGACCCTCTCTGTCCTGCCTTAACAGAGGGTCACATTACACCTCACAGATCCATCTGAGAAGCACATTCCTGCCGTGCCCTGAGCCTCCCAGGCCACCCCAGGCAAAGTCACATCTCATACTCCTAGAAGCCTATGGGGTCTTCTTCAGGGATATTATATCCCATGATGCACTTGTGTGATAGGTGGCTCAGAGCTCCAGTGGGTGAGTCTCCTCACACAGCTTGACCCATAGGCACATGGAAAGACCTCAGGAAACATCAGCTCACTGTTACTGAAACCCATAACAACAACGGTTTGTTAATACTGAGGAGTTTCACATGCTTTGCCTGTCAACTGGCCTTAGCTTCCATTCTTCTACTTCTTCAGTTCACACAAAAATTGGCCAGCACTGCCACAAATACTGACAGAACCTATGCTAGGCAATGGGCCAACAGCTGGTAGTGCAGAGACACCTCTCCTTCCATAAGGAGAGAAGATGGAGTTCCCTTCTGAATGACTTGTGATCCACATACATTGTCTATTAAGGTTTTGAGTGACTTCTAACCAAGGAGAGAGAGCGCCCTCATTGCCCACTGAGAACTGTCACCAATCACTTGCTTATTGTACACCCTGGCTGCCAGGAAGCTATTTGCAAGCTTGGGAGCCCAAGCTTTCTAGGGATTTTCTACTGGGCAAGTCTGGCTCTGCCTTCTCATCCGTCCCTCTTGTTGGGCCCCCCAGGAACAGGTTGTACCCCTGGCATTCCCAGTCCTGGACAGTCTGGTGACAGTAGCCCTAGGCCCCTGGCATCAGAGTCTCATACCCACACTCAATGCCTGTCTTACTGCTCAGTGATATTATTGAACATGCCCCTGCCTCCGCATTGTTCATTTCTTGTTTTTTCCGCAGTGGTCAGAGGACGTGTGTGCAGCTCACCTCACTCAGCGGGATGGGTTCCAGGCGACAACGCAGGGACAACTGAAAGAGCAGCTCTACCAAGAAATCATCCACTACTTTGACAAAGGCAAGGTAAGACACACACTGTCCCTTGGTCTCTTTCATATGTTCCTCCACAGCACTAGAAGTACAATTTTTTTATTAAATATTTTCTTTATTTACATTTCAAATGTTATCCCCTTTCCTGGTTTCCCCTCCAAAAACCCCCCTATCCCCTTTCCTCTTCCCCTGCCCACCAACCCACCCACTTCTGCTTCCTGGTCCTGGCATTCCCCTATACTGGGGCATAGAACCTAGAAGCACAATTCTTAACACACAATGTTCACAGAAACAGAAATGTATTACATATTGTGTACGGAAGTATTTTATGTATGTTCCTCTGGCTCGGACTTATAAGAAACCCCTTTATATAAGAAAAAAAATCAATAGCTCTTTTAGGAACTCTATGGATAGTAAGGCCTGAAGACATCTGATTATTTTGATAGCTCTTACTTGAGGAACCAGGTCTGGAAGAGCGTCTTGGACATGTCTGTGTGCTTGAAGCTGGTATATGCCTTTGGCATCTTCCATTTTCCTGTTGTCACTGAAAAATTAACCCTGTGACGAGACGGGCTTTGTTCCACCTTGGCAGTTTGTAGATTAATTGGCTTAAGCAAAATGATATATTCAGTTGACTTTTTCTAAGGGAAAGCTGCCATCATTTTAATCAACCGTCTTACACTTCGTCACTGTCCTTGTGATTAGATGTGTAGTCACTATAAAATCTAGCCACTCTGTTTAAGAAATCCATAAAACCAAGATGACTTCCAAGCTCCTTCCGGGGTTCCACTGAATTTTTTAGTCATATCAAGGCTGTTCTGTGTCACTCCAGCAGGATCTCACAAGGTGTTTTATTTCCTATTATCTCTGTTGGGACAGAACGCTTTGTTTGTTTGTTTGGTTGGTTGGTTGGTTGGTTGGTTATTGGGTTTTTTTTTGTTTTGTTTTTTTCATTTTTTGTTTTGTTTTATTAGATATTTTCTTAATTTACATTTCAAATGCTATCCCGAAAGTTCCCTATACCCTCCCCCTGCCCTGCTCCCCTACCCACCCACTCCCACTTCTTGGCCCTGGTGTTCCCCTGTGCATATAAAGTTTACAAAACCAAGGGGCCTCTCTTCCCAATGATGGCCGACTAGGCCATCTTTTGCTACATATGCAGCTAGAGACATGAGCTCTGGGGGTACTGGTTAGTTCATATTGTTGTTCCTCTTATAGGGTTGCAGACCCCTTCAGCTCCTGGGGTTCTTTCTCTAGTGGGACAGAATGCTTTGAACAGTAGAAACATATCACCTTTCAATGCAGGGGCTCTCAGCCTGGGGTGCAGGTGGAGTGGAGCCCAGGGTCTCTCTGGAGGCCTTCCAGGACCACATGCTTTATGAATGTGGCTTATAGCAGTCATAGTGGGCAGTGGTTGGTACTTGTTCCCTTGCAGAGTCATCACCCAACTGTCTGGGTCTTCCCCATGCTTACAGTGTGCCTGTGTCTATATGCCTTCTCCTATGAGGACGGCAGACGCTGGCCTCACAAGGAGCCCCACCCTGCTTCATAGAAGTGAACTATGTCTAAAAATGTCCACATGAAGCTCTCACTCACAGATATCAAGGCTTAGAACTGCCCGTGTCTTTGTGGAAATGCATTTCTACCTACAGCATCCTGTGTTGTACAGAAGAACCTTTCTCCTTGGGTGTTATTCACAGGAACCCAACTGTCTTAAAAGTGACCGTTTAGTAGATTCCTCTGTGAGCACAAGCTCTGGATTCTCTCCACATCTGAATTCATCGTATGTTATCTTTTCTCATGGTGTATGTGTGTGTTGCTGAGAATTGAACCTAAGCCTTACATGTGCAAGCCTTACATGTTGGGGGATGGGGCAAGTGCTGTGCCCCCCACCATTCCTTCTGTTAACCTGCTTATTTCAAAACACCAGGCTGACTTTGAACTTGTGATCCTCCTTGCCTCAACATTCTTGGCAGCTAGGATAGCGGGCCTATGCCACCTGTCTTCTTAACACAGGGAAAAGTCCAAATTCTCTACCCAGGGCACTTGGAAGGTAGATTTTTCGTGACCCTATAATAGACTGGAGGGATGTTAAGAAGTGAGGCTTTCACCAGTGGGCCCCCCTTTGCTTTGTGGCTTTGTGGTAAGCTGGGGAATGATAACCAGGCTCTGTGAAGCCCAGGCAGAGATCCCAGGCAGGAAGCCTAAGGAAAACAAGGGTCCACCATGTCTGAGGAGCGTGTGGCTCCATGGGCAGCCAGACTCAGGCTCTCCATGAGCAGCACAGCTCGAAGGGTCTTAGACACTGCAGTTTATCTGGCTTTGTCTCCCTCTCTTTTCCCCTCACCTTACTCTGTTTTTGCCATGCTTGTTGGAGTCTGGAATATACCAGTATTGTTCTGACTAAAAGCTATCTATTGTTCCCACACACACAACTCTTTCTTCTTCATCTCAGCCTAAATATCACCTCTTCCTCACCCCTGAGCCACTCTGTCTTTCTTCAGAGTTCTTCCTTTAATTTGCTACAAGAAGTTTACATACATGCTTCTGTAGCCTCAACCGAAGAGGCTGTGAGCACTGGAAACAGAGGCTTCACTTGTTTCTTCTCCCAGAATGCCTAAGGCTCAGAACAGTGCCTGCTGCCTGCTGCCTGCTGCCGGCTCACTGGGGGTGGGGGTGGGGCTCGCTAGATGACCAAACAAATAAATGCCTGCCATGAGAGTGGCTTACTTTTTGTAGGAATGAGACAGAAGACAGTGGGGTTTTGCTTTTTGGTTTGTTACTGTTGTTGTTAATGAAAGATAACCTGTTAACTTTTTCTATACAGTAGTTAATCTTAAAAAAGAAATCACATGAAGGGGCAAAAATGAATGCAATCATTTTAGAATGTTGATATCCAACCTTAATCTGCAGGGACATCTGGCTATCATGAGTGAGAACCAGTGTCACTAGAAATCTCATGGCTGGGTCTGAGCATGTGGAGCTGAGTTTCCCATAATGCACAAGGCGTCCCCAGCACAGAGAACATTCAGCCCAGAATGTCAATAGTGCTGAGGTTGGAAAGCCTGCTTTAAAAAAGAAAAAGAAAGGAAGAAAGAATCCATGTGACAAAATAGTATAGACAAAAAAAGAAAAGCCAGCATTAGGCCTGTCCCCAGATGTCCCTATGTTGTGGAAACAGAAAGAAGACCATGGTGACGTGATCCATTGGCTGACCTTGAGTCAGAGTGAGCTTGGGAGGGCTGCGTTCCCAGCTGCCATTCCAGTTGTATTGATAAAACAACAAGATTGGAAAGCCATTTCGGAGTGCCTGCGACATTTCCACCAGAATGTTAAAAAGGAACCAGTCCACCCATCTACACGGGTCTACAACACAGATGCTGGAGAGAACTCCAATGCATAGGGCAAGCAGTGCCTGTGTAATGAGTTGGCAGCAAAGGGTTCATCTTCATATCAGCAAGCAGGATGTGTTCTAGGAAGCCATTATCTTTTATGCAGCCTGGGATGGGCCAGAACATTCTGGAGTTTTGGCCTGGAACTCTCCAGAGTTCTAAACAGCACTGGTCCACTTCTGCTCAGACTAGGGGCCATCTCCCGGAACAAGGCCCGGGAAGGCTGGCCATCTACTCAGGTAGATGCAGCCCAGGAACAGATAAGAGGGAGTAGTTTCCCTGAACTGCTTCTCTTCTTGTCTTCTGCTGAGGCAAACCACATGGCCATACAGACCCTCCAGGGATAGGCAAGGGCCTAGGAGAACAGGACAGCATGAGGGGAACCTACTGCCATCATGCACCACAGCACTTGATCAGGGTGAGTTCTAGATAATGGTGTTCTCAGAACATAAGGCAGTTAATCTCTCTGTGTCTCTGTCTCTCTGTGTGTGTGTATGTGTGTGCATGTGGGCCCACATAGAAGCCCCCAGGGGTGTTCTCTGTTACTATCCACTCTGAGATGGGGTGTCTCCATAACCTGGAGCTCACTGATTGGCTAAGATGAATGCCCAGAAAGCCCCTGGATTCCCCCTGTCTCTGCCTTTCTAGGACTGGAGTTATAGCTGCACAGCACAACACCTAACATTTTTATGCAGGTGTTAGGAATTCAAACCCAAGTCTTTCTGCTTGTTCAGCAAGCACTTCACCCACTGAGCCATCTTGCCCACCCTAGAACTATTAATCTTCACTTCTCCCAAAAGTACTACACATCTAATGGTGTGACTCCTCACAGCTAGAGATAGAGGAACTGCTATCTAAGAGAACGTGACTCTGGTGTTCATCCTGGCGTCTCTGTGACTGATTACCATTCTTCCATTTGAGAGATCCTGAAAGGCAATCCTGATAGGAAAAGTGTTGCACAATGGGTCCCGGTGTCTTGTGAGGTCACAGGGTAGGCGTGTAGCATAGTAGGTGCAGACAGTTGGACACGATATCCAAGACTTTGACTCACTTTCATTGAGGAAACAAGTTAGACTACATAGTAATTGGAGAAGCAATGTTCACCATACATTTTGCTCTGATTGACTTTGTTGTATTGTCCTCTTTTTGTCAACTTGACAAAGGCTAGGTTCATCTGGAAAGAAGGTACCTTAATTGAGAAAATGTCTTAAGATTGGGCTATAGGCAAACCTGCAGGGACAAGACAGAAGCTAAGGAAAAAGGAGGGGCTGTTGCAGGCCACTGTGGTGACGTCTAGCAGCCAAGAAACTCAGCAGCAGGGCTAGGAAGATGGCCTGCATGTTATATGAAAACATTTCACCTAGGACCTGCATTGCATCCCCCAACACACAGAGGAAAAGCATGGGACAAGGCCGCACATCTGTTATCCCCACACTGGGAAAGAATGCCAGGAGGATTCTCTGGCTTCCTGGCCAGCCAGCCTAGCAAAACTGGGAAAGCTCCAGTTTCAGTGAGAGACCCTCTCTCAAAAACAAAACCAAGGTAGAGATCAATAGAGGAAAATTCCAGGTGCTCACCCCTAGCTTCTACACACACATACATGCAGGTGTCCTTTCACACACATGTGTACACATGAAGTGCAATGTTACTTTGTTGACTGTGCTGGCATTTCCTGGAACTTCCCTTATTTGAGTTGAGAAGTGTGGCCCTCGGTAGTGCATTTGCCAATGCTGTCCAGAGCCCACCACTGTCAGTTTTTATTTCCTGGGCTTGTAAGGACTGGTCACGTTATCTCCCGGAGAGCTGCATTCTTGTTTACCACAGGGGATGAGAGGCTTCCATTACCAGCCACCCACCAACTCCTCTTAAGTCATGCCTCTATGTTCTACTTGATTCTGTGTTGGAGCATTGGACTATCTATTTTGCTCCTTGCTCTGACACATTAGCAAGGATGGAAGGGAGCCAGTCCCACATGGCAGGGAAGGCACAGCAGCAGCATAAGGTGGCTGGTCATTCTACATTTACTACACCCATCATCAGGAAGCAGAGGGAAGACAGAAAGTAGGGCTGAGCTACCAAGCCTCAAGGCCCACCCACAGTGATTCACTTTCTCAAACCCTATACAGATTCATCAGCTTGCCAAAACAGCATCACCATCTGAAGACCACATGAGCCAGTGGGGGATTGTATTAGTCAGGGTCCTCCATACTAGTGGTCCTCAACCATTCTAATGCTGTGACCCTTTAATACAATTTCTCCTGTTGAGGTAAATTATTTCATTGCTACTTCATAATTATAATTTTGCTACTGTTATTAATTGTAATGTAACTACCTGGTATGTGCCCCCAGAGAGGTCGCAACTCACAGAATAAGAACCACTGCTCTAGACAAACACAACCAATAGAATGGATGTATACTACTAGTTGAGGGCTTCTTAGATTGGCTTCAGGGTAGCTCAGGATTGCCATTTTCATAGCAGAGAAGCTGAGACCCCCCAGCTCCATGAACCAGCTAGATACCTGAAGAACCAACCACTGATCTTCAGTTCAAACAGGAAGCCCAGAAAAGCTGATTCTAATATCATGGAAGGAATCAGCAGCCAGAGCAACAGGGTAGTAGAGCTCACCAATGAGAATGAAGATCAATGGGGCAGAAGAGCGAAGCTTTCTTTCCTCCATGAAATTGTATCTGGCCTGATATGTTTAAGATGGGGCTTTCTACGATAATGTAGGCAATTCCTCACAGACATGGCTACAGGTCATCCTGGTATACAGACCATCAACCTGTGGAGACCAAAGGACAGCTTGTAGGAAGAGTTTTGCCCTACTAGCATGTAGGTTCCAAGGTCATAATCCTGTCCTTAAGAGAAGGCAAAGACCTCCACCACAGAGCCATGTCACCACCCCTAAGCTGTGTGTTTTTAGAGTAGTTTAGATTTACTGCAAAAGTGAGCAAAGAGTGCAGAGTTATCCTTGTTCCCCTGCCTCATACCCCAGTACTTGAGAGTGTCAGCAGTCAAGGTTTTTGTTTTTTGTTTTTTGTTTGCAACTAAGGCCCCCTCTGGATCAAAGATGCTGTCATCACTTAGGTACTCCATGAAGTTCCTCAGACAATTGTATGATCTTGCTTCTTGACCCTGCCTCTGAGCCCCAGGGAGGCCTCAAAAGCATCTCTCGTCTTCTTTGCACGTGCCACCGCATCAGAAGCATCCCTGCCCCATTAGTCCTCCCACGATTATCCTAGCTGTGCATGCTTTTAATACACTCTGTCCCGAGTCTTGTACTAACTTGGCTCCAGCGCTGCCCCCAGCACCGCATTCACTCACAATAGAGGTTGCTAATGGGACAAAGAAGGGTCCTTGCAAGAGAAGGGCTGGCCATTACTATACAGAGCCCTGTTTGTCTGATAAAAACAGCCACCTTCAGTCTGAGTCGGGTTAGCAGCTTTTTGAGTGGGTGAGAGGACAAACACCTGACACCGATGAGATTTGCCAATGGCACTCATGGCCTGGCTCTTGCGTCCCACTTAAACCTCAAGCAAGTTTGATACAGCACTTAGACATGCATGTTTAATTTTTTATTCCATTTATTCACTTGTATGTATACGTGAGTATATACATGAGTAGAACATTGAAATTATTTTTAAATAGTGTAATAAGATAGAAAGGAAAGGAAACTTCACCAAACCTTGTTTCAGGCAGAGCTCTGGATACAGCTTGACACCTTGGGTCTGGGTTTCCTTGCACTTAAGAAAATCTTCGCTCTTTGCTTGCTATGTGGACATGGTGCAATAAACCCTTGAGTGGCTGCACTGTTGGGACTTTGAGTGGTAATATGGGGAAAGTCGGGCCCACAGCATCCCGGGCAGTGTGACTTATAACAGGGTGTTGCTGGCAGGCTAAGAGGAAGGCTTCATTCTCAGATCCACAGCTGCCTTAACAAGAGGGCCTGGGCTGAGGCTGGAATCGAATCTAAGAAAGCCTCCACCTCTACCTTGTGCCACGACACCAGCAAGGCCAACCGGAGTTCTTGTCCTTTGTATTGGCCGCATTTACCTGTAAAGTATGACCTGCTAGTTTTCTGTGTTTCTCCTATACAAAATCACTCTTCTATTTTTGCTTTTCTTCCGTTCTTTAACGTTTTTGAATGACTTTCAGCCTAGCAGTTGGCATCTTAATCTTTTTCCTTTCTCTCCACAAAAATGTCATTTCCATTCACTCTCATTTTCATTCTCCAACACTTCTTCCTTCCACAGCCCAACAATTACTGCAGACTCTTTTTCCCATTCCATTTTTACCCCCACCTGGGCCTCTCCTTGCAAAAGCCTCCCTCCGTTCGGCTTTATCTGGGAAGCGGGCGTTCTTTTCTGAAGCTGCTCCAAATTGTCTGTCTTATTGTGTTTGGCTGAGGCCTAGTAATTTTCAATAAAGCCCTTAATCCAAGTACTTCACTGAAAATTACCAGGCTTCTCTGTGGAGGATGAGAGTTGAAAATAGCAGCCACGCTATTGGGAGAATTTACAGTAGGGATGCCAGTCCTACCCAGGTGACTGCGGCTCTCAATATCTCAAGTCCAGACCCTGCCGGCCATTAACAACGACGATGTATAATTTACGGCCAGGATGATGTGTGGAGCCCTACAACGGTTTTTAATTGGATTTCTCCTTCTTTAGAATAAGATTCCATTGATGAAGTTCACACTTTGCCTTGTGCCAAACTTGTGGGTAAAAAAAAAATCAAAACCAAAATGCACACAGCCTACATCATCTGTGAGCTGTAAATAGGAGTTTGGAAGTGTGTTTCCTTTTTGTGTGTGTGAGAGGGAGAGAGATGGTTGGATTTTGTTTCTAAGTTGGGTGACATTTTCACATCCTGTGACATTCCCTTTTAGAAGGCCGTGGGCAGGCCTTGTGGAACCCTGTCATGAGTTCATTTTCAGGCTTTGCAAACTCACAGTGTGAGCCTGAGTCTATCTCATCAGATGGAATCTCTGTGGAACTTCAGATCTCTTAGGTTCTTTGGGATTTGACGCTATTAAAAGGAATTAACTTTTGTCAGAGCATTTGAGCCAGGAGCAATGATGTCACACTTTAGCCTGTAGGATCACAGAGAAATTTCTCCACTAACAAACCTACTGTGTGCTGTGGGCCACTCTGCACCCTGATATACACAAACATAGACAGAGTTAACCTCAAGGGACTCATGGCCAGCATCAAAGTTCTCAAAGAGTGGCTAAATAAGGAAGCCTTCCTTGAGCATGTCACACAGGTGGACATAGGTAGACCTACCTCACAGGTGTCAGTGGTCCCTTGTGCAGATTTGGGGACCAGAAGGATGTTAACTGAGCATGAAGGCCTCCTGCCGGTCCTGGGCCACCTCTGGTGCAGAGGGGCCTCAAGCAGAGCTGTGGCCTCTTCCACAACATTGATCCTCATCCATTAAACACCAGAAAGCTGTGTGGGACTCTGGAAATTCAGGAGGTAATTGAGTGTGACTATTCCCAATAACTGCCAGGGAAAACGGAGGAGCAGTAAAAAAATGGCCGAAAGTCAGGCCTCATATAAAACACCTTTGCTAGGGAGCTGCTCATAGCCAGTATGCGCACTAAACCAGAGTTGCCCATGGGAGTCCTGGTGAATCAGCCAGTGAATGACCTTTCACCCCTAATGACATCTCCTTCTTCATCTGCTGCTGCCCTGCCATCCTGAAGCATCTCCATCCCTGTTATCCACATTATGTCTGCCTTGAGAAATCAATACCTGGTATATTCTCTGCTACCATGAAGTGTGTGTGTGTGTGTGTGTGTGTGTGAGAGAGAGAGAGAGAGAGAGAGAGAGAGAGAGAGAGAGAGAGAGAAAGAGAGACCGAGAGACCTCCTTGCCTGCCACTGTCTTGACACTGAGACAGGTGTTTTATTAGAAAAGAAAGTTTTCTGGGTGTGGGGCTTAAAGAAATGGGGAGCTCCAGAAACAAGGAAGATAGTAAAGATTACCATCTCAGGAAAGGGGAAGAAGACAGAGGCCAAATGTGCCCCCCACCCCAGACGATGGCTAACAATTCCCCAGACACCATAAACTGGATTAAAGACCTCAGATCAGAAAATAAAGTTGTCTGCGAATCCAGGCATTTTCATTGGGGGCTGTTCAAGCCTGCTAATCCTGTAGCTCTTGTAAGAATGGAACTGAGCCCAGGTTCAGTCACCAAAGGTCAAAGCGATTCTTTCGCTGAGACAATCTAAATCTAGATCATATTGAATCTGCTTCCTCTGTGGTGCTGAAATATTTTCCTCGGCATTCGTGTTGGAAGTATGAAGTGCCCACACTCCCTGTAGAGCCCTGGTCCAATTAAAAATAGATGAAAATCTGCCCAGTGTGGAATCCTTTAACACAAGAGGAGGGGCATGGAGGGGGGGTGGCTTATATATTTATAGAAAATCTGATAGGAAACACAACCGTGAAACCTCAGGGTGAGCAAGAACAGATATTTACTTGAGACCTATATTTCTTTTAAAAACAATTACTTGGCTACGTATCTAAAATACCTCATCTGTCATTTAGGATCAAGACAGATTAAGCTTTTGCTCAGGAATGAGCAGCTAAGAGAAGGTATATTAGCTTACAGAAACTAAAGAACAATTGGCTAAAGGAGACCTACCAGGAGAAGGGATGTTGTCTTTGAAGTGGAAATATACTCAGGGAGGCCTGGGTCAGTGGTGCCTAGAAGGAACATTACCCGGGAGAGTGTTCTTCTGGGAATGTGAGCTCAGGCTCTGGAAGAGGACACAAAAGGTCTAGAGAGGCAGATGTGGATACACAGAGAATGTGAAATATCAGACCAAAGAGAGCAGTGTGAAGTGACCCCCTGACCCAGGGTCCCTGTCTCCTCTTGGACTCCTCTTCAGGCCAGTCTACTCTATCTGAAGCCCGCAAGGAACTTACTTTTACTTTGCTCTTCAGAGTATTAAAACTATAATCATTAATTCAGAGTCACCTTTTTTTTTTTCTCACCAAGAATGCCCAGTGGTATTGGACATAATGGCACACTGATGTCATCTCTCAGAACTTGAGAGGTGGAGGCAGAAGAATCAGGAGTTCAAAACCATCCTCTTCTATATAGTGAACTGGAGGACCCTGTCTCAGAATACCCACAGTGGGAGAAAGGGGAATAGTTTATAAAGTAGTAGGTACGAAGAGACTCTCTGGTGGGTGTAATTATAGGGGTATCCTTCAGTTAGTTGAGGGAGTCAATAATAATCAACCCCTGTGGTGGAGCCATCCTAGCAGGCAGAAAGCTCTGTGTCAGGGGTGTGCTGACTGACATCCCTGGAAGTGCTGGAATGTGACCTTCAAGAGTAAAACTGTGAGCCGGGCATGGTGGTGCACGCCTTTAATCCCAGCACTTGGGAGGCAAAGGCAGGCTGATTTCTGAGTTCGAGGCCAGCCTAGTCTACAAAATGAGTTCCAGGACAGCCAGGGCTATACAGAGAAACCCTTTCCCCTCTCACCCCCAGCTTTCCTGTCTGCTTCTCCGTCTGCAGCCTGCCAGGTGGTTGGGGAGTGTCATCTGGGAAGCACAGGTGGTTGGACACCATGTCAGCCAGGCATATGTTGATTTCACTTGCACCTGTGCTTGTCTATGTCAGTGATTCTCAGCCTTCCTAGTGCTGCGACCCTTTAACACCCGTTCCTCATGTTGGGGTGACCCCTCACCACAATGTTACTTTGTTGCTACTTCATAACTAATTTTGCTACTGTCATGAATTACGATATAATATGTAATAAGGGACCCCGAAAGGGTCTGAGCCACAGCTTGAAAAACACTGATTAAGTCCTTGTCAGGGAAACATTCCCCCAGCAGGTCTTCATCTTTCTTTCTTAAACTTTTTATTGGATCTTTGTGAATTTTACATCACGTCCCAATCTCACTTGCTCCCCCTTCCCCTCCTACCTCACCCTCCTTGCAACCTTCACTCCAACAGAGGGGGAAAAAAACTCATTGTGGAAGCTGTAGTGTGTCACAGTGGGTCCCACAGCACACCCTTTTGTCCACACTTCTTTGCCTGCAAATATTCATTGCAATGACTTGCTGGTCTGGTATGAGGCCTCTGGCTTCTGCTACTCTCTCAATACTGGGACTCATCTCAGATATCCTGTGGTTGCCTGTGTCCTGGAGATCCTGGAGTTTTGGATCTGTAGGACCTGCTCCTTCATGCTTTACATCAGGTCACTGATAGGGTAGATACTGGGATGGGCCAATTCAAAGCTCTGGATCTGGACCTGAGGGTTATCTGAGCTGGTCAGTACACTGGCTCTCCTGCTCTCCTGCCCTCAGGGTCAGCTCGCCAGCCATCCCCTGCCACCAAAGCCAGCTCTACCCTGCTGTCCAGGTGAGGTACAGGGTCTGCTCCCCTGAGTGTTTGTGTCTGGTGAGGGACATGGCCAGTTCTTTCAGTCTCATGACCCTGGGGGCAGCTCTCCTGCCTGTCATAAATGGCACAGGATGAAGAAGGGAAGGAGGGCATCTCTACCTTATCCATGTCCTGGAAACAAGAGACAGAACAGGCTCTCCTGTGCTCATGCCCTCCAGCTGGCTCACCTACAACTCCCACATCTGGGGCCAGTTCTACTGTCCCAGGTGAGAGACAGGGACAGATCTCCTGCTTTCATGACCCCAGGGTCAGCTCTCCCACCTGGTAGGTGGCAAGGGGCAAGAGTGAGGGTGTATATCTCCCTTGCCCACACGGCCCCATGACAGACAAGTTGAGGGGCCAGCTCTCTCATGACCCTTAGGGAAAGTCACCAATGCCTCCACCATCAAGGTCAGCTCTACTGTGCTGCCCAAATGAGGTGCAGGGTTCTGCTCTCATGGCCCCATCTGGGCCAACTCTCTCACCTGGGGGTCATCTCTTCCTCTCTTCCTTGCCTACATCACCACAAGGCAGACAAGCACTGAGGCCAGCTCTCCTAAGCCCTTGGACCAGCATGACCCCTCCCCTCCAAGGGTCAGCTTTACTGTGCTATCCAGGTGAGGTGTGAATGTGCAGCTGGTGAAGGCTAAGGTCCTTTCTCCTACTCTTATGGCCCCAGGCCTATTTTCTCACCTGCCACAGAGAGGATCAAGCGGGAGGAAGGTATTTCTTTTTCATCCATGTCATATGAGATATCAGTGGTAGGGCCAGCTTTCCCATAATGCCTAGGTAAGGGGGATAGGGCCAGTTCTACACAGCCCTCAGACATCAACGTGTCTATAGGTGGCAACCTAGTCCAGAGACATCTGCCTGGCTTTTGATAACAGACTCCTGCTACTGCATGGTTATAAACTCAGACACTGGCCCCAGTGAAACCACAAGCCAGGACACACACACACACACACACACACACACACACACACACACACACACACACACACACACACACACACACACACACACACGAATGCACGCTCGCGCGTGCGCGCACACACACACAGGTGGCATCACTGGCTACTCACATCAGGCTCTTCCTCACTACCCTCGAGTCTTCAGTTCTACTTCTCTTCATTGTACCCACATCCTTCTGTTTCTCTTTCTCTTCCATTCTTCGACCACTTACTTGCTTATCTTAGTGGCTCCTGGGGTCTCTGAGTGTCTGGGATCGTCTTAGAAATAGTCTCAGGAGTGCTCTGTTCTGCTCTGTTCTGCTCATGCACTATGGTGCCAGGCAGGGGTCCTCTCAGATTAGTTCCCTGTCTGGACCCCATGGTGCCAGTATAGTGGTCACCTTAAGCTTGCACCTTGCCCAGTCTTCCCTAATGGTGTCTTGTGAGGGTCCTCTGTCTCAGGCTCACTCCCACCTAGGTCCTGAAGTCCCAGGTGGGGTTCTTGCAGTTTCTGGCTTTCTTCCCATCCTGGGAGCCTGTCTGGGCCTGTCTGCTATCAGGCTAATGGTAGTCTCAGTCTTGCTTTTTTTCAGGGAGTGTTAGGCTACTAATCATTCAGATGTTCCCAGCTCAGAACACTGAGCATAGACATAGCCTCTCTCCTCCCTGCTACTACTGGCTAACATGTGATAGCAGCCATACCTGCAATGTCTCTAGGGGCAGGAGTCCTCATCTTTTTCCAGATCCTAGTAGGCAGGAATGAGTAGCTCCCATGAAGATTGGTGCTGTGATCTCCCAGGAATGATAGCACTGTGGAAATAGAGAGTTATGAGGCTCGGATTAGTTTGTTAGGAATTGTGTGAACTTTAGTTTCCTATCAACTTCCAGTTCTGTCTACTGAGCCTTGAGGAAAAGGTAGCTATGTTTTCAGCTTTCATATGAGTGACACCCCAGCCCTTGCTCTTGGGGAAATATGATCTGAGGAGAGAAGACAACCATGTTCTAGTTTTAATACATTAAAGAAAGGTTTGGGTCACTGACGTGCAAAGAAAGAGAGTGGGCAGCTTCTGGGATCTTAGGGGAGCTTCTACCTCCAAATGTCCCATGCTTCTCAGGCAATCCATTTTTCCCAAGGAGGAGCCAGGACTAGCATTAAAACTACTATGTTCAAAACTTTATCCACATTAAAAAGTGCTGTGTTGTTGCTGCTGCTGATGATGATGACAATGACGATAGTGATGGTAGTGATGATGATAGTGATAAGAGCTGGAGTGATGGCTTATCCATTAAGAGTGCATTCTGTTCTTGCAGGATCCCAGCACCCACACTGGATACCTTACAACAGCCTATAACTCCATCACCTCTCACTTCAAAGGACACTGGCACTCACACGTGTGTGTGTGTGTGTGTGTGTGTGTGTGTGTTTGTGTGTGTACAAAATAAATAAGTAAAATAAAATCAGTAAAAGTTTATCCATGTTTTTAAAAGTAAGCTACTTGCAGAAGCATCTCCAAACCACTTGCCATAGGAAAATCCCCTTTTCAAGTACTGGCAGGACTTGCATCTGCAAAAAAGCGAGAAAAAGCAAGCATGCCGAAGCTTTGAGTTGGCGTCTCTGGCAGTGTGCATTCTGGAACCCGATGGCTATGCAGTGAGAACATTTGGGAAGTCGCCACATAGTAAATGTTCCTAGCTATGCGTCTTCACCCTGTGGTGTCTCTTCCCTGGCTCCCAGGCTGCCCTGACAGATGGTCCTTGGCGGCTATCGCTGGCAGCAGGAGAGTGGGGACGAGTGATGCTGGACCAGCAGACGACCATGCCAGGGAAGAGGTGGTGTGATAGATGAGCCTTGGGTTGAGCACTTTAGTCAAGGCTGCAGGGCCTGAGCCAAAAGCTGGAACCTCTAGAAAATACTTGTACATTTTCTGCGTGATTCCCCAGCGTGTCCGTTAATCTCGTGTATTTCTGGGTGTTTCGTTGTAAATAATGATTTTCCTGTTTGGCTTGATGCGTGACTCATGCTTAGATCACTCTCTCTTCTCTGTGTCACTCACAGATGTGGGAGGAGGCCATCGCCCTGGGCAAGGAACTTGCAGAGCAGTACGAAACGGAGATGTTTGATTATGAGCAGCTCAGTGAATTGCTGGTCAGTCCTTGCTTGGTTTGGGGGTTGGTTTTTACTTAGATTTCCCATTCAGTTTTCTTGTTGAGACCCACCTCAGATGTTCTCTTGGCTTTGACCTGACCCTTCTGCATTTTCTTGGGAAATGGATGTCCTTTATCTGCTGGTTGATTCCAACCTATGAAAATTCACTCTTTATTCTCAGGTAGGCCAAGAAGTTAAACCTGGCATTGGTAATGCATAACAGGTGCTTACGTCCTAAGTGCAGGGGTCTTGGCAGCCCAGAGTCTCTGAGAGTCTCAGCTAGTTTAAAGCACTGGCCCTTTCACAAGAAGAGGCAGACAGATGATGGCGAGAACCTTTCAAGTCATGACATCCTCTGAGTTTTTAGTTGCTGCCTTCTCAGCCATGCCATAATCTATCTATCTATCTTTATTTATTTATTTATTTATTTATTTAATTAGTGCACAGCAGACCACGTTTAAGACAGAGTGTTTGCCTATAATTTAGAGCAGAATAATTCTGTTCTTCAAATTGTCCTTCAAATTCTCCCAGTGTCTGCTCTGTACCCCTTTTTTAAAAAAGCAGTAGAAGCTTATTGAAAATACCCCCAACAGACAACTAGCGACCGAGTGTGGCTTACTTAAGTTACCTTGCTGAATAATGTGAAAAATAGTGTCCAAATTGAGATTCAGCCAGGTACAGGCCTCAGGCCCCCAAGAAGAATCCAGAAGGGTGAGTGGGTGCTCCAATGCTCTGTACGACCCTGAAATGAGTTTTCATTTTTCATTCCAGAAAAAACAGGCACAATTTTATGAGAACATCGTGAAGGTGATTAGACCCAAGCCGGATTATTTTGCTGTTGGCTACTATGGGCAAGGGTTCCCGTCATTCCTTCGGGTAAGTTTGATCTTCTTGCTCTGAACCAGTGTCACTCGCTCAGCAGAGAGACGCCTTCCAGTCTTAGTGCTTTATAGAGCAGAGTTAGATGTTGACTCTAGGATGCCAGAGAGGGACCAAAAATATTTAATTACATGAGGACCCTGGTTACATATAGAGATTTTGTGTGATTTTTTTTTCCTGAAAGAACTTTTCTCAGAGATTTGTATGTGTGTTTAGTTGTGTTGAAATATACATAGCAAACCAGAGAGATGGCTCAGTAGGCAGAGCACTTGGCCAAAGTGCAAGGACTCACGTTCAGATCCCCAGAACCTATATAAAGCCAGACTCAATGGCACATATCCACAAAGCCAGCACTCTACCAAAAGATAGGATGTGGATATAGGAGACCCTCTGGAAGCTCATAGGCCAGCTAGTCTGGTATATATAGCAGCAAACAACGAAGGGGCCCTGCCTCAAACAAAGTACAGGATATTAACCAATACTCATGGCTCCTCTCATCTCCATAAACACTCTGTGGAATGCGTGTGCATTTTATAAAAACTTTAGTGTCTTTATGTGTGCCCCACATGTATGTATCTCAAGGAAAGAGAGATCAATCAACCTTGGGCTTGACACACTCGTGCTCATGGGGTGCTCGAGTCTAGGGCACAGGCACAGAGTCCCCCTGTGATACTGGAGCCACCAACCATGGCTATAGTTATCTAGCTCTACCAGCAAGGCAGCAGCCTGACTGAGCGTGAGATGGAATGCCCCCCGGGGGCACACTGCAATACAGTCTGAAGCACTGGCGACTGCAGGCTCCAGGGACCGTCCTGGGTCACTTCCACCATCAAAGGACAGAATATAAAGTAAGACTAAAGAGTTTAAAGCGCTTGATTAATATTGAGCTGACTTTCCCGACACACCTGAATAACTCTGTGGGGCTGTAGCAATATATCCATTACGCTTCACAGATCGCCTGGCAGGGGTCAGCCTGACAATGACATTACCAGTTACCAAAAAGTGGGCGGAATGTTTAGCAACGTCAAGCTGCCGAGAGAGCAGATGCCGAGCTATCTGCCTGTCCCCTTGGCACTGTTTCTCTCCATAAATCGAGCTCATTGCTTTTTTGCATTCTTATTAATATTTATCATTCTCACAAGGAATAAATATCTCTGACTCTATGTACATTTCCCCCATTTTCATGTTTGGAAGGACTACTGTAGAATGCAAAATAATGGACATTTCTGGAAAATATTATTAGTGTTTTTCGTCTATAACTCTAGTGTTTTTCTATTAAGGCCTTTATGTGTTTTTATTATTGTGCCTTCTTCGAGGGTAAAGCTTAATAAATGCATGCTACTTTCTGAGTGGTCTGCTCTCTAGTAAATCTGACGGCCTTCCTGAAATGTTTGGCTTCCTAGAGCCTCACAGGAGGCCCAGACTCTGTATTTATATTTCTAATTAAGACTACATATTACTTTGCTTTCTGCTTGACATTTTTCTTCCAGAAAAAAATAGGGCATTTTTTTTTCTTCCATAATGATGTTTCAAGCCATACCTAAGCACAAAGCAGGGGAGAAAAATCTAATCCTTAAACTGTTACTTCCTTAGTAATTTGTTAAACTGCAGAATAAATTGGGACTTGAAAAGGGGATTGTTCAGGTCGGTTTGGATTGTTGTAACAAAACACCTTAGACTGGGTAATTTATAAAAAACAAAAATGTATTGCTCCTAGGTCTGGAGGCTGTGAAGTCCAGGGCAAGGGACCAGTAGATTCTGTGTCTGATGAGGCCCTATAGGGTAGAAGAAAAATTCTGGAGACCTTAGTAGAGCTAGTCCATTCCCAACACACACAACTACCCAGTGGCCATTACACTGGTGAATGTATTTCAGTGTTTAAAGGGTAGAAGGGTGGCAGGGTCCTTCAAGCCACAGCAAGGGCAGGTGTCTCCCCTTATCTCTGTGAAAGCGTGCTGATTGGATAAGTTTTTCTAATGGCTGAGTCAACACAGATCTAAGAGTGTGTGGCAAAATGCTGTTACCTCTGCCCCTCTCTTCCTCCTCTCACTCCATCTTCCTCCTTCTCACTGCCACCAACCCATATCTGTCCATGGACAGCTACTGATAAGGCAGGGCTTCACCTAGCATCACTAGCTGATACAGACAAGTCTCCCAGCAGATAGCAGAAGCACAAGAAAGGACTAGGTGTTGGAGAGGCAGCAGCCTTTGAATGACAGCAGTGATGTCATGTTGTAGCCACTGACACCTGTTTGTGATTAAGATGACATGCTGAACTCTCTGGTTCTTGAAGAGATCTGTTCTATGTCTCAGGACCCTTCCTTCCAGATGTATGTGGCTTGGCTGCTCAACCACACAGAGAGGGTAAGGGGACTTGCCAATTCACCTATGCACATACCAGAGCTACCTGGTCTGGCCTGTGCTAACAGCTTCCAGTGGAATCTAGATTGGAGAACGTCACTTGAAAATGACAAAAGCCAGTCCTAAATGCTGTGTACACCTTGTCGTTGCTGAGTAAGGATCTTATAGAACTCATCCTGCCAAAAGGAAGTCCTACCATCCACTCATTTCCAGGCTTCAGGGAGGCCAGGAGTTCAGGGTCTTCCTGTTTGGCCTGGGACCCCTTTCCTCCATCTCTGCTGACTTCCATGTGATACCCATGGACAAAATCAGGATCTAAGGACCTCCCCTTAGTCCTGTGCAGAGCTGCATCCTTTTTGGCAGAGGAATGATGACTTAATCAGGGCTACAAGGCAGACGCAGCTGCCATTGGTCGCTGGGTTCTCATGCCAGCTCTTTCCTGTGTCTAGGTAGCCAATCAACACAGGACTCAATTCACATGAGAGAAACATAAAAACTAATTAATTTTACATATACATAGGGATTTTCACAAAAGAATACATTCCAACTATATAACCAGAGTTAATGCTTTTTTTTTGACAAAGAGCAATGAATTAACAAAATAAAAGCAAGACACACAAAGGGATAGAAACTTCTGGGGATGTTACTGAGAGAAATAGGTAGGTGGTTATCCAGGTTACAGTGGAGTAAGAAAGGCTCCCCTTGTAAGAATCCTTTTACTTCCTTCAAAATGAAAGTGGAGGTTAATAGGTGTGTTGGCACTTGCCTTTAATCCCAGCCTTTGGGAGGCAGAGGAAAGAGGACAGCCTGGTCTACACAGTGAGTTCCAGGACAGACAAAGCTACATAATAGAGACTCTGTCTCCAAAAAAAAAAAAAAAAAAAAAAAATAGAGGATGAGAAGGAGGCTGAGCAACCCCTATAGTGGCCACAGTCCCGTGGGGGAAATTTGCCTTTAAATAATTATATTCTAATCAGCATATTCTTAAGTCCTCCGCATTCACCTGAGAAGAAAAACAAATACCGTTGTCCACACACACTGGCTAGTTAACCCTGTGTGAACATGTGTGAGATTCCTGTGCCTTGCTTGGTTACTTATTACATGTATTTATATAAAAATAGAACTTATTGACCACTTGTGTGTGTTCATGTGCCACGGTGTGCCTATGGGGGTCAGAGGACAACTTGTGGGAGTCACTTCTTCTTGTACCATGTGGGTCAGGCTTGGCTTACAAGGACCTTCACCTGCTAAGCCATCCTGCTGCCCACCTTCACAGGTTTGTAATGGGCCCTTCTCGCTAAGAATAAAGCTCACAATGAGTATTCAGCCAGAAGAATTTTGGTGCTCTTGATGAGAGAGGGTAGTTGCTATTTATCCTTAAATGCAGTGTCTTAAAAGGGAAAAGCAAACTGTTCAAAACAAGCACCAAACAAACAAAACTGTCAAACACATTTGAAGACCAGCATTCTATGCGTGAGCTTTTCTCGGCCCTCCACCTGTGGTGTTATTTAACAAAGGTCACTGTCTCCAGGGGAAAGTGTTCATTTACCGAGGCAAAGAATATGAGAGACGGGAAGATTTTGAAGCTCGACTATTAACTCAGTTTCCAAATGCTGAAAAAATGAAGACGACGTCTCCACCTGGCGATGACATTAAGACTTCTCCCGGCCAGTGTATCCTTTAAGGCAGCAGGAGGGCCATTCATGGGAATATGGGTGCGCTGGTGCATTCAGGGAGCAGGGCTTCTCTTGGTTGTCATGTGTGCTGCCATCTTCCTTCACCCTCTTTCCTCAGACATCCAGTGCTTCACAGTGAAGCCCAAGCTAGACTTACCTCCGAAATTTCACCGGCCGGTGTCTGAACAGATTGTAAGGTAACCACGCTAATTCTCTTACCAATAAGAGGTAGCGAGATGCTGACGGTGGGTCTCTTGCTAATCAGTCTACCTTTTGAAGGGTAGACTTTAACCTTTGAAGAACGTGCTAGATGTTTCTTCTACCCTCTCCCAAGAACAAGGAAAGCTAGAGATCTCTGGCACCTACCAAAGGGAAAGAAAGTTATTAGAGGGGCGCTTCGGATTCCTTTTCCAGGGTCTGCAAAGATGAAACCCAGAAGGAAGGAAGTAGCCTTGGGTCTCCTTCAGAGACCACATGTTCAGGGTAGAATACCCAACAGTGTTCAAACCCAACCCTCCCCCTATCCTGTGGAGATACAGACTCATTGCCTTTTACGACATGGAAACAGAGATTAGAGTATTTGCTGCTCATTAAGATACAAAACAAAATTCTTTGGCACTGGGTTGAGAGGGATCTTCCTTTGGTAAAGCACTTACTTACTTTGTAAGCATTTGGACCTTAGTTTTATCCCCATATTACAAACAGACAAACCAACGGAAACCACCAGGTAGGGTGCTTTATGCTTTAACCCAGAAGAGGCAAAGTGGGAAGCAAAGACTGGAGAATCCCTTTAAACTCATTGGTTAGCAAGCAGAGCTACTGGGTGAAGTTCCAGGCTATTGAGAGACCTTGTCTCAAACAGAAAGTGGATGGTGCCTGAAAGACCATGCTAAGGGTTGTCCTCTGACCTCTACACGTACACACACACACACACACAAATGACCACACAGACAGAGTCATGCAGTAGCATTTAAACTGCACATATCCCAGTGGGGCTAAGCTCACACACCAGTGCTGAGCTGCAACTGCCTCGGAGGGGGTGCTGTAGAGTCAGCTCCCTGCAGGCTCTCTGCTGTGGTGAATCATTTCTTTGATCTCTATGTTCATGGGAACTGCAGCCTCTTTGAGGCCTACTCCTCCTCTGGTGTGTTTGTTCCACATCCTGGAGCTTCATGGACCCTTTAGCCTTTCATCATTGTTGCCTTGGAAGTCATGGAAACAAATGCAGCAGTAGGCAAAGAGAGAATCACAGAGCCCCTCACATGGCTTTTTGTCCATTCTCTCCTGGGGAGAGAATTAAGTCTAGCACACATGCACGCACACACCTTTCACAAGCACAGGCCAGGCCTTAGTGGTAAGGAAGACAGACAACAGGCCCTGCAGGAGTACCACTCTGCTAAATCTACATCTCAAAACTCTGACACTCGAGTGCATGGCACCCTTCTTTTTTTAAAGATACACATTGTCAATTCCTCTAGATAAATTGACTGTTAATTTATTCAGTTAGCTGGGGCAGAGGCAGGTAGATCTTTGGATATTCAAGGCCAGCCTTGTCTATATAACAAGGTACAAGCCATCCAGAACTGCATAATGAAACACTGTCTTAAAAATCTATACATACAAAAAAAAATCTATCTATCTATCTATCTATCTATCTATCTATCTATCTATCTAAACACACATATATAAATACATACATACATGGTATGTATATGTAGTTTTATTTATTACAGATCACATATATCACTAAATATCTATATCACTAACGCCACACATTATTGTTTTTTTATAAACTGCGCATATCTGTGGAATCCACAGGCACTTTGTCTCTCCTTCACTTCACCTTGCCAAGCCTGTGCCCAGTCCACCTTACTCAGCATCTCTTCTCCCCTGAGGGCTGCCAGAGACAGAGAGGAGGCAAAAGTCTCCAGTCAGTTTTTCTACCTACAGCATGTCCCTCCAGGAGCTACAGAAGAAGGAGCCAAGGTTGTGGCTTCGGGTCAAATTTGGGGATACTTCCTGAGATGTGTTCTGAACAGGACCTCCCTCCCCCAAGTCTAACAGCAAACTGGCTGCCTTCAGGGTAAAGGTCTAATGATTTGTCTGTCTCTATAGTTTTTACAGGGTGAATGAGGTACAGCGATTTGAGTATTCACGGCCCATCCGGAAAGGAGAGAAAAACCCAGACAATGAATTTGCGGTAATTAAAAAACATATTCACCATAACAATACCCCCAAATCCTCACCTCTTCTTCCAGTCTAGAAAGGGCAGGAGAGCACATTACCACAGGCCACCGTGGACAGTGTTAAATGTCTCTCTGTACATTGCGCACAGACATCCTAAGCATTACATTCCAGACTGAACAAAGCTAGTAGCAATTCACAGAGCTTGTCATCAAGATAGCTGAGACATAAAAATAATGGACCAATGGCATTAGGGCATTGGGTATTCCCTTCTAGTGAATGTAAAATAATAATAATTAGTCTTATCCCCATCTAGCTTCAAATGAATGAGACTCAAACTAGGATTTATTTACTAGGCTCTGTGTAATTATGAGGCGATAACCCCTAATCTAATCCTCTAACAGTAGTCTGAGTGCTCAGAACTCCAGAGGCTAATTTGGCCTTGGTGACAATGACAGTCAGGTGACGCCAGCACCAGGCCGCCCTGTAACTCATCACACTGCATCAGGAGTCTCACTGCCATTCTGGACTAGGTGATCCTCTGTGGGGCCACACCATGCACCTCCAACCTGAACCCAATATCGTCTCCCTGGTCAGGACAACCAGTCAGAGCTCTAGACACTGCCAGGTAGTTCTTCACTTTTACAGCCATCACAATGACCCTGGAAATAGTAACACACACATACACACACACACACACACACACACACACACACACACACACACAGTCTTGTAGAAATTATATACACAGAGATGAGGAGATGGCTTACCATACAAGCATGAGGACCTGAATTCCATCTCTAGAACCCATATTAATATACCTGGGTGTGGTGATGCATATTTATAATCCAGCATTAGGGTGACAGAGCAAAGTAGTTCTGTGGAGCTCACTGGCTAACCACTCTAGGAGCTCACTAGCTAACCACTCTAGGAGCTCACTGGCTAACCACTCTAGCTTACTAAGCAAGCCCCAGGTCCTAATATGAGACCCTGGAAAACAAGGTGAAAAGTACCAAAGAAACCTAATCCAGGTAGACCTCTGCCCTTTACCTATACACACACAAACTCTCTCTCTCTTTCTCTCTCTTTCTTTCCCCCCCTACCCCCTCACACACACTCAAAGAATCCGTTGTACAAATGAACTGATCTAATGGAGCCCACTTCAAAAGGCGTCAGACAAACCCATAGTTTAAAATGTTAGGACCTCTTACTGGAACTCCTCCCTGCCGAATCTCTCTTCAGACCCATGTTCAAAGGAGACTTTAGCCCCTAAGTAACAGCCAAGACCAGCCCTGCTAGCATGGCCTCATTTGTTGTCTAGAGGCCTTTGGGATATAGGAGGCCAAAGGTGAATTAATAGCCCCACCTGATCCAAAGCATAGTTTGAAGCTTGCTGTCAGGGCTGCTTTAGGTAGAAGGACTTTCACCCTCTCTCCATAGAAATCTTCAGAGGGAAACCCCGAGTTTCCTTAACGCCTCCTGGGAGTCACCTTAGTGACATCCCCTCTGGCCCAGAGACCAGTGTCCTTGTGTGATGTCAGGACTTTGGAGTGAGTTGACTCATTGTTTCTAGACAAAGGTTGTGTTCCTTGGCCAGTACCAACATCCCAGGCCTTTGATGGCTGGTCTTTGACTAGGGTCCGAGCCTAGGAACAGACACAGTAAGAGCAGATTAACAGTTTTCTGAGTATTTTTCTCACAATAATAAGTCATGTCACTCTTTCTGCAATGTCAGGGACCCAGGGATTTATTGACTTTCCCCCGTTACCCGCCTTCCATCTTGCGGCATGTATATTCTTACACTGTAAGGAATAGACACATAGAGGCCAAGTGAATTTCTGAAGGGTGCTCAGTGAGCCTGCAGCGGAGCTAAGAATAACCGAGACACCTGACATACTGAGCTATGCTAAGCCTCAGAGCTCGTGCTGCTTCTAGATGGCCCCAAAATCCTCCGATGGCCCCATTTGGGTCCTCACACATGGATGGATCATTCAGAAGCTACAGGAGTTAGCCCTTCATAGCCTGACAAAGATTCAGGCGTCCGGAAAAGGGCAAAGTGTTTTTCTGTAGTGAGGAGCTTGATCCTGGCCCATTCTGTAGGGTTTCTCACCACAAGGGCAAGGCTAGAAAGACCTCCCCAGGAAGCCAAGAGCTGTGCCCAGCATCTACAGCCTGGCAGGAGGTGAAACTTCAGGAGGAGCCAGCCAAGGTGGGAGCCTGAATAAGGAACTAGGCATCAGTCTAGGATATCCATAGGGTATGGCTGTAGTTACCTTTTCTCTGGTAAGTCCCCAGGAACACAGGTAGAAGAACTTAGCCTAGGAATCAAAGATCTGCCCGTGACCGTGAAGCTCCTGTGGTCTCCCTGCTTTGCCTGGTATCTCAGATAGTCTAAAAGCCAGGCCAGCTTTCTGAAATTGTCATCCCATGACTAGATAGGTCTGCGAAGGTGCCACTCTGGAGGGTTATTTGCCTGTCTGCTAGAGCTGAGGGACCAACTGTTGACGAGCCAGACAGAATTAGTCCCATTGGTTTGAAAGCATTTCCTACAGGACATGGGGTACAGCCGCGTTATAAAGACTACAATTTGGAAATGGCTTTTATTTAGAATATAGGTAGGGTTGAACTTGTATCTATCTTGATGGTAGAATGCGTACCTGGAATGCAGGAAGAGCTGGGTCTGAGCCCCAGCGCTGCACAAGCTGAGTGGATATTGTGGTGCACACCTGTAATCCCAGCACTAGGGATCACAAGTTCAAGTTCTTCCTCCGCTAACTACCAAGTTTGGGCCAGTGAGGAATACAGGAGACCTGTCTCAAAACAAAGAAACAAACAAACTATACATGGAGAAAGGGCATAACACTGGGTGAGAAGGCCACTAAAGTGTTTAGGTTATCCTCAGTGCCTTGAGGATATGTCTCTCTTCTTTCTCCATACAATGTGCCCATACAATATAAACAAAATTGTGTTGTTTAAACTAGCGATTTTATTGAAGCACAAGAGGTCAGTTTCAGGAAACCTTGTCCTTGATACATTTGTGCCTTTGTGTTTCTTTTGAGCCCTAGGTAAAGCTCATTTGAATCCTAGGTAAGGCTAATGGAAAATACACTAGGATCCCTCCCATACACACACACTCATTTAAGAGGGAACCCCTCTCATTCTGAGGGATTTATGCAACCCCTGACAACCCACTGCGTTTCCTTGCCAGTCAGCAGACATGCTTGATAGGTAAGAAATGAGGTACTTTGATAATGCACTATAGCTGTTGAATAGAACATGACTCTTGAGGTCCCCTCGGCACACACCTGTCCTTGGTGATCACAGGACAACCTTGTCCTGCTAGAGGCCCCACATGATGGGGTCACACAGATATGCAGCAGAGCTCCTACTGGCACCACCCTCCTGACATGTATTGCACGGGCTCTTCTTACAGAATATGTGGATCGAGAGAGCCATCTACACTACGGCCTACAAACTGCCAGGAATTTTAAGGTGGTTTGAAGTCAAATCTGTCTTCATGGTAAGAATACACCCTAGAAGGAGATTCCTGTCCCTCTTGCCTATTGCATTTGACACCTCTCCCCGGTTTGTTCTCAAGAATCTTGTGATTGCTATGGCCTGTTACATGCTACAGACCCTTCAGTGCCTGTGACCACCCTGTGCACCTCAGAGCATCGTATCTCCCTTAACCACCCCCCCACCCCAAGCATCTTCTTTCCATGAACTTTGCACCAAGCCTCTTTCTGGCACTTTTGTTGTACTAATAACTTAGCCAATAGAATTTACTCATTTCAAGTGAGAATGTATTCCTCCTAGGACACAATTTTAAAGATACAATTCCCATTGTATTAACCAAACTTTGCCTTGCTGTGGAACGGGGTTATTTTGCCATTTGGTTTTGTTTATGAATGGGTGTTTTACTGTCATGTATATATCCTTTGTATATGCAATGCCTGCTGGAGCCAAAAGAGAGGGCATTGGGAGTTGGGAGTGAGCCACCACAGGGATGCCCAGCTGCCAATCCAAGTCTTCTGGAAGAGCAGCCTGTTCTCTTAACCATTAAGCCATCTCTGACACTATGGGACAGTTTTATTTACATGAAACTCACATTTGTGGGGAGATACAAGATGACTTCACCAAGGAAGCACAGCGCTCCACCATAGGCCTGTTACCAGGACTGAAACAGCAGATCTGTGTCAACTGTCCACATAAGACAATCCCCTGAAAGGATAAGGGTAACTTGGAAACATGCTTGTTTTGTGTGCATGTTGGCTTCTATCCCCAACATAAACTGGGTGTGGCAGTGCACACTATAATCCTAGCACACAGGAGAATCCCAAGCCACATTCAGCTGTATGTTGAATCTGAAGCCAGCCTGGGCTACATGATAGTCTGTCTCAAGAAAAAAAAAATCTAATTAAAATATGCTTTTGTTCCTGTGCCTTCTCTGGGCTGGATCCCATATCAGGCTATGGCTTCTGCCATTCAATTAACAGTGAGTCCCTGAAACACCTGGTGATTTGGCTTAAGGACTTGACTAAGCTTGCCAAACTGGCTCTTCCCTTCTGTATGTCCACCAATCTTTTTTGCCAGTGAGAACTCTGGGCCCTTCTATGAACACATGTCACCGCTCCACCAGACTTCTCCACCCCACTGCAGCTGAGATGGAAACCCCCCCCAATCCTTTACTCCTAGAGTCCTCAGGATCTGAGACCTCCATTCTGTGTCCCAAAGCAACCAAGGGAGATAGAAGGCAATCGTGCCATTAGACCATGAGACCATTTAGGGTGGCCAGGCTAAGATCTGGTGGAAAGCCCCCAACACGCATTAACATGCACAAAATGACTAAATTTTCATAGTCCCAAATACCTATATTTTTCCAGAAACCATGTGTTAGACAGAAAGTATATGGGAGGCCAGGGAGGCTTCCTCACGGGGCACACTACAGTATCTGGGTGATGCCCACCATCTTCTTTTCCTTGCAGGTAGAGATCAGCCCACTGGAGAATGCCATCGAGACGATGCAGCTGACCAATGACAAGATCAGCAGCATGGTCCAGCAGCACCTGGATGACCCGGGCCTGCCTATCAACCCCCTGTCCATGCTCCTGAATGGCATTGTGGATCCCGCTGTCATGGGTGGCTTTGCCAATTATGAGAAGGCACGTGATACACCTGGGACAGCTTAAGCATTCGCAAAGTCCATTCCTGGGACCCAGAAGTTATTGTGGAGAGTCACCCTCACTTTCCAGAACTCTGGGGCTATTAAGGATCTAAATATTTCATTCTGGAGACAAGCAAGAGTCCAGATGTTTACCCTAGAGGGAGAGCATAGGTGCAGTGGAGGGTCACTGGCTCAGTGGGGATGGGTAGAAATTGAAGATCATGTGGCACAGGCTAAGCCTGTTTTGGTCACCATAGTCCACTGCCTATTTTTGCAATGCTAGGGCTGTGTGCATTTATTTATGTCTTGTCCAGGACAGTTTTCCTCGTGTAGCAATGATATTTTGAGCCACTAAGCCTGTGTGGTCCACAAGACCAAAATCATGTGTCTGTTGGCCCTATACAAAAGAAGCTTGTTGACACAGATCTAAACCTGAGACCAAAAGGGCTCGCCTGGTGAGCTGCCAATGATCGTGGAAGAAAAGTTAGTACCTTCCCAATGTTTCTGTCATCCAGACAAAGATTTGTCTGGCTAGAATCAATAGAGCAGAAGAATATCAGCTACAAAGGTGAACTCCCAGGCTTTGGTGCAGCTGAGAGGGTCATAGCCACTGCTACTCAATAGGACTAAGCAATCTAGGTCCAGCGTGGCCTTTCTGGATTCCTAGCTATCTGTGTGTTCCACGTACCTTAAGCTCTGGGGAGGGTCCATCTATGGTCCTGCAAGGAGTGCCATAAGAGGGCTGTGGGGCTGCATTGTGCATGTTTCTCTTCCCAAGGCTCCTATACAGTGCTGTGATGGGCAATCACATGTGCTAAAAGGCTCTCCCTGTCTCCACAGGCTTTCTTCACAGACAGATACCTGCAGGAGCACCCTGAGGCCCATGGGCAGATTGAGAAGCTCAAGGACCTGATAGCCTGGCAGGTGTGTATGTCTAGGAAAGGAAGATGGGTATCCTGGGCCTGTCCCCGTACATTCCTACCAGTGTAGTGGCTTCTGGGTCAACACACTCACAAGGATAAAGTCACTCAAACACCCACAAATTACTGGATTGCAAATGAGCAAGATCTGTTGGAAAACCTTTGTCTGACTGGGATTAAGAGAAGAATATCAGATATTGAGGTGGACCCAGAGCCTGCCCACCCCTCCCGCTGTCAGGAGGCAGTTCCAAAGGATGAGTCTCCTTGTTTGTTTACCCAGCTGTAGTTCTGAATGTTAGATTGCTTCCATTCTTCTAGGCTGAGCCCTTTTTGCCTATCTACTTCAAGAGTAGGGAGCTGCAGAGGCCTCCTTGTATTCCTCTGGTGTCTGTGCTCCCCAGAACCCCTGATCTGGATGGTCTATACTTACACCTTCTACAATTGTTCTACCACTGGAGCACCTTGCTAGAGGTTTCCACACACAGGCAGGAAGGATGTGCTGGCACCATGATATTCATGAGGTGTAAGCCCACTAGCCAGACTGCAGAAGGTGGGGAGTGGGGCCACCCTGTGCTTGAGTTAGAATGTGCCCAATCTATAGGAGGTAGAAGGCTAGCTAACTTGTGTTAGAGTTGGGCAGGTGCCCAGGCTGCATGCATGGCTAAGCCTGGCCCTAGACTCTTGAGTGAGCCTAAGGACATCTAGACTCAGCAGAGATGCTCCTGCTATGAGACCTTTCTTTCATTCTGTACTGACTCCTAAAGGAGTCTCATACTTGGGACATTTCTGTCATCAGCACATTGACCAGTGAGACCACTTAGAGTGCAGGCCTGAGTTATGGCTTATAGCCAAGTTGGACTTCTTCTTCTAAATTTGCATCTAGATGACTAGATTGTCACAGCTCTGGTACACACACACACACACACACCAGTTCTAGTTTTGAGTCTTGAGTCTTCCCTTAGCTTCCAGCGTAGAACTGTATATGATTGGTTCTTTGGTATGTCTTATTTCACTCAGCATAATGACTTCAAGGTTCATCCATGTTGTATCTTTTGTTAGATTATCTCTTTGTGAGACCAAATAATATTCTGCTGTGCGGCTATGCCACAGTTCATCCACGCATCTCTCTGTGAGGATTTGGGTTGTGTCTACCTGGAGGCTGGTCTGGCTAACAATGAAATGAGCACAAGTTCACAGATGCCTGTGATCCGTCCCCTTGCTTCCTGTACTCCACATATGCTGAAGGATGGATCTTCTGTATCGTATAAAATTCTAGGTCTGAGGTTTTCAGCCATTACCAAACTTATCTCCAGTACTGAATCATCTTAACACCTGGAATCCAAGGTTCTGGTGTCTGAGTCTTCACCAAGACTCGTTGTTATTTGTGTTCTCTTTTTTATATCATGGTCATTTTCATGCATGTGCAACTTTAGTATATTTACATTTTAAGAGACTTACATGAAGAAAAGATATTCTGATTTTTGTCACAAATCTCTTGAAATCTGATTGCCCTGCAATTGTTTTGTGACATAAGATCCCTCTGAACAAAAAGGGAGAAACACTATTGGCCAATATAGTTTCTTCACACAGAATGTAAGTCATATCCCCAGTCTCCCTGTGACTTTTATTTAAGAAGAAGGAGGAGAAGGAAGAGGAGCAGGGGGAGGAAGAGGAGGAGGGGGAGGAAGAGGAGGAGGAAGAAGGAGGGAAGAGTTTAAATTTTGGATGATTCCATCAAGTCCCTAGAAATGAAGGGGGCACAGAACTCAAAATGCCCCAGAACGCTATAACACAGAAACTAGTTTGGTCTGCAGAAGTTCTATTGATTTTTCCCCCCTGTAAGCTTTTACAGAAAATTGGATTCTACCAGTTACAAGTCATACAGAGGAAAATAATTTGTTCCCCAGAGAGAGACTTTATGCCAGCACCATGTCATAGCCCCTAATAACTATATTAAAAGATGAATTTTAAAACAGCTCATGGGAAAGTTGAAAGAAAGTCTGTTTTCTAGCAACTTCATTAAATCAAAGAGCAAAGGGAAAAAAATAACATATTCAGGACATTACCTGTGATTTTGCTCTCATTTGCAAGTGTTTTGATAGCTTCGTATCAGTAATTGAGTTGTATGTTCATTAAAAAAATGAGAACTTTACAGTTAGCCTTGTTCTCGTTTTGCTTCTTCCTTTATTCAGTTTGGGTTTTTCCAGAAATTCTCTCTAGGG
Source organism: Mus minutoides (assembly GCA_902729485.2). Taxonomy (NCBI): domain Eukaryota; kingdom Metazoa; phylum Chordata; class Mammalia; order Rodentia; family Muridae; genus Mus; species Mus minutoides. The sequence continues at coordinate 93,481 of LR750590.1, read as the reverse complement.
TTTCTCCTGGGAGGAGTCCCAGGGCTTGCTGGCTGAGTTACATCACAGGTATATGGCCATAGACAAGCATGTCTCCCATACCTAGAGTCCCTCTGAGATTGACTGAGTTATATCACAGGTATATATGGCCATAGACAAGCATGTCTCCCGCACCTAGAGTTCCTCTGAGATTGACTGACTTACATCACAGGTATATGGCCATAGACAAGCATGTCTCCCGTACCTAGAGTCCCTCTGAGATTGACGGGCGGGCCCTGGCCTGCTCCTTAGCTCCTCTTCATGATTCTGAACAGTGATGGCCTGGCCCTCGACACCTGGGAGACGGGTCATGATGCAGGCTGCCTGGAGCCTGCAGACTTTGATACCCAGTCAGAGCTACTTCCTCAAAGGCTCAGCTCTCTCTGTCTTCCCTCAAACACACCTGCAGAGTGTCCACAGATGAGCCCACGCCTTCTCCTATTAAACTGCTGCGTGCCGTACTTATTTTCTTTGAAATGTACAGAGATGAGAGAGCAACCTCACTCATCATCCCCAGCTGACAACAGGCACTGTCCTATCTGCAGGGGCCGGTGCCCTCTGAGCAATGAACAAAGCTGTCAAATGTTCCCTGCTGCTGGCAAGGCTTGGACCTGTGCAGGGACCACATAGCACAATGCTGAAGGTTCACTTATAACAACTGGGGGTGTGGCTGGGAAAGCCTCCTCTTTCTTCCAGAGTCTGGGGCTCTTTAGAAATAACAGGTTCCGAAATGTACCCATGGTGACTCAAGCTGTGGGGCACAGTTTCCAAGACCTGTGGCAATCCTGAATGGAGCTAGGAATCTGCCTGCCAAAGATATTTTGAACATATTTGGAACAAAAAGGCCTCCAAAGACCTTCAGGCCCCAGGTCTATGGTCTTTCTTTGTATATTAAGCATCTCATACATTGGACTGAGCTCCACAAATAGCACTTTATTTCCTTCCATTTAGAACCACAGCCACAGCTCAGATCCAAATAGCAGAGGCCAAATCCTATTCTCTGAGAAGGCTTTATCTGCTCAGTGTCAGGGACGAGTGAGAGTGACTGGCAAGTTCTCTCACCTTGTGCTGCACACCTGCCAAAGCCCAGGTTCCAGCAGTCCGCTTGCAAACAAGGACCTCAGATCTCACTCTCATCTACCAAGTAACCTCTTTGATACAAAGAATAACTTTATCACCCCAACCCTCACCACCACCGCCACCACAAACCCCTGGGGTGATTGGATCAAGTTTTGCACATATGAAACAAGTTATTCTAAATCAGAACAGCTCTTAGCATCAAGAATGACTGTGGTGTCACCTAGAGACAGCCTTCCCACACATGCTTGCCTCCCCTTTTCTACAGACAACACATTTGCCATGCCACCCAAAGATGTCCCAGCAGGTCCTTATCACTGCCACCCCCCCCCAACTCCCCTACCCCCAGCCAGAACTCAGGAAGCAAAAGACTATCAATTTCTTAGGCCGGTCCTGAGTGCATGGTAGCGAGCCCTGGGAAAGATGCCATCCGCATAAGGAATTCATGTGGGTTATGAAAATACCTTGTCTGTTTTGAAGATGCTCACCTGCACACAGATCTTGTGTTATAACTGGACAGAAATGGATAACAAGTGGTGTGTGCCTTGGGTTTCAGCCCAACTGTCAGCATAACTAACTTTTGTGTCCCTGCCTCCTGAGCAGGCTGGGTACTTTGAATATGGGGGTGTTTGCGTGCCCCCCTCCTTTCCTGGAGTACAAGAGAAGAAGCAGCTGCGTGCTATAAATGGAAGCAGATACAGCTCATGAGTGGATTCATCTTGCTAAGATTCCTTGAGTTTGTTCACATGAAATTCAATTGTATACTTATTATTCTTCCTCCTAATAAATATGCTGGTTCAGATTGGTATTCTATCCTATTAGAAAAATATGTTTTTAATCAGTACTTTTATTTAATTATAAATTATTAAGAGGAAGCCTCTTAGCTTGATTGCATTGAAGACTGACTTAACTTCCAGTCCGGGTCCTAGGGGAGAAGCGGAGGCCAGGGTCTGAATGAAGCCCCTTCTCATGGCCACTGTTTCTCCAGGGGTCTCTGCCACTGAGAAAATGAAAATGTCTCATGTGACAGGTTTTAAAGGTCAGCATCGCTTCCACTGTTGGAAGTGAAGTGTTGGCATGGATATCTTGTGACAGTAGTGTCGTCAGAGAAGTGATTATTTTTGGTTTTAAGGGAGAATAAATATAGTTTTCCTTTCCACATGAGAATATCCATCAGGCCTATAGATGGCCTGTAACTGGACTATTATGTTTGGGGTAGGCTACTCAATTGCCTATAAATACAATATGTCCTCAGCTGACAAATAAGCCATGGCATGACCTTTTGCTACCAGAAGAAGATGTATGTGAACACATTCAAAGCACAACTGTCCCCCAAACTCCATTGAGAAAACACTGGTATTGAGTCTGCTCTGGGACTGATTGATTAACAAGACACCCCCACCCCCACCAAGTAACAGAATACATCACTCATGGGGTGCTCCACCTTGGAAATGATCCCCCCAAATCCCAAGCAATTCTTGTTTAAACATTTGCATCTCTGGGGGTGGGGGGGTGGGGGTAGCCTGTCTGCTAATGAGTTTAATCAGTCACTCTGATTTGGGAACAAAAGCAGGTGCAACCAGCTTGCTGTCGCCGCCTCCTGCTGTGTACTGCTCCATCTCGACCTGTTCCCCTCCCAAATCAGGAACGTCACCCTGTGTTTTTCAGATTCCATTTTTGGCTGAAGGGATCAGGATTCATGGAGACAAAGTCACGGAGGCGCTGAGGCCATTCCACGAGCGCATGGAAGCCTGCTTCAAGCAACTGAAGGAAAAAGTGGAAAAGCAATATGGCGTCAGGACCATGGTAAGTGGGCGGGTCCACAGAAGAGTGTCCGATTGGAGTGGAGGGGCCTCTGGGATTTTAGGGACCCCAGCCTCCTTACCAAGCTCACTTTATTTGTTAATTTCTGAGTACCTCGTTCATCTTCTCTGAGTAGTGTACTGTGTAGGTTGATACGGTCTGGGGATCTTGATAGGGATAGTTAAAAGAAGTCAAAGGAAGCAGGGAAGATCTAGAGTTTGACAGGTAGCAGTGGAGAAATCTTGGAGCACCACAAACAGGTGCAGCAGAAACAGCAGACATGATAAGAAAGGTCCTTATCATGAGTGAAGAAACACACACGTAGCAAACACACAGAGAGAAGGACCCTCTAAAGCAGACAGGGAACTCGAACCCAGAAACATAGTTTCTTCTCGATAGCAGGAGATTTTTATGTCTCTAAAGAGTCTTCTGTCTCTAATTTAGGGTTGGTCAATTTTGGGAAAGTACAGGAAGGCTGATTTGTTCACAATTGTGTCCTGATCAGACCTTGAACTTGCTGAGTCAGTCTATGGGGGACAGGGGTGGGGGAGTGGGGATAGGGGTGCTGCTGATGGTGGTAGAGAAAGCAAGCAAATCCTTTGTTTGAAAGTACCAGGCTTTTGTCTCAGGTCAGGTGGATGAGCACTAAGGCAGTGTTGGAAGTTTACCACCTCTATTACCTGGCCATGGCCCTTCTCCCTGTCTGTCAGTCTACCAGGGAACCTGGCTAACTCCTAGTCACTTTAGGTCATGGAGATATTTCAGAGGCCCTTAGGACTCGGTTGAGTTACAGAGCTCATGCCCTGAGACATGCCGTACACAGAGAGTAATGCTCAGGCAGTAGCACTTATGGTATCCCAAACAGAGATGGACTCAGTGCCTAGCTCAATGTTGGAACCTAAGAACATGGAAGATGATGCCTTTATTAGTAGCAGGTTTTCCTTGAAAGCATGAGGACCAAAGTTCAATCCCCCTAATGTCATGTAAAATAAAACAAAACCAGGCATGATGGCCCACACATGTAATACCAGTACTTGGTAGGCAGAGATATGCAGATCCCTGTAACTCACTGGCCAGCCAGTACTACCTACTTGGAGAGATCTAGGCAAGGTGAGAGATCCTGTCTCATAATAGAAGGTAGACAGCATACATGTTCACCCTTCAGAACACACACACACACACACACACACACACATACACACCATGGCCTGGAAGGGAGAAGAGATGGGTTACTGATGATCTAAACTGTTGCTAAATAAAAGCTTAGCCACTGAAGGAGGTAGAAACGGTAGAAATGATCCAGGCTGGGAGGTAAGCAGGGTTTTGAGTGGCAGGCCAGAGGCCAGTGCAGACAAAGGCATGCATGCGCTTAACCAGAAGAGCACCAAGGGCTGAAGTTGGAAAGGCAAGCGGCCTTCAAGAGCCAGAAGCACGACTCAGGGGCAGTAGTCCTCGCTCACAGCATGGGGCTGGATGGCTCTGGTGATGTGTTCCTGAAAAATTCCCGGATTGGGGCTGGGGTCAGAAGCGTGACAGATGAGCATCTTTGATTCTCAGCAATGCAAAGAGAGCTACAGGTGTACTCTTATAGACAAGCCCCCACTGAGCATGCTCATGGCGGAGCCAGTGTCTCTAATCCCATTGGTCAGTGCTTTATCACAGACCAAGCAGGACATGAGCCTGGACTCCGGTCTGTAAACCCAGCAGATGAGAACCTGACACTAACAGCCCAGTGGAAGGCCCTGCAGGTAAACAGCTAGGATACAGGGGGCCTCCCCTGCTGTCTTGGAGGACCCTTCTGCAAGACAGAATCCTCGAGCAGCAAGCAGCGCTATTGATAGCTTGGAGCCTGCAGCTTGTCACCATCAGGGCCGAGTGGCAAAAAGTGTGTGTGTGTGTGTGTGTGTGTGTGTGTGTGTGTGTGTGTGTGTGTGTTTTGGAAGGCAGCTCTTACGAGATTCATGCTGCTTCGACATTTTCTAAGAATGAAGTGCTTATACAGGCTTCAAGTATTAACTAAGTTCAATGCTTCCTATTTTATCAACCCTTCATCGAATCACAATTAAAGAAAACCAATTGATCTTGCCTGTCAGTTTTTACATCCCTCCTCTGCTATGAAATACCACTGAGAGACCATGCTGTAGGATATAGGTCAAAATAGAAAGCAAGGGCAGGGAGATGGTGGTGGTGTGTTGGGTTGGGGTAGGGGGACATGGTGGGGGGATGTGTAAAGATGAAGGATGTCTTTTCAGACATGTTTCCCTTGTATCTTGGCACCCATCATTGGCTAAAGGCAAGCAATTTCTATATCACCTTCTCCATACATCATGCTTCGCTTGGTGGGGACAACAGGACATCCCACCCGGCGGGGCTTTCAGAGCATGATCTGGAGACAGAATTCAGGAAGCATTTGTCCCCATGGCTACTAGGCTGCAGGGAGCAACTTTTATGAGTCCTCCTCTATCCTTGGGCTCAGAATGAGGCTCTGCAGCCATCCTTTCTAGGTGAGCAATGGTTCAGGCTGCAGCTTGTCATTCTGTGAGGGATGTGGTCATAAAGGCAGGCTGGAAGGCACCTGTCTTGTCTTACCTACTTTGGAAACCTACAAGCATATCAGAATACTTTGAAAAGCAATATCATATCATCCTCTTTCCAAAAGGATAGGCTTTAAAATAATAATAATAAAAAAAAACCCACAGAAAGGACATAAACCATTTTGTCAATGTTTCTAAGCCACCCTAAGCTCCAGTAAGGCAAGCACTAGACATCCCCTGACTGTGTAATACAAGGGCCTCTCCCGCTGGCTCCTCTGCCCTGACTGTGTAATACAAGGGCCTCTCCCGCTGGCTCCTCTGTGCCATCTATATTGTCCATTCTGGAGATCCAAGGAGACACCGCTTCCTGGATGAACACAGAAACCCCCAGAATAGAAATGCCAAGCACTGGCCTCTGCCTTTGTTTCCCACAGCATGTAAAGGCTCCTCCACATACATGAAACCTTTTTATCTGTTTCCTGTCCCTCCTGTCCTCTTCCTAAAGTCAGATGAGGAGCAGAGGGCCTTGCTTGACTCTGCTCTCTTCTCCACCCCTCTCCTCACCTGAACCAAACCATCATTCAGACCATGTGCTGGTTGGAGCTCCAAGCCTCTCTCTCCTGGTGGCCCCTACACCCTTGTGGAGTCTCCTCCACCCCACAGCCCAGCACTTCAGTGCTACACCCATCAGCTGCAACATCCAGTCATCTATCTCCCCTACTGGCTTTGATGGCACCTCCAGTCCAGTGCTGGGCCTCTTTACCTGGAGGGAGACTCAGACCAGGCCCCTGCTCCTGCACTGCTTCTCATGGCTTCAAACATGACTGCCTTCAGGGCAGTATAAAGCCTGAGTCTCCAGTCCCCAGGAAGAGACCAAAATACACTTACCTCTCTCCCTTCCTCATGAACTCACCTAGATCCAGTCACCTGTCCGGGATTCATTGTGTAGTCAACATTCATGGTCATGATTGAAAAGCATACTTCAGCCAGAAAGAAAAGATGCAAAATTCGGTGCTACAGGGCAAGGCCCAAGAGTCATTCTACCTACGAAGACCAAAATAAATTTTCCATCCAGATACCAAGGCAACAAGAGAAGAACAAAGGAAGCTGCCACTAACCTTGTACCAAGCCTTATAGCCCTCATATGTAGTCACTGTTAATCTTCTGCACAAAGAACCCACAATGGGGAGAAGGCTCTCTGCATAAAGAAACTCACAGTGATTCCTTGGTTTACATGTGATCACACAGTTAATGCATGAGACAAAAATCTAGCCTGTTCTAACACTCTACTCCTAACCTGTTTGGCCCTATGGCTGGAACAGGCAGACAGTAAGACACTCCTGTTTGTGTGGCCTTGAGCTACCTGTTGGTCCTGCATGAGATTCTAGTTGGTTCAGATGGAACAAGTGAAAGTCCTCTTAGTTCTAGATTTCTCAGCCTCTACTCAATAAAGAAATGAGACTAATGGTCCAGAAGAGCCCACAGCTCTCTTCTGTGAGTCCCTGTAAATACAAATCTCCAACAGGGCTCCTGTCTCCTGTTTCAAGGATCCTTCCCATGCCCTCCTCCTTCTCTTGTAGATCCCAGTGCATGTGCACATTGGTTATGTGCCAGCCCTTGCTGGTTGACAGCAGGCGGATGGTCTTCTTGAAATCTGAAGGTGACTTGGTGTCTGACCTTTGAACTCCATGACCTCCAGTGGTCTCCTTCTGTACATGGAATGTCACAGACATAGCAACCCACAAACTGGATATTCTCAGGAATGGGCCTCAGAGTTCCAGGACAACCCCACCCACATACCATATAGGTCAAGTTTCTTCCCAGCTCTTGGCTTGGCATTGTCTCCTTGGCTTCTCCTTCCCCTGCCCAGGTGGTGGTGAGACACAAGGCAACATTCCCCCAAGTTACAGAAGTCAGCAGAGCCCGATATTTTCTTGCCTTCCTTTCTTTTCCAACCAGTATGCCTGATGGATAGTAATAAAGTCAAGCTTGAAACACTTGCAGTAGAGTCAGAAAGACAGTCTCTCCACAGCTAGAGGTTGTTTGGAGATGTAATCACCTTCAACAACTGATTCTCCACCTCTAGCCCTGTAGAAGAATGACCAAAAACAGTGTGCATCTGAGAAGGCCAAAGATATGACCAGGTCTCACTTAAAGCATAAAGTGAGTTCAAGGCTGAGGGTCTATTGGCCTCAAAGGTACCAGAGAGTAACTGGCATCTCGGGTGGGTAGGATGGGGCTTGGGTGGTGATGAGCAAGTCAGAATGGACCAAGGCAGAACTCTACCCTGAACCAATGGGAATGACAAGGACAAATAGCTACATCCCTGGGACTAGCCCAAGGCAGGGAAACCTTACAGATCAAGCTATCATTCTGCATACCCAGTAGCGTTTCAGAAGGGTTGGAAAGAGTGCAGAGTGAGTGGTGTAGATACCAACTCTCCAGGTGTCCTGTCAAAAACATTTAGCACATGGGGAGAATCTACTAGTCACCCTACCCCTCATAACTTCCTCCTCATGACTGATTAATCATAGTCAACATCCATGGAAGTGCCCTCTGGCACCAAGTTCAAGACTATGCGCTGGCAAACCTCAGACGCTGATCACCTTGAGCCAGTGGCCTGCACAGCACCAGGGCTCACTTGCCTGTTTTGTAAATAAAGTTTTATTAGCAGACAGCCCCATTCCTTTCTGCATCATATTTAATCAACGCCTTGCTACCTCCAAGGGCTGTGACTGTAATACAAACCAGCTGTCCTGTAGGTGATTAGCTGTATAACATGCCAGCAGCATCCTAGGGTGCTGTAGGGAGCCTGATACAACACAAGAGGAGCGATTCAGACATGGGATTTCTGCCAGCCCAAAGAAAGCGTTTGTGAAGCAGCTGTGGTCCAGATGTACCAACATCTGGCTTCAGGCTCAGGTACACTGGTATTTCCTAGCTAATTAGATGTAGATACATGCTGTATCAGATGCACGTTGGGTTTTTTGTCTGTTTGTTGGTTGGTAATGTACAGCAAGTTGTCAGGGAGAGATTGGAAAATTCCCTCTAGTGACTATGTTCTTAGAATGTGTCACTGGGCCTCTTCCTGAAAAGGAAAGACCCGCAGCCTGGCCCAGACCTTTCTCCCATCACCCTTGCTCAGCCAAGAAGACCTAACTCTAGTGTGAGGAGGTGGCCTCTGTAGTGAGAGCTTTGAGCCAATACAGCTCTTTGAGTCTGGGCATCTGACTCAGGTGTTACTGTGCAGCTGGACAAAGGTCATACAAAGGTCTTACACAGTTTTAGTCACTTTCTAGATGCACTGTGCTTTAAACTTCCTGTGAGTAACACCACTGAAGGGCAGGTTGATTTGTCTAGGAGAAGAAATTTATATTTAAAATACAAAGGCCAAGAAGGTTCTTTCTGGTATTCTTATCAGTTGATTCAGGTCTCAAAAGATGTTGAAACTGTCTTCATTGCTTTCTCCCTCAGCTCAGAACAAGAAAAGAAATGGTTTATGAAGTGTGGTCCCATATGGTCCTTCAGCACAGGCATCTGACCACAGTGGCCTGGACCTTAACATGTTGTCCTCTTCTTTTCTCAGCCCTCAGGCTTGGATGACAGGAGAGGCAGCCGTCCACGGTCCATGGTGCGGTCTTTCACCATGCCATCATCCTCCCGGCCCCTGTCAGTGGCTTCCGTCTCTTCTTTCTCCTCTGACAGCACTCCTTCCAGGCCAGGCTCTGATGGGTGAGTGGGTTCAGCATCTGGGAATCCTGGCAGGGACAGCTGGGCACCCCATAGGGTGCCATCCATATCCTGGGATTGCGTAGCCATGCTGGACATGCTGTTTTGAAAACTGAGAGTCTCCAAGACATGGTGGTACCTAATTATGAGATTACTGTGATCTTGCTCTAAGCAGCATTGCCAGAGAGGTGTCTGGCAAACCTTAAAACTCTTGTGAGCATTTAATTCTCAGTGTGTCTCAACTCTTCTATGATCCCAACCATGCCAACTGCCGGAGTCAGGCTTATATCACTGGATAACTTGTGTGTGTGTATGTGTGTGTGTGTAAGAAAAAGAGAGCACTGAATTGTTTATTTCTTTTAAATTGTTTATTGTTCCTTTTTAAAAATATTTATTTTTATTTTATATATACAAGTGTTTACCTACATATACACACACACATATATATATGCATACATACATATGTGTGTGGGGGGCCGGGCGTGGTGGCGCACGCCTTTAATCCCAGCACTCGGGAGGCAGAGGCAGGCGGATTTCTGAGTTCGAGGCCAGCCTGGTCTACAACGTGAGTTCCAGGACAGCCAGGACTATACAGAGAAACCCTGTCTCGAAAAAAAAAAAAAAAAAAAAAAAAACCCACATATGTGTGTGTGTGTATAGATATATATATCCACCACATGCATTCCTGGTACCCAGAGAGGCCAGCAGAGGGCATCGGATCCCCTAGAACTGGACTTGCAGATGGCTAAAGCACCATGTGAGTGCTGGAATTGACAACCCCCCCCCAAAAAAAAAAACAATCAATACATACACCAGGTCCTCTGCAAGAAGATCACATGCTCTTCACTGCTGAGCCATCTCTCGAATCCCAGATTTATTACTTTTTAAAGAGAAATTCTGTTTAAGTTAAATACTTGTGAGAAATCCTTTCTTTCTTCTACTTTATTTGGCTACCCTGCAGAATAGAAATCACATTCTTTTTCCCCAATTTTTAAATTATAGTTAGTTGCACCACTAAAACCACCTTTAAGAGTAGGCAAGTGTCTTAACAGATAAAGGTACTTGCTGCCAAATCTGATCCCTGAGACCCATATGTGCAAAGAGGGAACTAGCACAGCTTTAGCTAGCACAACTAGCAAGTTGTCCTCTACACACACATACACATGCACACACACACACACACACACACACACACATGCACACAACACACACACACACACACACACACACACACACACACACACACACACACACACACACACACACACACACACACACACACACACACACACACACACATGCACACAACAAGTAAATACATGATAAAAATGAAAGAAAAACACTGTTAAATATATAAGTATTCATACATTCACACTGCTGTACACTCTCCTAGAACTCTTTCATCATACAAACTGAACCTCACACCACTCAACCTTGTACCCCCCTCCTTCAGACCCCAGCAACAGCCACTGTACTTTCTGGCATTGAATTTACCCAGTCTAGCACATATAATGTCCTGTGAGGTCATCTTGGAGAGCCCTGAATAAAAACTAAAAGCAGGCATGAACCTGCTAGTTTACAAGCTAATTCATGAGCCCTCCATGTAGTTTGACCATTAGCTCAGATGGTTGTAAATACCACCTTGGTTCTTGTATTTTTCCTGTTGTTTTTAAGTGACAAACCATGTAGAATTTCTTCTTCTGCAAAAAGAAGAAAATTCCACATACAGTTTACACATCATTGAAGAACCTGTGAGTGTTTAGTTTTGAACAGTGGTGTGTTTCTCCTAGCCCTTTTTGTTGACAGTTCGTCACTATCAAACCTGAAGGCTCCTGGTCCTTCTATACAGACACAGCCTACCAGAGAATATCAGGGGCCCCACAGTTCTAAGTGCCTTTTCTTGCCAGCAATTGATGCACCTGATGGAGAACTGCAAAATCTACCCGTGTTCTTTCCTTAACAGTAAATTTTATCAGTGTCTGTTATTTAGGCCAACCCCATATGGAAATTCTCCATTTCCAGGTGTTTAAATCCTCTGTGCCTGTCACTTAGAACAAGATAGCTAAGGAAATTTAATGCAGCTTCCCTTCAAGAGAATCCCCAGGCTAGTTAGGAAAAGGGTTTTATATTTCTGAGAACGCAGGGGTTAGGTGGAAATTGATGGAGAGGTTTTAGATGGAGTGGTGTATTACAGTCGGCTCACCCAGGAGGCATTTGCTCAACCTTTAACTGGAGAGCGTCTCTATTAGAGCCCAGGCTTGTGCTCACTCTTAGCTTGCCATGCTTTGCTGTCTGACTAATACAGACAAAACGAGGCTTAATCTCAAGTGGTACAGGTGACACGCAGGATAAAGTTCATCCTGACTGCGGCGGTTTGTCCCTCCGAAGGCAAAGCGATGTACCTGTCTCTCTTGAGTTCCTTGAATACTCGCCTCCTAAGGTCCAAAGGGGACCATAAATTTACCTTTTGCCTATTTAAATTGTCTCAAGTTCAGAAACACATGCACTAAAGTGATGGCATTTCTTTATTGTTTCTTCTAATATTTTAGATATAATACTTCATGTGTCATGATGTTGACTTGATACAAATATATAAATAATTATAGACAAATATTTAAGTGTATTTTATATATAGATGATAGATAGATAGATAGATAGATAGATAGATAGATAGATAGACAGGCAGACAGATGGACAGGTGGCTGGATAGATCATAATGCCTTTATTTTAGTTACTTTTGTCTTACTGTGATAAAATACCCTGACAAAAAATTAACACGGAAGGCTGGATGAGGCTAGCTCACAGTTCTGGAAGGACAGAGGTCATCATGGACAGGAAGGTATGACAACAGGCAGGAAAGGCAGGGGAGCAGCAGCAAGAGGCCATCACATTGCACTCAGAAAGCAGAGGGCAGGGTAGGGGGAGAGGGAGAAACCTAGAGACGCAGAGAGAGAGCAGAGAAATAGGAAGAAAGTCAAGGCTATGAACCACCAAAGCCTGCCCAGTGGCATACTTCTTCCTAAAAATTCCATAACTTCTGCAAACAGCACCTCCTACTGGGGACCAAGCGTTTAAATACATGAGTCTGTGGGTAATATTTCTCGTTCGGACTGCCAAGCCTTCATGATCAAAGACAAGAGTTGATGTATATATCACCTGTAATTTTTAGATGTTTTATTATGGGAATTTTTCAGGCATGTTGAGTATGGACTAAATACTATCATAGGATGTCTTACCCAGCAGCCAACCTTCACATTATAAACTACCATCCCAACTACCTTCCTGTTCTGTTTTCACCTGTATCCCCTCTAGTCCCGACTTCATCTTTATTCTGTAACAAGTCTTAAGCATTGTATCTTGTTATCTGTTGATTCCTCCATGTGAGTTTCTAAATGATGAGGAGTCCCCTTTAGAAAATGTAGCTGTATACTTTACCATCATATAAGCTAATTGACATGAATTCCTAATCATGGTGGCATTCATATCAATTTCTCATTTGATATGCATGTTTTTATTTTATTATTATTATTTTTATCTTGCGTGTGTGTGTGTGTGTGTGTGTGTGTGTGTGTGTGTGTGTATTTACATGCATGCACACAGGCACGCACATGCCATTGCAGGCATGTAGCCTTGCTTGAGACGGGGTTTCTTTCTGTTGTTCAGCACTATGTGCGGCAGCCTAGTTGTCCCTGCACTTCTAGCTATTCTCCTGCCTCTGTTCCCATCTTACTGTTGGAGTGCTAGGATTACGATGGGCAGCATCACTGCCATCCCCATGTGGGTGCTGCAGATTTGAGCTCAGGTCTTCACAGCTACGCAAGAACTGTACACACCACACCACACTGTCTCCCTGGCCCTACTGCACGTTTTTTAAAGTTTGTTTGAAGCTGAACTGAATGAAGCCCTCACCATACCCTTGGTTGGAATTATCTCCTTAAGTCTCGCAATCCACTTTTTATAAACTGTCATTGTCTTTGTAATTTGTTGAAAAATCCAAATTGCTTACCTTTCTGTGTCTGCACTGAGTGGATCGTATTGATTTTGCGCCCCGCAGTGTGGATGCTGTCGATGTGTGACTGTCCTCCCTATTATCAGTGTATTGGGAGTTGAATCTAGAGGTCTGGTGTAATTCAGGTTTGATTTGGGGCCAGCTAACCTTATAGGTGACAATAGGTCTTTCCCCTCAGGGGCACATCAGAGCTGATTTTCTCTCTCAGTGATGTTAATGGCCATTGGTAATCTGTGCTCAGATTCAACGCCATTACAATTTAAATTGCATGTACACCTCACCAATGAATCCCATCCCATAGCTCTGGTAGACTAGGAGAGGTGACATGTTTTTAACACAGTTCTTGCATTCTGTGGTATTCATCTCCTCCAGCAGATATCATATGTGCATTCCTGGGAGGGCAGTTTGTGTGTTCCTGCATGCATCTTGAGTGTGTACTCATGTCCAAGCACAGTATGTACACAATAAGGCTGAGGGACCTGATCAAGTATTACTGCGATGGGTCTAGTACCTTGGTGGTTTTAAGATAAGGCTCTTATTGGCCTGTAGCTCACTAATCTAGCAAAGCCAGCTGGCCAGCAAACCTAGAAGAAGCAAGCACGCACTGCCACACTTGGCTTTTTCATCTCAGCTCTGAGGAGCAGGCTCAGGTCCTTGTGTGTAGCAAGCATTTAACCAAAGGAGCCACCTCTCCGACCTGGTGCTTTGTGGGGATACAGACCTCATTCCTGATGGGTCACAATACATCCAAAGCCCCCTGCTGCCTCTCTCTTTGAACCATTCCTTTCCTTGTTGAAGTCTGTGGTTACCGGATAGCTTGGTGCATGATGCCTGACTTTACGTATCTCTGCTTGGGGAAAGAGCGGTGGCTGCCCTGCTTTAGATACCTGTTTCTTTCAGATTTGCTCTAGAGCCTCTGCTGCCGAAGAAGATGCACTCCAGGTCCCAGGACAAGCTAGACAAGGACGATCCAGATAAAGAGAAGAAGGACAAGAAGAAGGAGAAAAGGAACAGCAAACACCAAGAGATATTTGATAAGGAATTTAAGCCCGCTGACAGCTCCCTGCAGCAGTCTGAGGCCGTGATCCTTTCTGAAACGGTAATTTAACTGTAGATCGGAAGAGCTCTCTGCAGGGGTGCCTGGGACCCACCTAGGCTCTGCATCTAACCGAGAGGGCTGTCAGTTGGATTTTATTGAATTTTTGCAAAATATAGCAACTTAAAAGCCCGAGGTCTTCTCATCTCTGACCTCAAATAACCCAACCGTCAGAGACACAGAGCTGCGCTGTCTTTTCTCTGAGGGCACATGCTGTCTTGGCCTTTATCCTCTTTTAGAGGGGCTGGATAGGTCAGTCCCCTGCAGGGACTTCATGTGTCTAGGCTCCTTATAGCTCTGTTGGACTTGGTGCCCTTGTGTCCTAGCACCTCAGAGAACAGAAGCATACTGCTTTCACAAGCTATACTCACTCATGGATAGCAAATGTCCTCCCTACCCTTTCCTGACTAGCATCCTTAAGTCTTACTCACTGCCTGAGGGTTAGGATCTGCTCAGCGTCTGCCTGGTGAGGTGACTCCGTTCTTGATGCTCTCAGTTTGATCCCTTGCATCCACATGGTAGATGAAAATTGACTCCCACAAGTTGCCCTGGGCCCTCCACACATATGCCATGACATGTGCAGATACATACGAACAGGCATGTATGCATGCCTATACAAATGAATAAAGCACACTTTGATCACACGATGAGTCTTGAGCCTACGCATCCCAGAAGCACACCACAGTGTTTAGGGTCTACATGTAGAAATGAGGTAGAAAAATGTTTCAGAGACAGACAGACAGACAGACAGACAGACAGATACATCAGTGTCCAGACTGACATAATCTGAGAGCCACTTCTCCTAGACATGGATGGCACTTGACTGGGAAGTGGCCAGAACATATGTCTTGGGCAGCAGCTCCTTGTTGGCTGTGATTAAGGGCAGTTTCACCAAAATGCTGATCAAGGTATACTTTTTTTTAAATTCACTTTACATCCTGATCACAGTCCCCCTCCCTCCTCTCTTCCCAGTCCCACCCGTACAAATCCCTCCCTCCATTGGAGGCACACTTTCTTTATAAGCCATGCCAACACATGTCTGAGAGAACATCCCAGTACCAACAACTGTCATATATATTCTGCTTGCTCTACTCAAGGTGGCAGGCAGAGATATAGGTGCTAGAGCCACAGCAAGGCTCAGGAAGGCCGTTGCCTCTCAGCCTTGTGGACATGCTCTCTCACTGGAGCTGGGCTCTGATGGCTCTGTGCAGAGACTGGTGGCCAAGTGCATCAGGCCCAGGAAGCACTGGTCAAGGCTGGCATTAAATGCCTGGATTCTGGGCCTCCAGCTATACATGAAATGATCAACTACTTTGCGTTTTCTGCCCACTGTTTCAGAAAGCCCGGCTTCCAGACACACCCACAAGCCGAGATCTCCTCTCCGGGCACACAGCATCCTAACTAGTTGGCTCAGCTTTCTTCTTGGACATATTTACTCAGGGTCAGGCACTTTGCAATCCTTCAGACATTTTTATTTAAGCTCTGTTTTAAGATATTGAAACTGGGCCTGCCCAGCATAGTGGCGTGCGCCTTTAATCGCAGCACTCGGGAGGCAGAGGCAGGCAGATTTCTGAGTTCCAGGACAGCCTGGTCTACAATGTGAGTTCCAGGACAGCCAGGGCTATACAGAGAAGCCCTGTCTCAAAAAAAAAAAAAAAAGAAGAAAGAAAGAAAGGAAGGAAGGAAAAGGAAGGAAGGAAGGAAAAGGAAGGAAGGGAGGGAGGGAAGGAGAGAGAGAGAGAGAGAGAGAGAGAGAGAGAGAGAGAGAGAGAGAGAGAAACAAACTGGGCCTGAGAAACATAGAGCCAAGTAGCAGAAAGGACCACAGTTGAACTGTGTAAGGACAAATCCAAGGACAGAGCTGAGCCAAAGCAAGACAGTTTCTGTCCTTCCCAATGATGACCATGTCCCTGGGATAACACCTGCTGATGACAGGGCCAGGTGCATGACCATATGGGGCCTCTCAAGTCACAGGAACTACGCAAGGTCAGAGCCCAGACTTTGCCATCAGTAGGTGCCTGGGGTTCAGAATGACCAGGGCTGCAACAGCAGAGTCCTACCCACTGGTCAGGCGCAGTGCAACCAGAGTGCATCTATGCAAGCAGAGGCCTCCTCCAGCATGGGTGTTGGTGTGGTCCCCTGGGCAGGAATCATCCTGGAAAGCAACTGCATGTTCCATGATGACTGTAGCACCCCCTAGTGTTCAGGACGCTGATGCTGTTAACATTCCCAGCCCTCAATAGACCTACAGGGGTAAACCACTCTCTCCAGCTTCTGCCAAGTTTCCCTCTTCCCTTTTGGGCTGGGCTCTGCTTCCTTCTTGGTTTGCATCATTAACAATCTCCTGACCTTTAGCTGAGCTTCTCCAAGCTGGGCCTTCGGGCTACCATTTGCATTTCCCCAGGAAATCTTCCTGAAGCTTTGTGTTAGAAGCTTGGAAGTGAGAGAGACTCCTGACAACCCCAGTCTCTTTCACCAGCCCCTGTGCACATCTTCCTGAGAGAACCAGGCTTGGAGCCAGTCCTGACCTCACCCAGTAAGGCTCTGCGGGCTCTCCATTTCCACAGAGTACTTGGTGATGGCACCCACGCCATCTGCACAGAATAGCTTTGATCTGTACGCTGGGGCTATGTGCTGCTCATGTATCTGAGGGCCTCTTTCCTGCCCAGAGCCTCACCTTTACTTCTGGATTCAGTAGCTCCAGTCTGGGCTGGCTCTGTGTGTCTCTTCTAAGGTAGATACAGTGACTCACTGGCTCTTGCCATTTCCACCCCTGTAAAACCACCTCAACCCACCCACTCTGCCCCAGGATTAAGCTGGAAAAGCCAAGGCCAGGCCCTCTGGGAGACAGCCTCTTCTGCTCTTCCGCCAAGTTAATAACGTTTCTGAATAATCCTACCTCAGAATATTTTGTAATTGCTGGTGTTCCCTGATGTGTAAGATCAGAGAGCAAGCTGTAAGAAATATACAAATTAAATTTACTGATGTTACAAACAGGGGAAAGGGCTCAGGTGGAGAAAAGTCAAGTACACCCCAAAGCCCAAGGCCAGCAAGAAGAGGTGAGAAAAGGAACTCCTGTTGGAAATAACAGCTCAGAGGAGAAACTAAACAAGGGGCAAAGGGGCTCCTGTCCTTCTGCTGAGGCTCCAGACTTCTCTTCCATTCTTGATCCTTTGGGGGCATCCTTGGGTGCGCTCACTAGCTACACAGATAGCTCACAGCTGCACCCCTCCCCTTTAGCATTGTGGTCAAGTAGCCTATAAAGGACTAGGGTCATAGCTCGGTGGGTAGAGTGCTTGCCTAGCATGTATGAAGCCTTGGGTTCAATCTCCTACAACTCATAAACCCCACGTGGTGGTACACACTTGTAACTCCAGCATTCAGGATATGGAGATAAGCAGGATCAGGAGTTCAAGGTCATCCTTAGGTACATAGCAAGTTCCAGGCTAGGCTACTCCCAAAGGCTGGGTTGATGATTCATGTGAAGTTCTGTGTTAGTGGGGGACAGGCTGCCAGAGCAAAGTACTGTACTCTCCATGGGCAACTCAGACAGCAGCAAGTTGTTCCCTACCAATTCTAGAAGCTACAGGTCCAAGATTAAGGTATAGGTGGGGTTGCCCCTGCTAAGGTGGTGAGAGATTAAGTCCCACACCTCCCCTGGCTTCTGGGTTGGTTAGCCATCTCTGGTGTCCTTTGACTTGCAGCAGGGGTACCCCACCTCGGCTTTTGTCTTCCTCCGACATTCTCCCTGTTTGCTGTTCAAACCCCTTAGTTTATAAGGTCTTGTTGGATTCATGCTTACATCATCTTAACTTGCCTCTTTGCAGAACCCCTACACCCAGATGGGCTTGTGAGGTACTGGGGTTAGGGCTTCAGCACAGGAATTTGGAGAAGACACAACCAGTCCATACAAACCTTCACTTTGTTCTTTCTGTCCCTCAACATAGATAAGTCCCCTGCGGCCCCAAAGACCCAAGAGCCAAGTGATCAATGTCATTGGAAATGAAAGGCGCTTCTCTGTGTCTCCAGCGTCACCATCCTCCCAGCAGACGCCCCCTCCAGTCACACCAAGAGCCAAGCTCAGCTTCAGCATTCAGCCCAGTAAGTGGAACTTAAGGTGTTACCCCTTAAGGTGCCCCCTGATTGTGTCCCTTTGTTCAGGATCCTTTCCCCAGCAGCAGACTGAAAAGTTAGAGGGGCGTGTTAGAAGTCACCTCAGGTTGAGGTGGGAAATCTAGACTTCGAGCATCTCATGCAGAAACCCATCCTCAGTGCCAGAGCTCAACAAATACAAAGTACAGGACCCAACCTAGGAGCAGAGCTCCTGCCTCAAAAGGGGTCTTGAGAGCCACAGGATACCAATGTGTTCAGGGGCCTTGGGGCTATGTCTAGTGGGAGGAATGGTGAAAGAGTCATTGCTTACAGCATAGAAATGTCAGCCAGGGATGACAGATGGCACAGCACTGTCAGCCTCTAACTACCATGGGCTTGCACACTGCGGGACTTAACATCACATCTGCTTTACTGCAATGACACAGGTACTCAAGTGCCACTCCTGGGGACCCCTGCTCTCCCAGCTCAACACCAAGGCTTCTGCATTCACCACTGGACTACCCTGTCATTTCCCTATTATCAGACAACTGACTACTTTAAAAACTTCAAAACCATACTCATCAGTGAAAGTGTCCATTTTTCTCTCTTTGGTTTAAAATAAAACAACTCTTCCAAGAGCATCAACAAAGGTTGGTGAAGTTAGCCCACCTTTGTGATCTCCCCTCTGTTTGCAAACAGCCAGTTTTGTCTGCTTTAACAACCTGTGGCATATCCCTTTGGCTCTGGAAGGCAGCTGCCAGCCCCCGCCTGTCCGACAATCATGGATTGCCCTGGTGAGCTGGCTGTGTGCTCCATCACCGAACTCTACCCAGTGAGCTCTCCCAATAGCAACTGTGGCAGACTTACCAGAAAGCCTGCCAGACTTTCAAAGTGGCAGTTGTCCACAGCCCTTGTCACACCAACTGTGTGGATGCCACCAAGGAGAAGGAGGCTCACAGACAGTAGTATTTACACAGTGAGTTGATACATTACTTCAAGCTCTGGTGCTCTGTTTCCTTTCTAGAACATTCCACCAGGAAAGAATCCCACTCTCTGTATTGTCTACTCCTCTTTTACCCCTTGCTGTGTTCTTCTGACAAATGTTTCTGTGGAGCGGGAGACTTTTTGATCCCTCTGTAACCATTTCACCATTTTCCAGGTCTGGAGCTGAACGGCATGATGGGAATGGATGTGGCCGACGTCCCACCCCCTCTGCCCCTCAAAGGCAACATGGCAGATTATGGAAATCTGATGGAAAACCAGGATTTGATGGTCTCACCCACATCTCCACCTCCTCCTCCTCCCCCACAACGGGTAAGTGGGATCTAAAACCATAGGACTTTAGCTTCTGCCCTCAGCCAGGACTGAGGTACACATGCTCTGTGATTCTGCATCTTAGCCCTAGCTGCAGGCAGCCCCACCACCCAGACAGTGCTGCCTTTGCTCTGAAGTTGTCCTGATGGATGCTGATCTTTGAGCTGTTAACACTACCAGCAGCTTTGGTGCCAAGAGGTCTGACTGCACTGAAGAGATGTGTTGTTCCAGAGGGGAAGCCTCCTTTGTTACCCCATTTCGGACCTCTAGTTTCTCTGGACAATGTTGTCCTCACATTGACAGGTCTCTGGTGGCCACAGGCACTTGCTGCTTAGAGAGTCCATAGCAGGGGTCCACATTGGTGCAGACTACACACCCCAACGCCCTGTTTCATCAGCTTCAAGTGCTGCTCAAAGTCTTTGTTCAAGGTTTTGGCCTGGCTTACTCCAGCAGTACTCACGAGCAGCCAGCGTGAACCCCGGCACTGGTCCCCAGGCTGGTCCCCACCAGACACTGTTTAAAGTCATTAATCACATCTAATGCGATCCCTGCTGAGCAGCCTCAGGCCTGCCTGCTGATGCAGTGGTAGAGAGGGACCTAAATGGCACACTGCTCTGGGTCCTCACAGCTGCTGTCATGCATTGCCCGGAGGCTGTGGCCCTAGCCCATCCTCTTGTGATGCTCAAAAGGGAGTAGAGAAGGTAAGCTCAGGGAGGAGGCACAAGTGTCATTTATGCAGTCACAACAGTAATGGCCACTCCCAAGTCCCCATTCCCACGACAACACATTTATTTGTGGCCTTATAAAGTTAAATCAGCTGGGGCTGAAGAGTAAACACCCAAGCCCGTTTTTGTACAGCTGGCCATACTTTTTGGATGCCCATCCTGCATAAAGTAATGGCAAGGCCACCAGAGCCCCTGAGAGCCCTGAGGAGTGAGATCCGCTGCTGGCTACCACAAGGCACGGAATTGTTTTTTTCCTCAGTCATAATAAAAATAAATTCACCATGCCTTTTCTTTTTCTTTCTTGGAGAGGCATTTTACTGAGTGCTCTGCAATCCTCTTTTCTTCCCTTGTGAAATCAGTGAGGGAGGTCTGGGATGATGCTGGATATGTAAAATGCTTATCACGCAAGGACTAGGACCTGAGTCCAGTCCACCAGAACCCATGTAAAAGTGCCAGGCATGCGGGCAGGCCCCTGTCATCCTAGTACTAGAATACATTCTTGTGCTAGGTCACAAAGGTCTCTGAAGCTCACTGGCCAGTCGTGCTCAGGTTCAGTGAAAGATGAGAGAGACGGAGGAGGATGCCTGATATTGACCTCTGGCTGCCACACACATGCTCATACACGAATATTCACAGTAGCATGTGTTTAAACATATACAGACAGGCATGTGCACATACAAAAAGAAAGTAGTGAGGGAAGAGATTGTATGTTAACTGTGTGTCTGTTCTTTAAAGGAAGCTAAACTCACTCTAAGGCTTTTTCTCTGACATGCAAGGGACAAGTGGCTCTTCTAAAGCTAAAGTGGGAAGCTGACCCTGGAGAAGGGAGTGTTCTATTAGGCTAGAGGGCTCAGGCAGCTACTGGAATGTAAACTTGACCTCTCCAGTACCAAAGGATACCCCAGGGGGCCTAGGATAGGGGAACCTCCACTTCCTTAGGGCAGCCTATTTAGTTGCTTATAATGCACATTTTATTTGAAAAGCAGAAATAACCCCCAGGTCCTCCTATAATCTGAAAACTCTGAACTTGGGAAGTGTGATCAAGTCCATTTCTGTCTCACATCCACGCAGAGGTGACAGATCCAGTGTCCTAAGTTGTCAGTGCTGCCTGTGATTAAGTAAAGGACCGACATGCCCTAGCTGTGCTTTGGTTTATAAAGCGGGTGCAAATTCAATTAGATTAATTACTCAACTCTCTTTGCAATTTGTTTCTGGTTTAATTTGCAGCCTGAGCTCAAGTTTGGATGACAGGCCGGTGGTTAGTGTGTCGTAATTAGTTAAGGCATCTTCTCAGGTGTGTCCCTCTGCACAGGCCCTGAGAGCCGTTTTTGGATAATGATCGTTCATCTGCTGTGGGAGGTGATCGATAGCCTCCCGTCACTCTCATCGATCGGCCTCAGGCTTGTCGGTGACTCTATCTCTAGTTGTTGCCATTTTAAGCTGTCATTCATTTCAGAATGGCTCGTATGACTAGCCATGTGAGCTATCATTTTACTTAATGGTGATAAACCCAACATTCTCCTGCTTGATATTAAGGATGCCTCTGGTATCTAACACTGTGTTTTCTTGAGACTGTTGGTCCTCCCTGCAGGTACCCTCTGTTGGACATCACTGTCACCATAGATTTCACCTACCAACACACCTACAGTGGATGTTCTCAGGCCGTCAAATCAGTGTTTCTTTTCACAGTTCACACCAACCTTAAAAGAGACTTACAAATGTACTCTTCACTTTCTCCTTGATTTATGTGTTGGTGTGTTGGAGGGGAGAAGCGCTCTCTCTCTCTCTCTCTCTCTGTGTGTGTGTGTGTGTGTGTGTGTGTGTGTGTGTGTGTGTGTGCAGATACATATGGACATTTGTGTATCTGCACATGGGAGCCATAAGGTTAACATCTGGTATCTTTTCTTAATGGCTCTCCATTTTATTTATCTATCTATCTATTTATTTATTTATTAAGAAAGATCTCCCAGAAAACCTGGATTTTGCTGATTCCTGGCCAGCAACACCCAGGAATCCTCCTGGCCCTTAGGCAGGGATTATAGGCTTATGCTATTGTCTCCAGTTTTTTACATGGACATGCATTCAGGTCCTTATGCTTGCGTGACAAGAACTTTAAAACTGAGCCAACTCCTGAGAGCACTGCTTTCCCCTGTAAAATGGCGTCCTCCTTCCTTCTGTATCTCAGCACTAGGGTAATGTATATTTACCTTTCTGTGAACCAGGAGGAAACCGAAGTAGTGAGTGAGAGACCCCTATGTCATGGTTCTGCTTTTGAGAACTTCCCTCACATTCAGCCACACCCCCAGCCTCTGCTGAGAGACTGCGACTCTGGCCCTTTCATCCCTTGTTGGTTCTTGAGCATTCCTTGAGATTTCTGCCTGTGGTGGCTCCCACCTCCCACAGTCCAGCAGTTTTTGCATCTTCTCATTCAGCCTGTCTTTAGGTGCCTGGGCATCTCTTTTCAGCGTCTGTGATGGTCTCGAGGGTCCCTAGAGCAGTAGGGCAGTGCCCCCCACCCCAGTCATTCACACCCAGCAGGTGCCACCACATGACTTTCTGAGGCTTCACAGCTGTGTGATGGATACCTGTTTTGGAGGATATGTTCTATTAGTTATTTTTCTAATCTTCATGATGCACTGCTAAGAAGCCTTCTACAGCAGTGCCACTGGCTGGGGTCAAGGTGTTCAAACACATGAGTCTGCAAGGGAGAACACATTTACAATAAAGCTATACCCAGAACCCAAGGCATTTTGCTGCCTATGGACCAAATCCAGCCAGTTCCTTGCTTCTGTTCATAAAGTTTCCTTTACCCACAGTTATAGCCATGACTTCTGCTGGCCCAGGTTTGGGCTGCTTCCCAGCCTCAGCGAGAGCCACGCGTGACCCACAAATTATAGAAAGTTACTTTCCAGAGAAATCTTGCTGACCCACCTGAGCTGTCAGTTCAAGAGGCAAGGGACAATCTCTCATCACACCCTAGAGAACCTGTCCTTTGGTTGGGTGACACTGGGTGATGACACCTGAATCTAAATCTATAAACAGTGATGTTTCTCAGGGGATGCACATAGATTCAGATGTCAGAAAACCAACCACGTGGCTGCAGGGGACTCCAGGGCAGGGTAGCTGACAGGCTGGCTCCAAGCCAGGCAGGGTGGAGCTAGGTCACAGGGACGGGGTCGGTTCCTATCCTGAGTGTTCAGATGGACCTCCCACTTCTATGCTGAGTAAGATTCTCAGTGAGGACACCAGTAACATGATGGTTTCTTCATACTCCTGTTTCCTAGCAACAGCCACCTCCACTGCCCAGCAAAACACCACCTCCTCCCCCTCCGAAGACGACCCGAAAGCAGACCTCAGTGGACTCGGGGATCGTGCAGTGAATCCTGGGAGAAGGCTATCCTCCTGCTTCTCTTCTACATCTGCCGAGCCTGCCGATTACCTCCTCCGGGCCCTGGGATGCTTCACCTTCGTGTGATTGGCTTTTCTTGAAAAGGGGTCCATCCTTGCCACAGGACCAGAGGCCTGAAGTGTCTCAGAGCACAGTGGGAATGGAGCCAAGTCATACATAGTCTGGATTGTTTTTTGGAAGTTGGGGACTCAGAGCATGTCAGCCTTTCTGATAGCCTCCGTCTTGCCCTGAAACTCTTTCCTTTTGTGCCAAACGACTTATATTCATTTGCAGAGAACTTGTCCAATATGAGTTAGCCAAATGGGAGGGATGAGGCAACCCCCACCCCCACCCCCACCCCAGCCCTACTCCCATGAGAAGCTATGCAGTAACCTTGTAAGGATCTTTACTCAGCCTCTGCAACCCAGACTCTAGCTCACCTGCAAGAGCTGACTGCTCAACCCTATCCTTGCTCTATCTGCAGTGTGACTCCTGGGGTGGAGTGTCACTTCAGCCGACATCAAGCAGCTAAGTGTACCCCTTCAGAGAAGACCTTGATTTCCCTTGGCATAATTTAAAGTAGGAATATCTCTCGGTTACTAAAGAGATATTAATATATGGAGTAGAGACGCCCTTATGGATACTGGATCAAATGGAAAATTAATATGAGCATAGGAAGGTGAATTTTCATTCTTTTTAAAATATGAGCCCATATACCACCAGCGGTGGTTTTAATTGGGTGGCTTCTCTGTGTGTACAGAATATGTGTATATATGGTGGTTCTCGGAGCTCTGGTGAGTGTCTGTCACCCTTGCTTGCTCCAGCGGGCCTCTGAAAACCAGCTCCAATGTGTCTTCTTCATGTTTAACTGCTGGAAATATTTGTTTTCTAAATCCTGCAAAATTGTTTCCCAGATTTCCAAGGTCCTGAAAATGTTGGTGGACAATGATTCGTTTGTTTAAAAAAAAAAAACAAAACTAACTTTGTATAACCTAATATTTTATTTGATCATCTATATTTTTTTATTCACTCTGATCATGATACTGTTTGTTCTAGGAGAGTTCAAAGTTAATCACTGACAAATGAGAAATAAATGTTATTTAAAAAGGACTCCTGGTGGCTGGCCTCTTTTAACCATTTAACATAAAATATAGATGCTACTTTCTTCTTTTTTTTTTGGTTTTTCGAGACAGGGTTTCTCTATATAACCCTGGCTGTCCTGGAACTCACTCTGTAGACCAGGCTGGCCTCGAACTCAGAAATCCGCCTGCCTTTGCCTCCCATGTGCTGGCATGTGCCACCATGCCCAGCTTAGATGCTACTTTCTTAAGGAAAAAACATATACTTATATATGTACCTATCCATCTTCCTCAAACATAACTCTGTGTGTGTGTGTGTGTGTGTGTGTGTGTGTGTGTGTGTGTACACTCATGCACTTGTGTGAATGGGTGCACATGTCTGTGCATGAACATAGGGGTCAGAACTAAACTTCATGTTTCTTACTCAGTTGCTCTTTGCCTTGTATTTTGAGGGAGGGTCTCTCGTGAACCTCAACCCTAGAGTAAGACTAGCTACCCTGAAAAGCTGTGCAGTAACCAGGTAAGAATTATGCCACACTAGCAGCCAGCAAGCCTCAGTCATCTACCTGTCCCTACCTCCCCAGAACTGGAACTCTAAGTGCACATCACTGCTCCCAGCATTTTTAATACGGGTTCTAGCACTACGTTTGGGTCCTCATGGCTTTGTAACAAAGCTTCCCTCACTGAGCTACCTCCTCAGCCCTTAGACATAATTGTTCTTTAATTTTTGAAAAGATTTATTTTTATTTTTAATAGTTTCAAAAGGAAGAGTTTCACACGTATACACAGTGAAACATAACCATATGGACCCCTCATGTGCCCCCCAGCTCCCCTATATATATCTTCTTAGCAGGTTCTAGCTCAACTTCACATCTTTTTTTTTCTCTCTCTTTTTTTTTTTTTAATAACACTCTAAGTCTGCCGATATGTGCATGAATGTGAGGCCATTCATTGGAGCATGGGATACCTAGCAGAGAGAGAGAGAGAGAGAGAGAGAGAGAGAGAGATCCCAGTGGTGGTCCACTGCCCACAGCCCCTCAGTAAGGGGTGGACCTTGGAGCTCATCTTTCCCATCCATACCTGGATTTTAAGTGGCTCGAACTTGTGCAGGAAGCTACCGCGAGCTCATGACCAAATAGCTATATCACCTCCGGCAGATAGCATTTCAGAGCACCAACCCACGTCCTCCTGCTTGTGCATTCTTTCCACCTCTTCTGTGGTGTTCCCTGAGCCTTCCTTTGGAGGCTGGGAAGCTAATGTAGATGTCCCGCTTAGGGCTGAGCCCTCTGCCTTTTATTCTTAGCAGTTTGATCAGTTATATGTCTCCGAAGTGGCTGCTGTCCACTGCAAAAAGAAGCTTCCCTGACCAAGGCTGAGAGCAGCCCAGGTCTGTGGAGGATAAACATAAATAGTTCCTGGTCCAAAAGCCATGGCTAGGAGGTCATCAGCTGGAGCATAAAACCTGCTATTGCTTATTTTGCTAAATGGCAGTGCTGCCAAAGTGCCTTCTAAATATATATGCTGATGCTTATACCTCTGGATCGTCCCACTTCATTGCTCGTGGTTGGGATGATCCCAGGTAGAAAATGCCCACATCCTCACAGGCCACATCAGAGCTACTCACTCCTACATTTTAGTCCCACGCTGGGCCTGGGTTCCCCTGGCTATTTCTTCAGTGGGGCCTCTTCTCTGGCTGGGCACTGCAGAGGCCTCTTGCTCTCCTGCCTCCATTGCTGCTAATTTGAGAGAGGACTCTGTCCTAAGGTGTGCGTCTTGGCTTGAGAAGCCTGCATGCTAGAGTTTTCTCCAGGACTTACCATGCCAGATATTAGATGACAATAGGTCCTCCTGGGAAGGGCTCTCATCTCCCTCTTTTGAAAACAGGCTCAGTCCACAAGAAAGTACTTGTGTGTCTGCCCTCACCAGCCCGGAGGAGGCCCAGGGCATCTCTGCGTGTGTTGTAGCTGTCCTTTTTACAACTTATAACAACTTCAGAGTATAATATAACTGTTTGGGGGATTATAGAGCTGCCTCTGTGTACTGGTAAGAGCCCTTGTCACACAAACATGAGTCTCCAACACCCACATTAAAAAATATACATGTGACTATGTGTTCCTGTAGCCCAGGCACCATGGAGGGCAGAGACAGGAGGACCATTGGGGACAGTAGACTGCTGTCCAGCTCGGTTCAGTGAGAAACTCCCCCTCCCCAACTCAAGCAAATGAGGAAGAAAATGATAGGGCAGGATACTTGATGTCTCCTGGCCTCCCCACAAGCTCATGAGCACTACATATCCATGTATGGGTGTGCATGCACACACACACACACACACACACACACACACACACACACACACAGAGGTAAATATCTAGGACTCAGTAGGCTTGTCAAGGTGGAATTTGTGTGTGTGTATGTGTGTATGTGTGTGTGTGTGTGTGTGTGTGTGTGTGTGTGAACCTACTCTTTTTTTTATCAAGATAAATGTTCATCCTCTAACCCGTATGTCAGACCTACAGTCCTGAAACAAATGGCTTTGGCACACCAATATGAGAAAATATCAATAGTCCAGCTACTGGCTGTGGGTCATTTGAGAATGGGAGGATGGTGATATCATTGCACTGTCTCATGCATGTAGCCACCAACAACTGTGAGAATCATTCACATGTACACACACATATATGCACCACACACATGCACACATACACATATGTACCACACACATGCACACATACACATATGCACCACACATAGGCACACACACATATGCACTGCATACACATGCACACGCACACATACCCATGCACACATACATATGGACCACACACATGCACACACAGAGATATGTGTATACCACATACATGCACACACACACATGCACATACACACCACACACATGCACGTGCACACACACATAAACCTCTATATTAGTTACTTTTCTGTTACTGTGTCAAAACATGATGATCGAGGCAATTTGTATGAGGAGATTCTTCATAAGTTGGAAGCTTAGCTGGGTGGACGGGTCTTGCCCTGATCTTGCCCTTCCCTTTCTATTTGTTTGCTCTCCATCATCAGAAAACTCCTTAGGTTCTCCTTCAAGTGGCAGACATGGCAGCTAGAGCCAGAAGCTTCAACCTCAGGCAGAGAGAGCGAACTGAAAGCATCACAAGGCTTTAAGCTCTCAAAGCCTGCCTCTAGTGACATGCTTACTCCAGCAAGAAAACAAACACCTCTCCAGCCCTCCCAAATAGTGTCGACAGCTGGGAGGCAAGTGTTCAAATACCTGAGCCTATAGCGGCACGCTCATTGAAACCACAACACGTTCCAGGGCCACACCCTCTGCTGGGAAACACCTGGAGACCATAGCAAAGTAACCAAGGAAAGAAGGAGGGAAGGGAGGGAGGGAAGGAAGAAGGGAGAGAAGGGGAAAGAAGGAAGGAAGAGAGACAGCCATTTTGTCATAGAACGTTCTTAATATACTGATATATTCACAAACAAAAGGGTATCTCCAACCCTGTGCAGTCTCACAGTTTTCTCCCTGTGTCAGGCTTCTTTAGAATGCCTGAAGTAAATGAACCTAAATATGAGGAAGGTCTACTTAGGCTCGCGGTTGAGACTTCAGGCTACGATCAATTAGCTGTGACAATTGGGGCCTATGCCTTGTGGCAGGAGTGAAGGAAGAAGGCCCATTTACCTCACAGCTGGTTGCAAAGGAGGAAGAAAAAGGGCAAGACTCAGAGTCCAATATCTCCTTTGAAAACTCCAGAGACTGAGCCACCAACCAAAGAACGTGCATGGGCTAGAGCTAACACACACACATACAACACATACACACACACACACAGCAGATGTGCAACTTGGCCTCTTGTTCGCTTAAGATTCATTTTCCACCCTCTGGGGTACATCACTGTCAATGCCAACTCTAAAACTGGCTGGGGGTACGGGGTAGTCTCTTGTGTTCTGTGTTCTGTTTTGTTTGGGGTTTTTTTGTTGGGTTTTTTTTTCCTTTCTTTGATCATTAGGAAGTTCAATGCCAAGTGTAGCTCTCACAGAGTTATTTAACTTTTGGTTTTATTTCCTTGGCCCTTTGGAATGCTCTCTGGCCTATTAAAAATTCACCTTTACTTTTAACTACCCAATTTAATACGCTCTTTCCCCACATCTTTATTCAAAGTGGATAGTATATAAGCTTTATCCTATAAATGGAAAAATCTTTTTCCCCCTATTTAAAAACCACCCTTGGTGCCTGAAGATTGCCTCCTAGTATCTAAAGAAATTATTTTAAAATCAATTTTAAGATTATTCTTTCATGTAAAGATTTGATCTCTTTAATTCTTTACAGACTGTATTATCTTCTGCTCTGGATTCCTCTCTGGCTCTGGGCTCCACGGGTCATGTTCATGGAAGCCTTTGTGGGCTTAATGCCTTTCAAGTCTTTGCTTTTTAGTTCTATATTTAATTGCTTTAGTTTCCTTTTTAGTCTGTTTGGTAACTTTCCCTCTGTCTTCCCCACAGGTCTTTTAGAACTATTTAAACACCTCCTTTTTTGTTGCGGTTGCTCAGAAGAGCAGGAACTCTCTAATCCTTTAACCCATGTCCTAAACTTGACTAATCCTGTTGTTCTCTCCCCTACACAATCTGCCACCCCTACTACTTGATTTAAGGCCTAAATGTATGTTCTAGACCTGAACATAGTAGCTCAGGATAAAGATCATTTTGACAAATTCACTAAATTTCTCTTTTTAGCCCTGGACATTAAAGGTGTGATATAGTCTTTCTTGTTTGCTAGGGTTTCGTTGAGTTTTTTTTGTTGTTGTTGTTGTTATTGTTGTTGTTTCTTGTTTGTTGAGACAGGGCCTTGCTCTCTGGGTTTCTCTTTGTCTGCCTTTCTGTCTTGGTGTGTATGTCTGTGTGTGTCTCTTTGTGTGTCTCTCTGTGTCTTCATGTCTCTGTGTGTCTCTGTCTCCTCCACTCTTTGTGTGTCTCTGTATGTGTCTATCTGTGTGTACATTTCTCTGTCCCTCTCTATCTCTATCTCTGTCTCTCTGTCTTTCTATGTCTGTGTGTGTGTATCAGCTTTACTTTCTCTCCCTCCCTCCCTCTTCCCCTCCATTCTCCCCATTTCCATCTTTTCTTTGTCTTCTCTCTCACTACTCTTCCCTCTTTCCTCACTCCTTTCACCCATTTTTCTCTCTCCACTCTTCCTCTCCTCTCTCTATCCCTTCTCCTTTCTCTCCATCCTTCACCTCTCCGCTTGCTTTCTCCTCCTCCTCCCCCCCCCCACTTCCTTGCTGTCCCAGAACTCACTCTGTAGACCAGGCTGGCCTCGAACTCAGAAATCCTCCTGCCTCTGCCTCCGGAGTGCTGGGATTAAAGGCATGCGTCACCACGCCTGGCTTTCTCTCTACTCTTTATCCCCTGTTCCTCTTCTCTCCCTTCTCTTTGCCTTCTTTCTTTCCTCCCCCTAATTCTTTCTCATTTTCTCCCCTCTTTTCCTTCTCTCTCTTCTTGCTTTCCTGTCTTAAGTTGCTTCCTGTCAGGTGTTTGGTCACAGGGAAATGAAAAGGAGCCAAACCAATATAATCAGTGTTGAATTCCTGCCTTTAATGTTCACACTGAAGCTATGTACACAGCTATCTCCATTTGAAGGAATGCCACACTACAGCAAGAGGGCTAGTGCTGTACACAGCAGACATGTCAAATGATTCCAGAAGAGCAACACATCTGTCCTACCACAGAGCATTATGCATGAAGGCTGCAAATACCTTTTTCCCTCAGGAAAATTGATGTGATATTTTACAACTTCTCTGAGAAAGTCTAACCATGTGCCCAAAGAAGTTTCCTTAGAGCAGTCCTTAGGCTCAGCATCATTGGAAACACAGATGAAAAGCTACCACTGATACCTCTCTTACCAGTGAAGCTTCTACTTAGAACCCCAAGGAGCAAAGGCTTTCCAAGCTTATGAGATCAAAGGATCACGAACCCCTTCCTGTCTTTATGAAATGTTTCCAGGGATCTTGCCAGGCCTTGCCTTGTTGAGTCTCCTGCCCTGCTGTGAGCAGAGCTAATGCTGAAGTTCCTCTAGGATAGGTTGCTTGTCCTTATAAAAACCAGAAATAAAAAGACCCTGAGGTCCTCAGAGGGGTACGGAGGAAGGTGAACTCCCCAAATCTGCAGTGTTTGAGGGGCACCTTGAGCTGCTGTAGGAACAAGCTAAGAGTCTCCAGGGCAGTGTGACTGGGAATGAACTGGGAATGGTTCCCAAGCAGAAAGAAGAGGTGAACGGGCACAAAGGGCAAAGATTTAGTGGGACCAGGCCTTGGGGGAGCCTACCGTCCATGAAGGAACTTAGATTTCAATCCAAAAGCAGGAAGAAAAATGACCACCACCCCAGGTGAAGGGTATGTAGGAGGGTGTTCTTTTGTTGTTAACAAGGAAATGGAAGGACGACCCGTGAGCTCTTTAGCGTCACCATTATCACTAGATAAAGTCAGCATCCACACCTCAAAGGAAGCACAAGAAACCCCAGAGGTAAGTGTTGGCTTTGGAGTTTCATCCCTGCCATTAGGACTGTGAATGTTCCAGCTGGGGGGTGGGGGATGGCGTAAGAGAGAGAGGTCTCCTGAAAATGCCCAGGCATGCCCTGACCATGGCTGTAAGCCTTGCCTCCACAACACTGGCAGCACACTACAAAATGCACAAGTTCATTGTCACCCTGATCTTCCAAAGTGAGCTGTGCAGTGGCCACAGTGGAAAACATTCACAGAAACCACCAGAATCCAGAAAGCCACCCAGGAAGCTGCTGGCTCACGGCACCCAGACTCCTCGGCTGCTAATGGAAAGGTGCAGCAATTTGGGAGGCAAAAATAATCAGTTTGGGAACGGAATATTTTTGAATTAGCATAAATTAGGCTATTTAAAAATACTTGTTAACAGTTAATTTAGCATTATGCACACTCTTGTTGGAGAGGAGGACACTTAATATTGAATAAGGAGCTACCTGCAAAAGGCAGGGTTATTTTTAAACACCTGCATATTTTTGGTTTCTCGGCAGGGTATAGAGACAACATCTGCAGGCTTTCATTGCCTGGTGAAGGCTTTTTCACATGAAAAGCAAACTTCATAAAAGCAAAGCAATTATAATGGCAAAGCTATGGCAGAGTCCTCCCCTCCCCCCCACCTCAGTTTTTCAGACGCGTTAGTGACACGAATGGTTTTCAATAGGAGCATCTTATTATTTTAGCCTTGGAGTAAAGGCTGCCCAGTTTCTTTGGTTTTGACGGCTTGCAAAGTGCTCTTTTGGCAGCCCAGAAGTCCGGTGGGCAGAAAGAGTTGGGATCACAGCTTTTATAGCCTCGGGTGCAGACTCCCTTGAGGGAGAGATGCAGAGAATGGAATGCAAAGTCTGGTAGCTGGTCCAGTGTGGTCTCCAAGTGCCTGGAACATCCTGGCTGTGACAGATCTTCGCAGAAATGATCGGAGGGTCCTGAATCCAGGCCCTGTTCTCCACAGCTCAGAGTAGAACATGTGGCAGAAGAGACTGAATTTTAGATCCCTAATTCAGGCAAAGGCCCTTTTCTCAGACATGTCCACTTTCCACTGTTTCCTGCCGTCAGAGGTGAAAGGAAATATAGTAAGTCCACAGCTAGAAGAGGCTCATAGTGTTAAAAAGTGGAACTGAGTGCAGACTTTTCTCTAAGGAAAGACTCTCGGGATTGAGGCAGTGTGCTCAACTTCAGTTCTCTTCCTTCATCACAGTACTTGGAAGCTCAAGACATGGAACTTACCAAGGTTACCCTGCCAGCTTTCTGTTCGAAGGCATCTTTGGAATTTGTGTTGGGTTAGAAATGGATGGATGGATGGATGGATGGATGGATGGATGGATGGATGGATGGGCAGGTCTTTTGCTTCCTTTAAGGTTCTCAGGGTTCCTAAGCATGTTCTGCACAACTCACTCTGAAGCAACCATCAACAGGTTGGATGCCAGGCTGCCATCTTCCCTCTCACTACAGGGACTGTGTAGCATACCCTATAGGCTGCAGCAATTTCTGTGTGTGCATTCGGGTGTGTATGTATAAACAAGAAAGATGTGTTCCTTGCTCTCATCTGTTGCATTCTATCATACTTCTTTGAGACAGGAGCTTTCACTGAACCTCAGGCTTGTGGTTTCAGTTAGATGGCCTGGCCAGCAAACCCCTTCTGCCCAGTGCCGGAGTTACAGGTGCATGCACCAGGCTCGAGTTCGGTTTTCCCTTTGGGTTCTGGGAGATGGAACTCATGACCTCATCCTGGCACAGCAAGCGCTTTACCCACGGAGTCACCTCCTCTACCTGCTGCAGTTGCTTCCTGACAAGCATGTTGGTGTGAACAAAGACTATGACGGGCGAAGGAAATCATTGAGCATTGATTCTGGCTGCAGTGCCTTGCACATCGTGTGGCTACTAATTGCTCTGAGTACTGAGCCTGCCACTGAGTAGAATATCAGTCCTTTCACAAGTTGCTGGTAAATGAGCGCATTGTGTGTGGGGTTGGAAGGTTCTGACTACATGTAGGCAGCTTTCTTCTAGCAGGTCAATAAGGCTGCCCCACCTTGGCTGGAGGAGGGCAAGCCCCCCCCCCCCAGGGGACTTAACTCCATCTGCCTGCAGGCAGTCTGTCCTCAACTAGTCTGATAATAGGCACACCTTTGAGAAAAGAGAATTCAAAACAATAAACATTTAAAAAGGACTCAAAGCCAACAGGCTTCCAGAAACCTCATGAATTTAGGAGAAGGCAAGGAACAGACTTTTTGAAATCCCCGTGACGCAGCAGAGACTTTCTGCAGAAAGTAGACAAACATTCCATCTGTTTCCGGACAATACTTTTCCTGCTCTGAATGGCTAACTTGTGTCTCCACCTGTCCTTCAACCCTGCCATAGGCTTCCTATTTCTTCCAGGTCTCAGCTCAGTTCTCAGGCTCCAGGTTGCACAGATGAAAGTCCACATAATAAGCCCAGAGAGCCGAGCAGTTTCCACAGTGGTGCCCATACAGGGAGGGAACTGTATATCAAGGCATAAGAAGGAAAGAAGGGGCTTGGTGTATCCCACTTCCCCTGCTTTCCTAATACCTTTCCATCAGCCTGAAGTCCCCTTCTTCCCCTCTACTTGGTGGAACACACTTGAGACCTTTCCACAAATTCTCCTACTTCTTCTGGAGAAGTGGTATCACCCCCCACTGCCATCTGATTGTAGAAGGAACCTACATGGTTCTTTCACAAGGTAGAGGCAGCCTTAGTGCAGGAAGAATCTATCTGTATACACTAGAGCTTTAGCATACGCGGTTCAGTTGTCCCAGCTGTCTAGTCCTGAGGTCACTGTCCTTTTCCATGACCAATAATGTCCTTATTTTAGAGGCAGGCAGATTTCTGAATTTGAGGCCAGCCTGCTCTACAGAGTGAGTTCTAGGACAGCCAAAGTTATACAGAGAAACCCTGTCTCGAAAACAACAACAACAAAAAAAATAATCATGTCCTTATTTTTATGCTCTAGCCCGAAGCACATTTTACTGACTACCCACAGTGAGCTTGAGACTTCTAGACTCTTGTCCCAGTGACTAAGGGCTGTTCCTGCTTGTTAACTGCCCCTTACACCAGCTTAGACAAAATGTTGCAGCCTCAAAGATGGCCTAAAACACAAGACAGTGGGTACTGTTAGCTCCTACACCGTGATGAAGCCAGAGCTGGGCCAGGGAATGTGACTGATAACTAAGAACATCCTCCATCATTCGCAGTGAGGAAGATGGACATCATCATCTGCATGCGCTCTGGGTAAAGCAAGGAGGGTCAGCAGGGAGAGCCTCCTACAGCCTGTAGGGACTGTAGATGGACCTGCCTGCTAGAATAAGGTATCCATACCCACATATAACCAGATAAGTCCAGATATTCATTGTTATGGTTGTGGTGGTAGCTGACAGGTACTTCAGCTCTAGTTGCTGAGAGAAGGATGGAAGGGTTAATCAGGAAGAAAAGCAACCAGAAGGAGAAAAAAAAGTGTTGCTGTCTGTCCACAGCACTACCACTGTTACCACCATCATCATCTTCATCACCACCACTAACTCCACCATCACCATCGTCGCTGTCATCACCACCATCATTACCACTGTCACCTCTATCCCCCCCACCTCCAACACTGTCATTACCATAATTACTCTCATCACCACCCTTTCCTCTGCCATTAATATTACCACCTCTACCACAAGCACCATTATCATCACCATCCTCACCATGGTCACCACTTCTACCATCATCATCACTACCACCATCACCACATTCATAATCATCACCATTATCACTATATTCACAATCACCACCACCATCATCATCGCCATCCCAACTACAACTACCACCATCATCATCATAACCACAGCTTCCACCCTCACCACCCATGTCGGCCCTAAGGTGTTTGGGGCATGAGAGGAAGTAGTTTTCATGAAAGCACTGTGCAGTCAGTCATGTTGTAAGAACTAACCCACACATGATCCAGTCCCCTGAACAGGGGTTCAGGCAGGTATGGAAGTGGTATCAGAGACTTGGGAGTTGCTCCAGTGCAGGTACTTATACCAGCAAGATCACTAGGCTTCTAAAGATAATGCTGGTGCGTCAGCTGACAACTATCTTTGAGAATACATTATCACAAACCAGTCCACTGAGGAGAAACTAGGATTGGCAGCAATGTAAGAAAGCAGAGAAGGTGGGGGTTAGACAGAAAGGAAAGAAGAGGAGAGAGAAGGGAAGGGGAGGGAGAGAGTAAAGGAGAAGAAGGAACACCTCCTTCACAGCCCTCACCTAATTCACATGTCCTGTGTAGCCTGCCGTCTGCTGCGCAGAGTTGGAGAAGAAGCAGATGAGGAGGGCAAGCCCCAGCCGGTGCCCACCAAGGGCCCAGGCTTGCTTCTTTCTGGAAAGGCTAATTCTCTCCATCCCATGCTTGTCCCTGCTGACAGATTTTTTTGGTGGTAGAAGAGATGCTGTCTTGATTGTGGGGCATGGGAAAAAATGAAAGATTTTTAAAAAAATCCTACCCAAACCTTAAATCAATCTCATCAGCTTCCTGGATCCACTTAGCAGTGAGCCAAGAACGTCACAACGCTGGCAAGTTATTATTGAGTCTAAAAGAGAATATTTATTTTTATCATGAACCCCTATACTTTCCAAAATGCTTAACACATCAATTATCTCGGATTCTCATAACTGCCATGGGTATTTAAGAGGAACAGCGTATTTCCTTCTCACTTTATGAGGAAGGCGCAAGTCCTGGAAAGCTGAGTGACATGTGGCTATGACGTTTTGCAAGCTGATGGCAAGCCCAGGCAGGCCTCTCATGATGCTCAGAGCATATCCAGTCTCGCTAAGTCCCCTCAACAACTTTCATGTGACTGGACCTGGCCTTGCTGCTCATTTGTTCAACACATGCTTCTTTCTCTAGGAGGATGGTAGGCAGAGAAGTTCCTCCCTGTGGCACAATGGCCTTGACTTCATCTTAGGAACCTGAAACTCATCAGAATTCTACTTTTGTGACTTATCTAGTACATGCAAATATTTGACTTTGAATATGCTAAGAAGCTTGGTTTCTTCCTTCCCCTCTTCCTCCTCCTCTTTTTCCTCCTCCTCCTCTTTTCCCTCCTCCTTTTCCTCCTCCTCTTCTTCCTCCTCTTTTTCCTCCTCTTCCTCCTTCTCCTCTTCCTCCCCTCTTCTTCCCTCATATCTCTGTTTTCATTTTCTTTTGGAGGCAGGGTCCCTAGCTCAGGCTGGCCCTCACCATTTTCAGGAAGCAGGGTCCTCGAGCAGGATAACAGCTTTCTCGTGAAGCCAGTAGGAGGCTGATGGAAGAATGGCAGCCTCCCTCAAGGGCATTGGCAGCTGTGGCTAAGCTCTGACAGTGGCTTGCTAACCCATCATTCTGTGTCTTCCTGGGAATGGCTCCTTATTCTCCAGGTCACAGTCACACAAAAGAAACAATTTTCTCTGTAGACCAGCCTTGCCTCCCCTGCTCTTCTCCTCACCTGACAAAGACAGTTAGGTGATAGGGCAGCATAATTGGAAGTGACTGTTCGCCTTCAGTCTTGTGTGGGTGGGTATGCTCTCTTAAGGGGAAGGCTTGGATGCAAGGGAAGAGCCTGTCTTTGCAAGATGTCAGGGGTAGGGCTGCTATTATCTGAGATAGGACACAGATGTCTAAGAGCCCTGAAATTCTATGATTACCCCACTTACCTGGAGAGCTCTGAACATGTCAAGTTCCCCAGGGTATCCAGACAGCTTCCCTGCACAGGAGTGAAACACCACCGACTACTGAAGCCCTAGAGAGTCACTGGGCCTTCTTAGCCATGACTGAGTCTTAGGGCTCACTGAGAATGTAGTCCTATCAGCTGAGACTACCCTACTGACACACTGGCGAGGGAGGCTGTGTTTTACACAAGACACAGAGGTCCTCAGTGGCTACTCAAAAATCATAAGCAACTTGGTAGGAATGCATGTCGAGGTATATGCCACAGCCCCAAGCACTGCTCCTCCTGAGATGTCACAGCAAATGCTCTGGGGAGTGGCCAACAACAACTGTGCCCCCACCCCGACACCCAGAGCTCAGAGAATGCCTCTGAAATGTGTAGCAGCCTGCCCTCCACACACAGCTCCCCTCACTCTGTGTGAGTGAAGACCACAGAGGAGACGCTCAGTCTCTGAGCAGCAGCAGAACACTAGCCATCACATGGTCTGAATGGGTAAAACCCTTGTGCTAAATGACGAGGGAAAATAAGCAGCAGAGACCATTGTCAGCAGCAGCAGCAACAACAACAGTAAGACTGTTGTTAGGGCGCTTTAGAAAGACAAAAGAGATAGAATAAACAGATACTGCAAAAAGAGTTTTTTTTTTAAATTGGCTTACACAATGGGGCAGAGAAGTCCAGCGATGGCTGTTTGCACAGGAGAAGCCAGGAACCCAACAGCTACTCAGATATCCATGCAGCTGGATGCTTCAGCATTTCAGTCTGTTGCTGAAGGCTTGAAGGATTTGTGGAGAGCTGCTGGTCTTCAGACCACACCGGAAACCCGGGGAAGCTGGGTTCTGATGGCTGTGAAAATGGCACTGGGATAGACACACTCACCAGCATGAAGTGAAGGCAACAGGTAACCCTGCTTCTGAGAAAGGGTCTTCTCCCCTTGATCAGTCCTTCCTGGAAATGCTTTCAGAAAAGAAGCTTGCCTCTGTTGATTCCAGATGCAAGCAAGATGGCAATCACCCTTAAAAAAACAGTTATCAGCCCAAAACATTATCACCAGTCAGACATGATAGTGAGTGCATATTATCCCAGTATTTGTGAGGCTGAGGCAGGAAGATAATAAGTTTAAGGCATATATAGTGAGTCCAAGGACACCTGTGGCTACCCAGTAAGACTCTGTCTCAATCAATCAAACCTTAACACGTGGCCTTAAATGAGCCTAACAACTTTGGAAGATCTAAGTCCTCCTCCAGCCGAACTTCTGGATATCAAAGTCCTCAGAAATGAAATCCAAAATCTAAAGTGAGGCTATGTTGAGATTTGCTCTGCCTAGACAGACAATGTGGGCTTTAGCGAACAATCTCTTCTCTTACAGATGCCACCCACATCCATGGCCACACACTGGCCTTCATGATCCAAGGCCTTTCATTTCATCAACCAAGTTGTGGTCCAACTCCAGTCCTTCTCCTTTGTCTATCCCAGGATATGCTTGCTGAGAGAGCCTTGCTAGGCCAGAGCAGACTGAGCAGAGCCATGGAGAGTCAAGTCCTGGCATTTAAGAGGATAGCTGTTCTGGTCGGTGCCAGTCAGGGTCTGTGTTGGAGCTGAGACTTCCGATGCTGCTGCAGGGAATCTGTAGAGCCCATCTGATCCATCTCTCTATCCACGTGGCAGGCCTTCTGCAGCGAGGGCCTCCAGGAACTCCTCAGAAGCTGCAGTGAAAGCCACCCAATAGTGAAGCACTCCTCACCAGCTCAGGGGTACCGACCCAACCTGATTCACACTGAGCCACACAGGCAGAGAGGCCTCCTAAGTTTCGCTGGTCTCTCTGATCTCCCTTCCTGAACAGCCTCCTGAGACTCTCACTGGATCATTAAGTGCAATCTCTGCCCAGCATGAACACAGAGCTCTTGGGAAGGCAACAAGCTGTGTCCTCAGACCATATTAATAGACCAGCTCTCTGGGGAAGAACACACAGTGCTGAGACCTGGGTAGCATCTGTCAGTGAGAGCATCATTGTTCAGAGTCCATACCCCTCTAGCCAACCAATAAAGCTGCCTGATTGCAGCCCTGGAAGATGGGCAGGGGAGGATATACCTCTTGGGGTAGGGGCAGTCCTTTGATTAGCTATAAAAAGGAAAGAATAATACCTTAAAAAGAGAGAGTCATTACAACAACAGGACTCTCAAGAATCTTAATCTCCAGCAGAAACCCAAATAGAGGTTTTACCCTTAAAAGTATCGTGACTGTGACTTTGTCCTAATGAACCCAATCTTCAATAAGATTGCAGAAGACCCACAAACATTTAAAAAGAAATTCATGATAAATATCACTAGTGTGAAGTGAAGAGGACAGAGATAAGAGAAAAAGGGAGAGAGGCTTTGAAGCCCTCCAAGCTCCACCACCAGACAGGAAGTGGACAACATATTATTATATCGAGTTCCATTCAGGACAGCCACATCTTGCCTGGATGGATTTAAACATGGAAACTGTTTTTTTTTTTTGTTGTTGTTGTTGTTGTTGTTGTTGTTTTCTTACTCTACCTATTACATTTAGCATGTGTTGGCACGTAGGTCTTTTGTCAAGAGAAAAGGGGTTTGAGATGTGCTGAAAGTTACATCCAAGGAGCCTCCTTCCCCAAGGAGCCACCATGTCGGAAAACTGCCTGGATCATCTACTGATGCTGTAAAGAGGAGATGGAGGAGTAGGGTGAATGTGAATATGATTTGCATGTTGGAGAAAGGTAGGTAATTTTCAATCAATCAGCAGATTGATAGGCTATGCTGAGGTTTGCAACTAGAGCCATGATTTCATTGTTGTCGTCATTGTTATCGTCATTCTCGTTGTCATCATTCTGTCCCCATCAGACTTCATTTTTTTTTACAGTGGGCAATGGTTAATACAAAGACTCACATTTGATCAAAATGCAGAGACTAAGTAACCATGGCATGCTCAGCCACAAATGGGACATCTATATCATACCCCATCATGTGAGAGGGGGGCAGAATGAGCACTTAGGTTAGGGAGGGCTGCTATTGAAGGATGTCCCTTAGCCATGACAGGGCCACTGGTCTCATGAACTCACAGAGGGTGTGACTGCCTGCACAAATCACATCAGTCACATTTCCAGCAGAGGTAGGGGACAAACACAAAATATCCCACCCCAGAAGAGGAGCTACTTGCAGTTGATGGTTGCTGAGAGAAGAAAAGTTAGCCTTGGTGTTCTTCAGGAATGATGGTTGCCTGTGCTCCAGTGGATGGCCCTGCATTCATGGTACGTGTGGGTGACACTAATTGGACTGGATGGAGGAGTGGTAAAATAATTAGGATATGAAGAAGTTGGGAGGGGAATGATGGAGGAGCTGGAATGGGGAAGTGGTGGATATGATGAATACATTTTACACATGTATGAAAATTTCAAAGAATAATTAAAATAGATTAAAATATACCCAGGAGTCTTTGATAGACCTTCCTTTAACAAGTAGACTTTTTAAAATTGCCCCTTGAATGGACTGATTGCTGTGTGTGTGTGTGTTTGTGTGTTTGTGTGTTTGTGTGTGTGTGTGTATGTTTGTGTGTGTGTGTGTGTGTGTGTGTGTGTGTCTGCTCAGTCTAGGGCATCAGGGAAGGGAGCTGTGGCCATAGGTAATCTCTTAGATGGGACTGCCTACCAGTCCTTTCTGAGATCCCAACCCCCAGGCCTTGTGTATTAATGAGTGGTTGTTATTTAAGGACACTCAACATGGGCATGATTCCCTCTAGGGTGATGAATAATGTGATCCCATTACTCTGGAAAACATAAGTAGAGATCTTTTACATGTTTTCCTTTGATCACGAATAGTTAAAAATAAACAGAAACTTGGGGCATAGGCAGAATTCATGGAGCCTGTTTGGAACAGGCAGACTTTCCTGTTGAACTTTGGAAATAGACTCTTTACAGATTTAAATTATTCCCCTGGATCATCTGGGCTTGAGACTTCGTATCTTGACTTTCTGAAACCTCCCACTTCTTTCTGATCTGATTTTGATGTATGCGTGTTTTCCTGAAGAATCACTGATTTAATTCACACTTTAAAGTTTCATATTGGAATCCTTTCCACCATTCATTAAAATGACTGTCTCTGGCTGTTTGTTCTTGATCATCCTGGGATAGGGCTCTGTTGTCCATCCTCTTTCTTGCTTCGGTTTTCTAGAATGTTCTGTTCGTTGGCTGTGTTTTGTTGATGCTCTGCCTCTACTACTACTCTCTCTCTCTCTCTCTCTCTCTCTCTCTCTCTCTCTCTTTGTTTTGTTTTGTTTTGTTTTGTTTTGTTTTGTTTGTTTTTGACCCAAGGCAAAGTCTTGATCTGTTAACTCTGGCTGGCCTTGAACTCATGGCATTCCTCTGCCTTAACCTCGTGAAAACTGGGACTACCTGTGTGCACCACCTCACCTGGCTTTGAGGGTTCTTCGTGGAGACATTGCTTAGGCCCATCAAGGTTTTGAGCTCTGTTCTTTAGACTTTTTAGTCCAATTATTGTAACATAATCTTGTTACCATTACTTCCCCAAGGTGCTCGCTCACCACCCTCCAAACTTCCTACTTCTTTTAGTGACTGGTAAACATATCCCTAACTCATGCATATTGCCTGTGAGCTGGACTGAATGGGCTTCACATTTCAAAATTTATACACAATTATTCTGTAATAGAAATCTGGGTTTCCTTTGTCTCAGATGTTATCTGTGGGGTGGAAACATTTTAATTTCCTGGTTGAATTTTTATTATTAGGCATTTGTAATTTCATCACTTTGTGGTCTGAGCATCTGATCCAAACATTCTAAGACGATTTTAAACTTTTGCCTGACCCATGAGTATTTCTAAGTGATGATATAAGTAATATGCATATATACTTATTTATTGTGTGTGATTTGACATAAACACAGACAACTATAAATGTCATATGTGTATGATTGCAGCCACCTGTCCCTTTCCATGCTGTTCCTGGGCTCTAGGTTCCT
The DNA here is from genome assembly GCA_902729485.2 of Mus minutoides. NCBI lineage: Eukaryota > Metazoa > Chordata > Mammalia > Rodentia > Muridae > Mus > Mus minutoides. The sequence goes on along the minus strand of LR750590.1, from coordinate 51,370 downwards.
TTCAAAGATGAAATCAAACCTCATCTCTATAAAGCCTTCCTGACCTTCAGCACAGGAAATAATTGCCCCAAATCATCTCAGAGTCCTGGCAACAGTCACGGCCATTTCTGTGATTGGAGTGCCATCCCGCCCACAGACTGGCGAGACTCCTGTCCCTTTGCCTGCCCAGGGCTAAGCCCTGCACTCAACATCCAGTAGTTACAGGTAAATGTGAAAGAACAGGCGTCCAAGGTCACTGGCTGTAATGTCAGATGGGTTGGCATTTTCTTTGCTCAGGGTTGTGTTCTGGAGAGAAATTCCAAAATTATCTAATGTTCTGATCACAACACAGTGTCAGTTCTGTGTTAGGATTCAGACCTGCCCCCGTTCTGTGACTCAAAGCACTTCTACCCTGTGCCCAGACAGGCTACCCTCTGCCACCCTCATTCTCAGTCTGATAGGTAGAGGTGACCCTGACACCTCCTATCTTTCCCAGACACCCTGGCCTTCTTGCCACCGATGAGATGAGTTGTTGCAAGGGCCATGATACAGTGGACTTAAAACCCTCCATTGTTCAGATTGTTTAGACACTATATACAATATCTCTATATAAATACACAATATATACTATATATCAGGGGTTTGGGGTTTTGGGTGGTGGTGGTTGTTTTTTTTTTTTTCTTTTTGAGCAGTTTTGGGTTCACAGGGAAACAAATAAAAATCTACACTTCCCATGTACCTCTTGCACCAAATGCATATTTCTATGAGAGGATACCTACTTTTCTTTGAATATTGCATGAGCCCAATTCTTTGTACATTTTGATAATCTGAGACTTAGATTGCATCATGTTTCTCTTTATGCTTCTCAGGAATGCCAAGGACTCTTTTAAATAAATAATTTGTTTCCATTCGCTAGGGTCTGTGTGCATGTAGATCAAATACAGAAAAGCTGCAGACACCTTGTTGGATCCATGTATCCTTAACTGGTTTAACTCTGTCCTGAAAAGAGAAGATCAGAGGTATGGTGTAGAGAAGGTATTTAATCATTGCTTGAGACTTTGAATGAAGATCTTTAACTCTGTGGGGAGAAGGGGCTAGGTTTTGGCTAAATGATTTTCACTATAAGCCCTCAAGGTTCATGTGCATGAATGAAAATATTTCTACTGACCTCTTTGCAAAGAAAAGTGCTAGCAGGGAGTAAAGCCCTTTCCTTGGGTTTTGAAACTTTCTGGAAAAGATTACTAGTTCCTGGCCCAGTAGAATCTGCAGCTGACACACTGACACTTGACTTTCTGGCAGTTTCTAATTGATGCAGCTCTGTCCTCTATAGAATGTCAGAGGTGAATTGGGGTTAAGAAAAGTACACCAGCTAATCATTTTGGGTTGTTTGACCAGTGCCAGAGTACAAACTGCTTTTAAAAAACATACTTCCATGAAGAAAACTTTATTCCTCTCCCTTTCTAAAAAATGTGGGCTTGACATCTCTCTCACTTTCATAGGTCAGTAGGCACGGATGAGCTCACGGCCCTCATTCTGTTTATTGTATTATAAAGACGACTTACAAATGCCCTAAATCTGCTGCCATCCACAGAGCGGAGTGATGGTTCTGGGGAAGTTTGGTGGAGAGCTGCATTCTCCCAGGAACTCTCCAGGGATGATGGGAAAGCTGCCACAAACCAAACTGCTTTGCACGATCTCTTCCAACTCCTTACCAGAAAACGTTCGCAGTACAGCAGAAAGAGGTTAAAATGGTTCATAAATCAGCGAAAAATCTGTTGATGATAAAATAATTCCTGTCAAACTAGAACAGCTTAAAATTTCTGGGGGATAAAAAGAATGTCCTCTGCAGTTGTTAGCTAGTAGGCAAACCTCCTCCTCTTCCTCCTCTCCCTCCTCCTCCTTCTCTCCCTCCTCCTCTCCCTACTCCTCCTCTCTCCCTCTCCTCCTCCTTTTCTTCCTCTTTCTCCTCTTCTTCACAAACAAGAGTGGGTTTTTTTCTCTCTGATTTGGGTAGCTAGAATTTGAACTAATTAAAGCAAATACCCAAGCAAGGATTCACTAACCTAACTGAAAGGCCATTCCACTCGTGTTTTATGTACCATGGAAGTGCTATTCCTTGAGGCACTTTCTCTTCTGTTAGTGTGGACGTAGGCTTCACTGATAGGCAGACTGCAGATCAAAAACAGCCATAAGAGGCACATAGTTATATCTTATCTTCGAAGAAGGGTAACCTAGTCCCTACCTCAGCTCCCTTAGCTCTTCCCTTTGAGTTTATAGGTTTAAATTTTTCTTTGCCAATGGAGGAGACAAGGCAAACATTTTCAGAAACCTCTGCAGAGATGGGAGAAGCAGTTGACATGCCTTGTGTACTTTGATACATCAGTCCAAGGCTGCAGCATGGCAACCTTCATCCCACATAATGTTACTGTTACATGATGGGCAAAGAATCATGACCTTCAGAAAATGGATAGAACTTCAGAGCAGGGGCTGCAGGGCTCAGGTGTTCTCAAGGTCATCCTACTCCATGGTTAGCTCAGGTGGGTCTTATCGTGGCCTGGAAGGTGTTCTCAAGGTCATCCTACTCCATGGTTAGCTCAGGTGGGTCTTATCGTGGCCTGGATTCTTAGGTCCTTTTCTGTTGCTGTGATGAAACGCCACGACCAAAAGCAACTTACAGAGGAAAGGTTATTTTGATTCTAGAGGGTGAAGTCAGGAGTGGTTGTGAAGCATGGCAGCAGACAGCTGGAGAAGAGAGCTGCTGATCACATCTCATTGTCATATCAAGGACACAGAAAGAAGGAACCGGAAGTGCAATAGTGGTCAGGGTTAGGGTCACAGTTGGTGGGTCAGGGTTAGGATTACAGTTGGTGTCTCTAGGCACTGAAATGCAGTTGGCATCCCATCCCCATTTTCCAGCAGCTCCAGGTACCTTTCACTGCCTCTTACTCCCTCCTACACCATCGCCATAGCCTTTACTGCACTGCCTTCTGCTTGCTACCTTGATGTCACAGCTCTGCTTCCTGCCCACAGCATGATGGTCCCACCCACCTCCTACTCTTTCTCTCCTGATTTGACCTTGCCCATCCTGATCATCTTTCTCCTTTATTTTGGAAAGTTGCATCCACTTGCCTCAGACAGGAAAATGGGGCTTGTTTTCAACGCCCCCTTTCCTCCATCCCACCTAGGACCCTCTGACACAGTAGCCTTCAGGTCTTGGTCCTCAGTGCGGAAGCCCTCATCCAGACCACCTTTGTCTGCCTCCCTCCCAGCTGATCTTTGTGGCTTCACACAGGTCCCTTACTCCTGCCCTCTCTCCCTGAGCAGTCAGAACATTTATGAAGTAAATATAGGTCTGATTGTATCAATGACCCTCAACCTTTCTGAATCTCTGGCCATAGGACAAACCCCACATGATTTTACTCTGCTGCCACTGAATGTTAACCCAATATATCTCTTCTCTCCTGTCTTTCCCCTCTATTTCCCCTTTCCCCCTCTGCTATTTTTTTGGGGGGGAGGGTCTCACTTTGTAGACCAGGCTAGCCTTGAACTAATCCATCCACCTGTCTCTGCATCCCAAGTGCTAGGATTAAAGACCCATATCACTGTGCCCAGCTCAGCATCTCCTCTCAAGGACATCCCTCCAGCCATGTTGAGATTGTTTCAAATCATCATGCTTTCTCTAGCTTCTGACTCCAATACAGTATTCTCAACCCTGCAACCAATTCTTTAATGACAACTTATCCTTGATGTTTACCCTCAGACATCAGTTCTTCCAAGGAGCCTTCCTACATCCTCCGCAACCCCCATAGCTGCTGCTTCCCACTTCCTCATCATCAGTAACTGACAGGATTTGACACTGGTGTGCTAAGTGTGCCCCCTGAATTGCCTCCAACCATCACACAGTCCCTCAGAGTCAGGTGGCTCCTGTGCTCCCTCCCCCCTGCCACTGTTAGCAACTCATTTCCTAGAACTCAAAGTGAAGAACTGTTCTCCACGTGAATATTTTAGGCATGTGATGGTTGATTTATTTTACTTCTCCACATGTCACAATCTAGATTCACCTAGGAAGGGGAATCTCAGTGAGGGGATCTTCTGGTTCTCTGGGTTCCTCCTCTGTTTGGGGGAGCTTCAAAAAGAAAGTGCCATACCCCTCTTCTGGTATGGTATGGCAAAGTCTTTCACACGAGCACCCCCAGTGTTAGCCAGGCTCTCCTTACCCTCTCCTCTCTGGCCCCTCCATAGTTTTCCTATTTGGCTGTGTCCTCCTTAGATGCAGAACTCTCCAGACTTACAACATTATAAGATCTAAACACGGTTTGACCCTGCATGCATTCTAGTCTTTCCAAAGTTGTCCCCTGGGCTCTTAAGGGGCTCAGTTTTGACAAGCCTCACACCTTCTGAGCAGAAGTCCCACTTTTGTCTGAGATGTTTCCCAGGTCTGTCGATTTGTAAAACAGCTCTGAATGCAGAGTCACGACAGCGTTTTTTGACCTGGGGGTGACATGAAGAAGCGCTGTTTAGCATTAGTGACTTGGCCCTGGATTTCCAAATCAATTGTTTAGGGGACAGGAGAAGGCAGCAGGCACATCTCGATGCAGGATCACACCTTTATAGAGAGGCCTTAAAACTGTTTCGTGCTCAAAAGCTAAGAGGCTCCATGCACTTCAGAAATTCACTGTGACACCCCCACCCCCACCCCCAGCACCTAGAATCAGCTCCAGTGGTCAAGAGCTCAGCTGTAAGGCCAAGGGCTCCCTGAAGCTGCATCACCAGACTCCACTGTCTTTCCCAGTGACCCCTAAAGCTCTGTCAGACCTCTGTCATAAGCATCACCTTCCCTTAGGCTATAGCAGTTTAGAGAAATAGTCAGATATGCAGATCCATTTCTGTTCAAAATTAAGAATTGTTCTTATTAGTCTTTACCTAAGCTAGGAGCCCTGTGCACAACTTGGGATTCAAGTGGCGTGTCTACTGAGTGACCAGATGCTTCCACAGGCAGAGGGCTTGCATGTGGCCAGGCAGCCATGTATCTGCCCTGCACTTTCTTCCTCAGAGCAGCTCAACATGGTGTCTCTTTCTCTCTGCCTTGGTGGCTGGGGCTTCCAGATCAGTCTGGCTTGGTTCCACAGGGGCTGCCTTGGGTGCTGAACCACAGTGTACATCCCCCGAGTCAGTGGCTGCTGCCGGTTGTCCTTTCCGCACTTACTCATGCTGAATCATAAGCTGTGGATCTTACACTTCTGGCAGGAGCCTCTTGGCGAAGTAACTCCGCAGAGGTAACTCTGTTCTAAGATGAAATGTCACACCCACTGAAGCTTTTCAGAGGTCATGACTACGTGCTTCAGTTTCTTGTTCAGCAGCTAGCATTTTCTCAGGTCACCTCCATGTGACAATTAAGATATGTCTGAGTTATCACCTGGGGTGGGCTTAGGAGATGGATACATGGGTAACAACAGGGTTTGCTACATAAACATGTAGGTCTGAGTTCAAAACTCCAGAATATTCCCCCTCCCATAGAAAGCTGGCATGGTCCCAGGTGTGTCTGTAACTCCCAAGTACTGAAATATAGAGACAGGAGGATAGCCCTGCTTGCTGGCAGCAAACCTAGTTCCAGTTTCATTGAGAGACCCTGTCTCAAGGGAATAAAATGGAGAGTGACAGAGTAGGACTCTTGTTTTCCTGATCTTGTGCATTTAATCATGCATGCATTTTACACACACACACACACACACACACACACACACACACACACACACACATCACCTACTTAGAACATAGCAGGTCCTTCACAGAAATAAGTTGGCTGAATAAGTGAATCCTTTCAGATTAGTGTCTCTTTATGTGACAGCCCTAAGTGGTCACAGAGAGGACATGTAGTAGGATCATGTCTCTGAGACACACAATGTCATTGAAACAGCTTCAAGAGTCTTCTTTGCTATGAGACTTTATTCTTTTCCTCCAAATAAACTAATTTTCCCACTTATTTCCTATACTTGTATTTCTATTCCTTTTATGTCTCTCTACACAACTGAGCTACCAGATCAATTTTCCTGTGATGCAGCTTGTAGCTCAGAATTATCCATGGGTTTCTCGGAAATTTCCAGTGATATCCCCCTTCCCCCCATGCTGCTGCCCATGTCATTCTCGGGAACTGGTCTTTCTGGATTTAGTTTTCCTGAGACACTGCATAGCTCCTTTCTCACCGCTTCAGCCACACTGAGACTTCTGGATCCCTGAGCTTGAGCCCGTCCCAAGGCCTGAGTCCTTCTCACCTTCAGGCATCCTTCCTCCCTGCGGTGCTCTCCTTACCCTCTGAGGGCATTCCTCAGCTTTTGATATTATTTGGGGAATCCAAAGCATAGAGCCAATACCCAGGGACACAAATACCTTCTATATGACTTGGGCCCTTTGTGCTTCTGTAGATGAGGGTCTCTAAGGAGAGAAGACATCCTAGTTAGTTCAATTTGATCCCGAAAGCCAGTTTCAGAAGACTGGGGTGTTAGCGCTGGGACTAACATGCTTGTCAAGCCAAGTTCCATCCCCAGAACAGATAGAAAAAAAGGCTGGGGTGTGATGTTGAGTATTTGTAACCCCAGTGCTGAGGAGGTGACAGGTGGATGGATGGGGGTTCTCTGGCTAGCCAGCCCAGCCTATTTGATAAGTTCTAGGACAGTGAGAAAGTCTATCAAGAAACAAGGTAGACAGTACCTGAGGAATGTCACATGCATGATTAACCTCTGACTTCCACACAGACATGCACCTTCCCACACATTCGCACACACATGCATGAAGCCAGAGCCTTGGCCCTCGTATGCCTGCCTTTTAATGCTCTGCAGGCCCCGTGACAAGGCCAGTGTGCGGTGAGTGTTTCTGCGACCCACATGTTCTATGCTCTTTCCGGAGAAGCACTTGCATGCGATTGCTTCTGTTTTGAGCTGAATGAACTTCTCCTTCTTTGGAACACCGTTTTTATTTCAAAGAGTGACTGACAGACACACCACGACTCTTCAGACTTCGGTATTTGCTAGACATTTTCTCAAAAAATGAACGATGCAAGCCTGTCACTTCAAGGAGAGCAACTGACAGTCTATTTTTGCCGGTGATAAAATTCAAGCTTTCAAGTGAAAATTGGAATTTTGGGACACTTGTAGCAGCCTCCCTGAGCCTGACAGCTACCGGAACGTAGGTGCCTTCCTCTTGAGAATGCTAGAGAACTCAACAAAGAGAATTTTCTAATCATGCATGAGAAAATGTGGCAACAGATGCAAGCTCAGCATAACTTAGAGACCTACCATTTTCTCGATAACCACTGTAAGATGCCGTGTGGCAGCATATTGGAGTCCAAGATGACTTTAGAGAGTTAAAGCCCAAGTTGGGTATAAGATCATTGGTGGGGCTTCTCACTCTACCATAAATACATTTTAGCAACCTACAACCTACTGAGATTTGATAACCATGCATCAGAAGAATATAAATAGCCATCTTTTTTTTTTTTTTTTATTTATTTATTATATGTAAGTGCACTGTAGCTGTCTTCAGACGTTCCAGAAGAGGCGTCAGATCTCATTAAGGATGGTTGTGAGCCACCATGTGGTTGCTGGGATTTGAACTCAGGACCTTTGGAAGAGCAATCAGTGCTCTTACCCGCTGAGCCATCTCCCCAGCCCCATAAATAGCCATCTTAAAGGGCTTTTATTTTTCTATTTTAAGATTTCTTTCTTTCTTTCTTTCTTTCTTTCTTTCTTTCTTCTTCTTCTTCTTCTTCTTCTTCTTCTTCTTCTTCTTCTTCTTCTTCTTCTTCTTCTTCTTCTTCTTCTTCTTCTTCTTTTTTTTTTTTGAGACAGGGTTTCTCTGGATAGCCCTGGCTGTCCTGGACCTCACTTTGTAGACCAGGCTGACCTCAAACTCAGAAATCCGCCTGCCTCTGCCTCCCGAGTGCTGGGATTAAAGATTTTCATTTTGAATTAAATGTATGTGTGTATCTGTGTTTGAGTATGTGTGTATGAGTACAGTACCTTCAGGCCAGAAGAGGGTGCTAGGTCCCTTAGATCTAGAGTTATGAGCTGTTCAACATGGGTGCTGGGAACTAGCTGAGGACTTCTGAAAATGCAGCCAGTGCTCTTAACTGCTGAGCCATCTCTCCAACCACTCCACATTGAATAAAATTTTAGTAACCTGTGACTTCTGACATTTGATAAGATGTAGAAGGAGATAATAATTATCTGAAAGTGGGGTAAGGAAAACTCCCTTTTTCTCCACTGACCTGTGTATAGAAGGCCTGATTTCCTTTCTGTACTTACACCAAAGCAACCAACCGCAGCAGAGTAGCTCTGAGAAGCCAACTGTCTGCTGTTAAGCCAGACATTAGGAGGATATGTAGAAAGCCTACTCTTCTCTCTTCAATTTCTTTTCTCTTTTGTGCCTGTGTGTGTGTGTGTGTGTGTTTGAGATTAGCACCTTTGATTAAGCCTTTCTGGCCAATCTTCTGATCACTTCCTTGGAGTAGCATTTCAGGATATGTTCAGAAGTGTGGCACCCGAGAGCCCCTGATATTCTTTTGAGCAGTCTTAATGTCAAAACTCTTTTCATAATAGTGAATAATCCAGCTACCTTTTCATAAGCTATTTTTCTTAACATTAGTTAACACATCATGACTCTAGCTCTGTCTTTTTTTTTTAAAACTACAACATTCTGGGGTATTCTCAGTTTTAATTTCTAATTAACACAGTAAGCCTTAATGCTTCAATGCACAAGCAGCAGCTCTTTTCATTCCTTGGTAGCTATCTAGGGGGAAGCGGCTTCTGGGATCCAGGGATTTGAGGACAGTGAGCATAGCTTACCCTTGGGCTCACTCTTCATGTCCCTTAGGGAGATGGAGCTAGGAGTGGACAGGACAGAATACATTGCACTTCCTCCTAAGCCAAGGTCATCAGGGTAAAGGTAACATTGATCCCTGCCAATCATTTCCACTGTGGCTGCACAGTATTTGTTGTGCTCAAGGGCTTCCTCTGCCCATCCCTCGACCTTCCCAGCAGCCTGGATATCTGCATGAAGTCATCATCCCGCCTGTGCAGCTTGGGAGCATCCTAAACTCCAAGAATTCCCGGGATTGTCTTCTCTCACTTCAACCAGAGAATGGTGTTTCTGAAAGGGTTCCATTGTTCAACAAATAGATTGTAAATTTTGAACTATTGTTGCCTATTTTGTTCCTGGCAGGGGTGTTGAACCTTAGGTAAGTGCTCTACAATGAAAAACCACCCCCACCCTCAGGGTGTCCCTTGCTATACAATCATGTGAAATGTTATTCATAATTTAACATTTAAACTTTTTGATCTATGTCTCATGAATCTTGTTTCTTTCTGTTATGTGGACTGAAGTATTTTCACAGTAAGTTTGTAACACCGTTCTTTTAATTTTTCTTTGGCCATTTTAATGTCTTCCTTTTATGTAAAAGGTTCATCCTTATAATAAAATTCAAAACTTTAAAATTCTACTTCTGGGACTGAAAGAACGGCTCAGTTGTTAGAGGTACAAACTACTCTTTCAAAGGACTGGAGCTCAGTTCCTAGCACCCACATCAAGAGGCTGACAATGGCCTGTAATTCCAGCTCCAACACACTCTTGTGGTCTCTGCAGATATCTGCACTCACATGCACACACGCCCCTCCCCCCCAACACACACAGACACAGAATTAAGAACAATAAAAATAAATCTCTTAGAAAGCTATTCCCTCAAGTGTAATTTATATGCAACGAGATGAATGCACCCATATCCATTTTAAGCGTTAGTCTGATGAGCTCCTGTTCCTGATTGCGAATCTTCACACTCACCTTGCATCCGTGAAGAAATGTCACCAGCACTGGGCTCACCTTGCTCATCAGACATTCTGCTGTTGATGGCTACTTGTGCCGTTTCTATTTTTTTTTCTTTTTTCTTTCTTTCTTTGAGACAGGATCTTATGCAACCCAGGTTGACTTCAAACTTGCTCTATAGCCAGGACTGCCCTTGAACTCCTGACACACTTGGATGATAGTTATATAACACCATACTTGGCTATTATTCTTGTTTTAAGGTTTAAAAAACATATTGTTGTTGTTAGTAAAGCTGATATGAACACTGGTATATGCATCTTGCAAATTTAACTTTGAAAATTGTATGTTCAGTTATTTCTGACATAAGAAAAGGAACTTTGAAAAGCATATTAATATATGCAGTATCCTAAGAAATTATCTTTTTAAATTAATTAATTAATTTAAAATTTTTCTTATTCGCTTTACATCCTACTCACGGCCCCCTTCCAGTAACCCCTTCCCACAATCCTTCCCTCTCCCCCTCCCCTTCTCCTCAGAGAGGGTAGGACCCTCTTAGATACCTACCTTGGCCCATCAAGTCCTGTGAGGCTAGACTCATCCTCTCCCACTGAGGCCAGACAAGGCAGCCCAGCTAGAACATATCCCACGTACAGGCAACAGCTTTTGGGATAGCCACCACCTCCCCTGCTCCAGGTGTTCAAGACCCACATAAAGACCAAGTTACGCATCTGCTACATATGTGCGGGGGTGGGGGGTGTTCCTAGGTCCAGCCTGTGTATGTATTTTTGGTTGGTGGGTTCAGCCTCTGAGAGCCCCAAGGGTCCAAGTGAGTTGACTCTGTTGGTCTTCTGTGGAGTTCCTATCCCCTTGGGGGCCACAATCCTTCCTCTTATTTTTCCATAAGAGTCCTCAAGCTCCATCCACTGTTTGGCTGTGGGTGTCTGTATTTGTCTGAGTCAGCTTCAGGGTGGAGCCTCTTAGATGGCAGCCATGCTGGATGCCTGTCTGCAAGCATAACTGAGTATCATTAATAGTGTTATGGATTGGCTATTGCTTGGCCATTCCCTCAGTCTCTGCTCTAAGGAATTATCTTAAAAGCAGTCACAGTAGCATTTCACTTAAGGTCTTGAGTTCCCGGTAGACAATAAAGACATCTCCCAGTAATGATATGCTTATTGTTGCCTTCCCAACATTTAAGTTTCAGCTTATTTTCTTGCCTTGTTATATTAGAGCCTTCAGAGCAAAGATCAATAACTGCAGTTATCCCTGTCACCAAACATATGAGCCATGAGTCATCTGTTGGTGCACTGGGATGGGAAGCTCTAAAATTCGTATGTCTCAGTGCCCAGTGCTTCAGAAAGTGACCTTATTTGGAGGCAGGTTCAAGCTAAACTGAGGTCATTAAATCAGGCCCAATAGGATCAGTTTATTATGAAGGAGTGAGGTTTGGGAAGATGCACACAGTTCATGTCTCTTGAACAGAAGACAGCATCTGAAAGTGCAAGAGCAGGGTCAGCTACACACCAGTTCCCACTGCTATGTTCCTCTGAAGGAGCCACACTGTTTTTTTAATTTGAGTGACATTTCCAACAAGCCTACACACACACACACACACACACACACACACACACACACATACACCACACCACACCACACAACAGACCACACAAGAGAAATGCCTGTGTGTATATGTGTATTAGTCAGGGTTCTCTAGAGTCATAGAACTTATGGAAGTTCTCTATATAGTAAGGCAATTTGTTATGATGACTTACAGTCTGTAGTCCAACTCCCTATCATTGAAGTCCAAGGATCTAGTAGTTGCTCAGTTCCACAAGGCTAGTAGATTCCAATAGATGTGCTGGCAAGTATATGCAAGACGGTGATAAATAGCGAATCTTCCTTCTTCCAATATCCTTACTTAAGTCTTCAGCAGAAGGTGTGGCCCAGATTAAAGGTGTCTACAACCACACCTGGACCTGGGGCTTGTTTTGTCACAGGCTTATCTTGAACTCAGAGATCTCGTTGCCTTAGACTCCTAGGATTCATAGCCACTATGCTTCAAGATCTCCATGCCAAGACCCAGGTCAGAAACTTGTATCTCCCAGTCTCAAGTTCTGGATCACAGGTAAACCTTCCAATTCTGGATTGTAGTTCATTCCAGATATAGTCAAGTTGACAGCCAGGAATAGCATATGTATGTTTAATTTCTGTTGCTGTGATACTCTGACAAAAGGTAATATAGAGAAGAAAGGATTTATTTTGCATCACAGTTCCAGGTTCAATCCACATTAGTAGGGAAGTCATCAGAATGGGTGAAGTGTGAAGCACACCCAACCAGAACAGAGAGAAATAACTGCATACATGTTCACCTGCTTGGGTATCCTTAGCCTGATTTCTTCATACTTACACAGTTTATAAACTCTTACATAGGGAATGGTGCCACTCACAGTGGGCTGGGACTTTCCACATCAATTAATTAAAACAGTCCCCCACAGACCAACCCAATGTAGATAATTCATCATAAAGAAATTTTTTTCCACACTGTACTAGGACCTAGAATCTAGGTCGTGTCAAGTTGACATTTAAAGCTAACCATCATAATACCTAACAAACACACTAAACACAGAGGCTCAGAACAGCAGGCACTTGTGTCCGTTCACCATTCTATAGATCAGCAATGAGGGCAAGGCTTCAGCTGAGCTGGACAGCTCCCCTCAAGCATGTCCCTCATATAGCTGCAGCTGTCTGCAGTGTGATTGAGGCAGAATGTCTGAAGTGGCTGCCAGCACTATATCATGCTGGGTACCAGCCTCAGAGTAGTCTGTGTGTGCTGTGTGGCCTGGCCTCCAGTTGTGGCCTGTCCAGGCTACTGTTCATACAGTACTTCAGCAAGAACAGAGACTGTGGCATCTCCAGTGACATTAGTTTGGAGTGGCATATTACTTTCTCTGCATTCCAATGTCAAGGCCAGCCCAGGATTAGAAGGTAGAGGAAAAAGATTCTAAAGCCACTCTACAAAGAAACATGTCCCTATGGTGCCAATTCCTCCCTCCTTTTGGCAGCTTGCCAATCTGACTTTAATGGGAATGTCAAATGATTTATTACCAAGTGTGATGCTTGCTAGATGTTTCTAATGGATTCTCTTAATTTTAGCAAGTGTATTTCTAGTCTCTGGTTACTCAAATTTTGTATCAGAAGTGGATATGCGATTTTAGCATCTGTTTCCTGGCACCCTTACAGATGACCATATGCACTTCTCACTAACCTCTACATGTAATAAATTACAGTAATAGTTCCACCCTTTCAGTCACATAGTCCACTGCCTCTGGCCATTAGGCATGGATTCCTTGTGGGTGGAACCATGTCTGGTCCTGCAGACTCAAATGATGTTTGCGGCAGAGTGTTGTAGCGACTGTCATTTAAATTCCAGGCCACATTCTCGTTCTCTCAGTCAGATCAGGTGGAGCATGGAGGTGACATTCCTTTTTTTTTTTTCTTTTTCTAGAAGTCTCAGGAGCATCCCACCTGTCTATCACCCAGGTGTGTCCCACCTGTAAGGCTGCAATTCATCCTCCCCTTCCCCTTTCTACACCTCGTTTCTTTTCTCCTTATAACTACTGCAAACTCAGAGATAGTCCAATAACGAGAATTGCTTCTGGGAACCCTAAGGAAGCTAGCACTGTTTCTGTTTTGAAATGTCCCTCTCTTTCACTAGGAGGTACCCTGCTTCTCCCCCACACTAGTCGTAGGTAATAAGTCGCTGTACAGAGAATTTCAATGTCGCTGTACAGGTTGTTGCAATGGGAAATTTGCTTCCCAGGTTTTAATTTTTCCCTTGTGATTTTCAACATTTCACAGCGAAAAGAAATGAAGCAACTCTTTTTTTTTTTCAACTTTTAAAAAAAGGGAAAATAGCAGCAGCCTCCTAGATAGTGTGTAACTAGGGGAGTGTGGTGTAACACCATTTTCATGGAAAACCTAGGCTCAGGGTTGCTATTTCTCAACTGGATGCACAGATGCATCCTTGACCCAGAACCAGGAAGAAGGCCCAGAAAGGGCATACAGTCTGTGATCACAGGGGAAGAGTGACAGCTGGAACCCAGGCCTCCAGAGCCTATACATCCATGCTGTTGCTAGACTCAGCACTGAAGGCATCTGCTGAGCCAGAAGGTGTGGATAGGAAGGATGAGCTGTGCATTAGTCACAGCTTTCTAGAAGAGCAGACAGCATAGAACAAATATATGTTATAAAAGGGGTTTATCAGATTGGCTTCTAGGATGCAGGCTAGGTCGTACAACAATGGCCATCTCTGTGCTGGAGAGGCAGAGAGCCTTGTAGCAGCTCCATCCATGAGGCTGGATTTCTTAGCCATCCCAATTCGGTGCTGAAGGCCTGGGATATTCTTGGGCAGTTCCCACTAGAAGACCAAGGAGTCTGATGTTGGGAAAGGATGCCTGCAGCAGCAACAGATGAACACGACATCAAGAAGCAACGGCAGGCAATCGAGTAGGCTGCTTTTTCCTGGTGTTTCTTTACATCTGAGCTGCTGCTGGAACACTCTGGAGAAGGGTCTTCCCCACTCTGTTAATCATTCCTGGAAATGCCCCTCCCCCAACGCCAGCTTAGTATAATCACTGGCAGAAAATTGCTAGCCACGCAGGATAGGAATTTTATTTTCAGATGAGGATTGTGCTTGGTCATCTGTGAATTTGCGAGTGGGATATAGAACTTTGGAAATGATGCTAGGTGCTGTTTTGTCCGTCTTTATTATTGTCTATGTGGGTATATGGTGTGAGTTAGTATGTGTGTGTGTGTGTGTGTGTGTGTGTGTGTGTGTGTGTGTGTGTGAGAGAGAGAGAGAGAGAGAGAAAGAGAGAGAGAGAGAGAAGGTGTGTGCATGCACGAGTGGAGGTCAGGTCAGAGAACAACTCTGGGAAGTAGATTCCCTCGTCTTACCTTTGCAAAGCAGGCTATCCCTTATTTCTGCTGTGCACTGTACTCCAGGCTGGCTAGCTTGTGAACATATAAGCTATTCTTTGTTTCCACCTCTTATTTAACCAAGACTGCTGGGATTATATGTGTGTGCCATCGCATCTGGCATTTCATGAGGATTTTTGGGCATGGAACTCACTGAGGTCATTAGCTTTGCATGATATGCCATCTCTCTCTCTCATTCTCTCTCTCTCTCTCTCTCTCTCTTTCTCCTTTACATCCCAGTTGAAGCCCCCTCCCTTCTCTCCTCCCAGTCTCCCATTCACAAACCCCTTTCCCCATTCCCTCCTTCCTTCTCCCCAGAGAAGGGGAAGTCCCCCATGGGTACCAATGCACCCTGGCGCAGTCTTGGCACAGCAAGTTGTATGAAGACTAGGTGCATTCTCTCTTACTGTGGCATGACAAGGCAGTCCAGCTAGGGGAAGGGGATCCAAAGTCAGGCAACAGAGACAGCTTGTGCTCCAATTGTTAGGGGGCCCACATGAAGACCAAACTGCATATATGTAGGGGGCCCAGGTCTAGCCCCTGCATGCTCTTTTGTTGCTGGCTCGGTCTCTGTGAGCCCCCATGGGCCCAGGTTAGTTGACTCACCAGTAGGTGTTCTTGTGGTGTCCTTAACCTCTCTAGGTTCCTCAATCCTATCCCCGACTCTTCCAAAAGACTCTTCCTCCTAATATTTGGCCTTTGGCAAACTCCAACATCCCTTCAAGCTAAAAGTCTTGGGGAGATCATGGACACAAGGCCCATACCTAAACATAATAAAGGCAACATACAGGCAAGCCAACAGCCAACATCAAATTAAATGGAGAGAAACTTAAAGCAGTTCCACTAAAATCAGAAACAAGACAAGGCTGACCAGTCTCTCCATATCTATTAACATAGTACTTGAAGTTCTAGCTAGAGCAATAAGACAACTAAAAGAGATCAAGGGGATAGGAATTGGCAAGGAAGAAGTCAAAGTATCACTATTCACAGATGATATGATAGCATACATAAGTGACCCAAAAAATTCTAGCAGAGAACCCTATAGATGATAAATACCTTCAGCAAAGTGTCTGTATACAAAATTAACTAAAAAAAAAAATCAGGGGCCCTCCTTTATACAAACAATGAATGAGTGAGAAAGAAATTAGAGACACAACTCTCTTTACAATAGCCACAAATAATATAAAATATCTTGGTGTAACTCGAAATGAGCCAGTGCAGGCTAGCTTTATGTCATCTTGACACAAGCTACAGACATATAGAAACAGAGACCATGAGTTGAGAAATTGTCCCTATCAGATTATCCTGTGGGTAAGGCCGTGGGACATTTTCTTAATTGGTGACTGATGTGGGAGGGCCCAACCTGTTGTGGGTGGAGCCAATCCCTGCCTAGGTAGGTGTATAAGAAATCAAATGGAGCAAGCCATGAGGAGCAAGCTCGTAAGCAGCCTCTGCTTCAGCTCCTGCCTGCAGGTTCCTACGCAGTTTGAGTTCTTGTTCTGGTTGCATTTGATGATAAACTGTGTTAGGGAAGAGTAAGCAAATTAAACCTTTTCCCCTCAAGTTGCTTTTGGTCATGGTGCTTATCACAGCAATAGTAAACGTAATCAGCTAAGACACAGGGAAAGAGCCTTTTACCTGCTGAGCTATCTCATTGGCCCTACTTAGTATAGTTTATGATTCCAGATGAAAAGTGCAGTAACAAGGTGTATTTCCTACAAGCTACCAGATAGGAAGGTGTCCACATGAGTTGTCGGGAGGGTTCCACATCCTTTGGCAGATGAGAAAACTGATGTTGTCATTTTGTGAATCCTCCCTCTTGCTGTGTATCCAGCCATAAGATACTGATGTTAGGCAAACACAGTGACATCAAACAGGAAAATACAATGCCAAATATCACTGCGAGGATGCTAGAATCTAAAACTAAATTCCCTTGGTTGAACACACCCATCTAAATATAGCAAGGCTGAGGTGAACATGGGCTAATCTGGGAACTGCACTGATAACTTAGGGGTACCCCTATGTTCTTATGCAGCCTTGTCAAAGCCATATGTGAAATCAGGTGGCTGCTCTTGGTTCTTCCAGAGCATTTTTAAAACTTCTACATGTCTAGATGTTTTACCTGCATGTATGTTTATGCACCACATGTGTGCCAGACGAGGACACCAGATCCCCCCAAACTGAAGTTACACATGGTTGTGAACCACCATCTGGGTGTTGAGAATTGAACCCAGGTCCTCTGGAAGAGCAACCAGTGCTTTTAAGTGTTGAACCATCTCTCCAGACCCTCTCTTATTCTTTTAAGGATGCTTTTTTGGTCTAGTCTCCTTCAGAGACTAGACTTCCTAGAGCAGCTTTCAGTTCACTGGAGAACACAGAGCAGAAAGCAGAATTCCTTAAAGAATGTCTCTAGTGTTAGCATCAAGCCCCACTTAACCAGGTGACCCTCTACCTGCGATGCCAAGGCAACCACCTTCAATCCCACAGTCCACTTGGCCCAGTCCCCACCCTCAATGGTGTGATGTCATTTTCAGTATAAATTAGGAAGACACCCCCTTCTCTCTCTCTCTCTCTCTCTCTCTCTCTCTCTCTCTCTCTCTCTCTTCTTTCTTCTCTTCCCTCCCCTCCTGTCCCCTTAGCTGCTTTAATAAACCTCTCCCACGTGGAGCCCCCCCCCCCCTTTGGCCTGGTCTGCTGCTTGGTTATTCGTCCAAAGCACACTGATATTATATTTTTATCAACATTGGTTCCTTGACTCGGATACATCTAGTGTCTATATGTAGTGCACAGTATGGGTTTTGATCCATACGTGTTACCACATACTCTCCATCATAGGACAGTGCCAGATCCCTTCTCTGAACTAGAGTACACTGCCCTTTGGAGGACCGTGTGACTGGTCTTTGGAGGACCCTGTGGTTGGTCTTTGGAGGACCCTGTAACTGATCTTTGAAGGGCCCTGTTGCTTGTCTATGGAGGGCCCTGTGCCTGGTCTTTGGAGGATCCTGTGGCTGGTCTTTGAGTTCTAGCTATTCTTGTGTTAAGGTCCTTGTTCCCTGGGGAGTCTTGTTTCTCTATTGTGTCCCAGTCCCTCTCTTTGCTCTTGCGTGTCATTCATCTCTTTCCTGCACCAAAATCACTCCCAGGCTGCTCTCTTTCAGCCCCCTTCATTGTCCTCACTCCTGATTGCACCCCTAAGTCCCACCATCTTCTTGAGACCCCCTCTCTGCCTGGCACACTGAGTTTAGTTTGAATCTTGGTTTTAGCTTGTTGGTTTGGTTTTTGTCCTGCCAGTCTTTCCCACAATAGAGGCTCAGAGACGCAGGCAAAGTATCAGCTTGGCTCCTCCTTGGAAAAGTGATGTCTACTTCAGGTAAGGATCTAATACTTGGTCCAGTCGCCTTCCCTCATACATTTTCCAAGCTGTGTTCCCTTATATATTTTCCCTTATATATTCCCCTTTCAACGCTCCATTCCTTCACAGGAGCCTGGCACAAGATGCAGTCTGTGAAAGGGTCCCCCGAAGAGTCAAAGTAACTATTTCATATGCACTGTCACGGCCACACTCAACACACTTAAGACTCAAGGACCTGGATCAGTTCCCTATGCACTTCCCTACTGACAGCAATGTCCTCTTGCTGCTCCTTCTAGTCATGGCCTTTAATTGTTTTTCATGATGCTATGAAGGAAGGTGCCGGGCTGAATTTATTCTTGGACTGTATCTTCGGATCAGGTTAGACACGACTCCCTCATGACAGCCAATGTCCACCTTGTGCAATTTAGATTCAGTTTGTGTCTGTCTCTGCCTCTTTCTTTGGGCCTGAGGGCTCTGAGAGTTGATGTGAGACCCTGAGAGTGATTCTACCCTCACAAGATGTGTCAGCTCCTAAGAGAGCACCATCCCTGGGTTTTGTCCTTTTTATCTACAGTGGTCTTTGCCTCTCAAAGATTAATATTACCTGATTGGAGAGGTCTTAGCCTCCAGACCCTACCAGCTATTGCAAATTGTGAAGTCTAGAGTCTGAGACCTTTTGGATAAAACTTCAAGAATCCCAGTTGCTCACCTGCAGCTGGGGCCAGCTAGGGAGCCAGTTTGGTCAGACCTGGGCTATCACCCTTGAAATGCTTCCCAAACCTGAGTAAGTGCGAAGGTTTCCAAAGATGAGGTCTTTTGCTTGCTTGCTAGTCTGCGTAGCACTGGGCAGGGGCATCCTTATATCACCCGTGCATGTGCTTCATGAGGCCAGAGCCACTGTTGGCAGCAAGGGTGTAGCTGGACAGGATAAAGATCCCGGCCTTTCTAATGTTTGCTTCTCAAGAGCCAGTGTAAATATCTGCAATGATGGAAAGAGACTTATCTCAATGTTCCTGGGATAAAATTTTATGACAACTGAAGCAGGAGGAACTTGTCAGGAAGAGTAAAGCTGTCGGGGCTTGTCCTATAAGATTCTGTGGGTGAAGAAGAACAAACATTAGGGCAGATCAGCTTGGAGGGCTGGCTCAGCATTTAAAAGCATTTTCTGTGCTTACAGTGGACCTGGATTTGGTTTCAAGCATCTATATTGTATAGATCATGACCACCTGTAACTCCAGTCCTAGGGTATGCCAGTGTCCTCTATTACTCAGCTTAGAACTGATATACCAGCTCACTGGCAGATCAGGTATCTGCCTGCAAGAGAAGAGTAAAATCAGTTAGGTATATTTGAGCAGCTTGGCCTAATCACACTGGGCTGCCAGGTGCAGGATCCACTGGAAGCCACAGAATGGATGGCTCTTGCCTGGTTTGCAACAGTGTCAACATCAGAATAAAGGCATCAGTGGCTGGAGAGTCCATGGAGACAAGCCAAAGCTTCCCATAGATGATTCCTGTTATGAAGAGAAGTGTCAGTGACCACTGTGCTGGAAAAGGGGTTCAGTAAGGCAATTAATGAAGTTATGTGGCTGGAGATGAGGGAAAAGGGTGAGATGTGAATAGGAATGAAGGTGAGGATCTCTGCTGTGCCACCAAAGTAGTCCTAGGTCACAGTGGCCTTGCATGGTGTACAGATGTTAAGAGCCAGCAAAGAAGTTCCAGGTTAAAATGTTGAAAACTGTGATTGACACATGACTTCCAGCTTGCCGGGAAAGTTGACAGAGAAGGACATAAACCGTAGGGTCTCCATGAGGGAGCAAGGGTCCGTGATGAAAAAGTGTATAAAGGATCCAAACTGAAGCCATTTTGAATAGAACTTCCATTTGAATATGGGTCAAATGAAGTTTAGCTTCCCAAGACCTCCCTGAGTAACTGCCACGCTGGCTGGCAAGTTGAAGCATGAATGCTCGGCAAATTGCCCCACCACAGATGAATAACCCAACAATGGCAACAGGATAAGTGTACCACAAAGACATATTCCCAAGGAAGCCTTCTATCTCTAAATCCTTATTGGTGGGAAAATATGACTGTAACTTGGCACAGATGTTTGTGGTTTTCAACCTTAAGAGCTTGGTAACATTCTGGCTTGGTGTGTGTGTGTGTGCGTGTGTGTGTGTGTGTGTGTGTGTGTGTGTGTGTGTGTGTGTGTGTGAAGTTCAGCTCCAAAGTCTATTCTGCAGCGCTGATTGATCAGTAGCAGCTTGATTGCAATAAATTTTTGTCATTTGAATTGACCTGGTGCTCGAGTTATTTTGGATGTAGGTGAACCCCATAGCAAACTAATGAGTGGAGACTTGGGACAAGAGGCAGGAGAGGAAGGACTTCATAGAGAGATTTGTGTGGAGGGACTGGCCACTTCAGTCCTTTGTTTGGGGGATCAGGAGAATAAACTGGAGACTAGCCATGGAGGAGCTGCTTTTGCACGTGAGAAACAGTGTCTATATGCTAGCAGACTAACGTCTGAGGGGGATATGAAGACCTGAAGCTAATGCATACCAGAAATCCCCCCAGTACATATCAGTAAAGTGTTTTGAGATTGTGATGATCACTGGAGATGCAGAGGAAGCAAGGTATGGCAGTACATAGCTGTCACGCCAGCATTTGGGAGATGGTGCAGGAAAGTCAGGAGCTCAGGGTCATCATCAGCTATCTAATGTGTGCAAGGGGAGCCTGGTGTACATAAAGAGACCCTGTCTCCTAAAACAAAGCAGTACAGCCAAGTGAGATGGGTCAGCTAGCGATGGAGGACAACCACCGCCAACAAGCCTGACTATCTGAGTTTAATTCGTGAGACTCACATGGAAGAAGGTGAGAACTGACTTTGCAAGTTGTCCTCTGACCTCCATCATAGGTACACCATGGCATGAATGAGTATGAACACACAAATACACACACATACACACATACACACACCAAGTAAATAATTGTGAAGTTTTGTATAAAGGAAAACAAAATGCAATCAACAACAAATCAGAACTCTAAGACAGACAGACAGACAGACAGACAGACAGACACACACACACACACACACACACACACACACACACACACACACAATAAGAAAAAGATCAAGAAGTTCCTCCCCCTCACTCTAAGTGCTTACAGCTGCCTGTACAACACATCTGATGTCTGAGCAGAATGGATGAGCACACTTGGACATGGGGTCATGGGCCTGAGCCAGGACCTTCCTACTCTGTGAGTCAGGAAAGGCTACAGAAGAGAAACGGTTCTAAAAGGAGCCTTTAAAGCTTCCTGGCAAAACCAGAGAGAGTGCGGCTATCTGCAGTGATAGAGCCCTCTACAGTGAGGTGTGGACTTATCTGAGCTGAAGAGTAAACTGCTCATTTAAAATATGCAGGGTTGAGGCTG
>LR750590.1:0-29723 GCA_902729485.2 Mus minutoides | reverse complement strand
AAATCAGAACTCTAAGACAGACAGACAGACAGACAGACACACACACACACACACACACACACACACACACACACACACACACACACACACACACACACACACACACACACACACACACACACACACACACACACACACACACACACACACACACACACACACACAGCCCCCTAAATTAGATACTTAGTAGATATTTGTATATTAGTGAAGATAACACCTTTTCAAAGAAGTGGAAATGACCAGAGTGTCCACTGACGAATGAATGAAAAAAAAAAAAAAACACAGAAAGTGTCACCCATGTAGTGAGATATTAGTTTTGAAAAGTAAACTTGATTTTGGCCTATGGTACACCACAGGCAAGCCTTGTGTTAACTGAAATACGTTGTTTGCAGTAGGCAAGTTCTATATGCAGCTTACCAGTGTGAGGGCCTTAGGGTAGTCACATTCACAGAGACAGATACTAGAATAATGGTTCTAGGTGGCTGCATGGCCTGGGGAAGGAGGAGCTTTTGTTTGACAGGGACAGGTCCCTTTCAGGTTTGCAAGGCTAAGAGTTCTGATGGACACCAGTAATTGCTGTTCAACCATACGAGTGCATGTTATGCTGCCTAACTCCACACTTTAAAAAGGACTGAGGGGGATAATTTGACAGAAGATGGATTTTTACCACAATTTTAAGCTTTCTTAGAGATTTATTTTTATTTATATGTGTGGGCTTGTGTGTATATCACATGAGCCTGCTGTAACCACAAAGGCCAGAGGAGAGTTTCATATCTGCATTCTTACCTGCTGAGGAGTGTCTCCAGCCCGATTATATCAAAAATTCTTTTTTTTTTCTGGAAATTTATTTTATTTATTTATTTTTTTAGATATTTTCTTCATTTACATTTCAAATGCTATCCCAAAAGTCCCTTATACCCTCCCCCCCGCCCTGCTTCCCTACCCACCCACTCCCACTTCTTGGCCCTGGAATTCCCCTGTACTGGGGCATATAAAGTTTGCTTGACCAAGGGGCCTCTCTTCCCAATGATGGCTGACTAGGCCATCTTCTAATACACATGCAGCTAGAGACACAAGCTCTGGGGATTCTGATTAGTTCATATTGTTGTTCCACGTATAGTGTTGCAAACCCCTTCAGCTCTTGGGTATTCTCTCTAGCTCCTACATTGGGGACCCTATGTTCCTTCCTAGAGATGACTGTGAGCATCCACTTCTGTATTTGTCAGGCACTGACAAAGCCTCATAGGAGACTGCTATATCAGGGTCCTTTCAGCAGTAGTGTCTGGGTTTGGTGGCTGATTATGGGATGGACCCCCGGGTGGGGCAGTCTCTGGATGGTCCATCCTTTCGTCTTAGCTCCTAACTTTGTCTCTGCAACTCCCTCCATGGATATTTTATTTCCTATTCTAAGGAGGAATGAAGTATCCACACATTGGTCTTCCTTCTTGATTTTCTTGTGTTTTGGAACTTGTATCTTGGGTATTCTAGGTTTCTGGGATAATATCCACTTATCAGTGAGTGCATATTAAGTGACTTCTTTTGTGATTGGGTTACCTCACTCAGGATGATATCCTCCAGATACATCCATTTGCCCAAGAATTTCATAAATTCATTGTTTTTAATAGCTGAGTAGTACTCCATTGTGTAAATGTACCACATTTTCTGTATTCATTCCTCTGATGAGGGACATCTGGGTTCTTTCCAGCTCCTGGCTATTATATATATCAAAAATTCTAAAGATAATAAATGACGATAGAACTCACTAAAGAATCTAAACTCTTGTGAAAATTGAGGGTTTGGATGTTCATGAAGACTAAAACCATTGCAAAATAGAAAGCACATTTGGCTGGATGTCGGAATGTTTCGTTGGATTCATATTTGCTCATGAAAATCCTTGGAAATAAACACTAGGGTGTTTCACAATTGAAGATGGGACTGCAATGGATGGCCCCATAAATCAGGTTGGGCTGATCCTGTTAATGGACTGACTTCTGTTTTTGTTTTTGTTTTTGTTTTCAGATTATTTTCCCCCAGACACATGGGGGATGGCTTTCAATCACAGTGAAAAAGGCCAAGGCAACACAAAGCCTTTGTTCATGTTCTATTGACTGGCACCTTTTTAGTCAAAGCAAGTTGCATGAGCAAGGCCACTGCCATGTATGAGAAGACGGTCTCCTCTAGATTGAGAGCCTGGAGCTGATTCCTATAGAAGATAGACATATTCCTTATAGCTATTTGATTTCTTGTATAGCCCTCTGTAATCAGCCCTTAACTCTTGTGAAACTGGTTTTCATTGGGATAAGAAAACCATGGCCTCACAGGACAGCCACGGCTTCTGTTTATTCTATTTCTGTCTGTGAACATGGTTCCTGAACTCTGAACTCTGACTTGAACTCTGAACTCCATCATCCTTTCTGCTTACTGGAGCCATACATTTTTAATCCTTGCTGGTAGCTGTATTTTGATTTTCATACTGCATCAATTTCCTTGCAGTGTGCTATCCTGACCCATTGTCTAGCTCTCACTGACTTCCTGATATCTTGTTGGCTATTAGCTGGAAGCAGATCTTGACACTAAGCACTCCCGATGATGCCTCTGACATGTAATCATTTACCACACCCATCATTTCCAGTCATTATGCTATGTGTCAAGGAAGTTCCCCAATTACCATTGAGGAGGTTAAAATCACACGTGTCATCACCACGGTGGGCTCTCATCAGGTCTCTGGTGTTTCCAGAGACTGCATGGGAAGATCCACAGATAGCAGAAGATGAGATGCCCTGCTTACAGAAATTAAGAGAAGTGGAAACTCAGGAAGAACAGCAATGGCTGGGACTCCTGCTCAGACACTCATCCTTGACAAAGAGAGGCAAGTGTCCAGGTGCCATTTTTATGCTGCTGCACACGAATCCCTTACCTGCTAATTAAGAACCCCCAGCCATGTTTCAGCATGAGGTGCCTTGGCTTATTGAGGAAAAAGTAGGTTTTTCCAAAGAGAGGGCTTCCTCTTTGCCAGAATGCATACTTAGGAAAGATGCCCACCTGTGTGCTTGCGAGTTTAGCAGCAGGAGAGTACAACATGGATGCCAAGAGAGGGCATGGACCCTGCAGATGCTGGGTGGTGAATCCAGTTTTTCAGTGTCGAGTGATCCTGCAGGAATGTTCTATGAAATGATAGGCTTTGGTAGAATGTCCTTGAGTGTGTCATGACATTGCAGAATGTCCTTTAAGGTGCCTGAGGCCTATGCATACACAGCATCTTTGCAATAAGTCTATTGAGTGAGTGCCAGGGTCGAAGAGAGGCAGTTGGTGAGGATGAGCCTGGCAGCTGGTGATCACAGTCAGAAGACAAGATCTGAACATCAAGTTCACAACAGAAGGACCTTTACGTGCTGGGTCTCTCTGTGAGCCAGGCATGCCTCCTGCCTGCCCAAAGCAGAGACACATCTCTAGGGCTCACTGCTTCACACTCAACAGCATTCAGTCCCTAGCCCAGCACTGCTGGCCCACCCACTGTGCTGTATTTTGGGCAATGCCTAGCTTTGAAAGGACCATATTCAAGATAAAGTACAATGAGAAAGGAATCTGAATAGGACTCAACAGTAAGCCTGCAAAATAAAATGATAAAGAAAATACACTCTATAAAATATGGGGTAAAACACATCACCAAAGAACTGAGCCCTAAACCAGCAGATGCTTGTAGACCATGCATAATTCCAGGTGAAGAAAAGAAAGGGTGGTATTTCTGTGTGTCTCTTTTGGTGTCTGTCTGGTCTGTATCTCTGTATATATGTGTGGAACGCATACACATAGGCATGTTCACATGTGTGCAGGTGCACACACACATGGCAGGGGTCTGCAGTTGATGTTTGGTGTCTTCATAGCTCTACACTTCATTTATTGAGAACCCAGAGTTGACTGATTTGGGTGGTCTGCGACAGCCATATTGTCACAGGGATCTCCTATGTCTACCTCCTGAGTTCTTGAGTTGTAAGCGACCCTTCTTCTTGCCTATCCTTTATGTGGGTTTAGAGGATTCAAACTCTGGTTCTCACGGTTGCATAGCAAACACTGTTTCTAACTGAACCACCCATAAGGCAGTATTTTTATGCTGAAATAAGCACACAAAAGCATACAAGATGAGAAAATGCAAGGCGGAGAGCAAGCTGGAAGCACCTAGGAAAAAGGCTGGAGAGAAAAATCAAGCCATTGAATGGATAAATGTTAGAATTAAATCACTAAGCAGATCAATGTTATTAAAATTGCAAGGGGAGTCACAAAAGAGAAACTCAAAGAAATAAATGGAAAAGAGGAGAGTTGAAAGGATTATAGGACATATGCTATACACGGAATGCAGACAAGTGAGATACAGATGGGGAAGTTGGTGCTCTCTGGGAGAAGCCTGAGTACATGTGAAAGCATATCAAAGATATAGCAGAAGAAAACTGTCTCCGGAGAAGCATGGACTAGTGACAGCATGAAATGCCAGCACAGAACAAAAACCTGAGACGCTGAAACTTACAAAACAAATTATATATGCATCAGACAAAGGAAATAAAAGCCAAGTTATTTATTTAAGTCAAGAATATTGAGAATATTTGAACTCCTATGATTATAAAATCCAAAATAAAGAAATAAATAAAAATGAAAAAAAAGTCTGAAAGGACAGTAAATGTTGACTCTATAATCAGGAATGCACAATACTAGATGGGCTAGCCTGGTTTCCTAGGATTACATAAATTAGAAGATGTGGAAACTCAGGGAGAACATAAAGACAAGGACTCCCCTCAGTCAGCCATATTTGATAAAGAGACAAATATCCAGGGACCATTTTTATGCTTCTACACATGAAGACTTGTCTGCTAATTAAATAATGCAAATCTTGAACCATGTCTGTAGGCTGCAGAGATGGCTTGGTAGTTAAAATCATGTATTGATCTTGCAGAGTACCCTCTGTTTGCTCTCAGCACCCATATGCTCACAACTGCCCATAACTCTGACTCCAGGGGATCTGACTTCTGATCCTGTACCTGAATGGCTTAAACAGTAAAACATGATTAGCTGAGACTGGAGAGATGGCTCAGTGGTTAAGAACAGTGACTGTTCTTCCAGAGGTCCCGAATTTAATTCCCAGCAACTACATGGGGGTTCACATCCTTCTCATCCTTCTATAATAGGATCTGATGCCCTCTTGTGGTGTGCCTGAAGAGAACAACTGTGTACTCATATACATAAAATAAATAAATACATCTTTAAAAATGATTAGCTCATACTTCTGGAGACTCAAAATCTAAGATGAAGGTATACATAAGTTTGGTTTCTTCTCTGCCTCTTCTCTTGGTTTCCATATGAACGTCTTCTGCCCCAAGATCTCACATGCTCGTGTGTTAGCCCATTTTAATCTTATAAGCATGTGAGTCCTTGTGAATTAAGGACTGACCATAAGATCTTGTTTTACCTCAATTACTCCATAAGACTCCATCTCCAATATCATCACAGAATAAGGCACTACTATTGTGATTTCAGTCTATGAATTTGGAGAGGCACAATTTGATCTGTACCTTCCCCAGTTACCACTGTGTGTCGTTGCCCTGAAAAAAAGCAGATGACAGCTGACAAGAAGGAGCAGACTTTGGGATGCATCTCACCTGTGAGTTTTCCATTCAGGTGGTAGATCACTGGGAACACAAACTGCCATGTCAGCCTATCAGTCATGCCAACTGCAGCTGTTTGGTCACTGGGTGACGTGTCCATTGACCAGAGTATGTGAACACAGTATCTCTCTGTATGCTGGGATGTCAGTTCACTGTTGAGAGACATGAAGTTTGTGTGCACACTGCACTATGGGTAATGCTTGAAAACAATAAGCTAAGGGGAGAAAGTCAGTTACCGAAGGCCAATGAGTATGGGCGAGTGCTCTCAAATCAGAGAGGGGATTGCCCATGCAACCCTTTGAAAACACTAAATGATGCTAAGCTGTTCACTTTAAATCGATTTTAATATGTCACAAAAAGGTTTTGTTTTTAATTTATAAAATAGTTATAAGAAAATATCTAATAAAAAAAGAAACAAAAAATAGTGATATGAATTCTTTCAAAAACAGATTTTGCCTTGTATGTCTGGTTACGACACATTTATAATACAATAAACTAAATGAAATGGTAAGAAACTATCTGCAGCTAGTAAAACTGACAAAGAGGAACACTTACAACATTAACAAAAAAAACTTTCATAAGTCAATGTAAAAAGAGCAGACATTTCTGCAGACAACTGATAAAAAAAAAAAAACAAATGTGACCTGGCAATTTACAAGACTGGACAGTGTAATGACCAACGTGAAAGTTTTAATCATGGAAACCCAAATTAACAACACCAATAATC
Source organism: Mus minutoides (assembly GCA_902729485.2). NCBI lineage: Eukaryota > Metazoa > Chordata > Mammalia > Rodentia > Muridae > Mus > Mus minutoides. Next base: position 23,342 of record LR750590.1, on the reverse strand, counting down.
AGCACAGGAGCTGAAATGAATATTACCAAATGTTGACAAGAACGTGAGGCAACAGGGTCTCTTGGACACTGCCAGAGGCAAGGTGAATTGGTAGAGGTACCAAAGAAGCATCTCCGCTTTCTGACTGTCAGTGAGCCCACAGCCCTCCTGTGAAGATCCCCCCAGGGCCATGAGCACACACACAACGCGACTAACCAAATGCTTCTGGTGACACTTTCTGTAAAAACCAGGACCTGAGAAAGTCTAAAGGGCCCAAAGGGATAAATGATTTTTATGTAGTCCGACAATGAATGTACCTATGCACCAATTAAACAAACAAATTTCAACCATAAGCAGTAACAGGAGTGAATGAGGGGAAAATGATGTTATATAACTAGATATCACACTTGTCTCTGTGAAAATGGGTTCAAACACTGACAAGGGTAAATTATAATGTTAGAGTTCTATTCTTGTGCTATTATAAGGTTAGTTATAAGAATAAGAAAGTGACCACCACAAAAGGTTATCCTTTTAATAGCTGTCGTTCCTGGGGCAAGAGTTTCCAGCTGCTACTCAGGTACTATCTCTGAGTGTGAATGGGTTTATATGGATATATTATTAAATTCTTCGAGCTGTACATTAATGTTATGCATCTTATGGTAGGTCTGTGATAGTTCCCAGTAGAAAGTGGTTTTTATGGGCTGGGAAGATGCTCACTGGGTAAAGCACTTGTTACATAATCAGTGACTGGAGTTCGAATCCCTAGTAACTATGCAAATTCTGGGTGGATCTGATAGCCTGCCTGTAATACCAACACTCACATTGGGGAGATGGAGATGGGGGTTCCTGGATCAAGTTAGTCTTGTTGAACCACTAGTTTCAAGTGAGAGACCTTGCTTCCATGTGTAAGGTGGAGAATAATTGAGAAAGATTCCTTATATCAACTTTTGGCATACACACGCATAAACATACATACACATAATAAACATACACATGCACTTTCAAACACATACATATACATAGCACATATGTATGCTCCCACACATGTGTATACACATGCACACGTACATTCATGCAACCATAAACATACATGCACACATACATGCCACATACATACAAAAAAAGAGAAAATTTTAAATCAAGGAATTTTACATGAGGAATAGATAAGCCTGGGTATGGGTTTTTGTTGTTGTTGTTGTTGTTTGTTTGTTTTTGGCATGGACACAGATAATATAAAAAAGCGTTCAGAGAAACCGTGAACAATGGCTTCCTCTAGCATCCTGAAGAAGTTTTGTTTCAGTGGGTGCTTTCGTACGGTTTGAATTTTTAACATGCTTAAAATGTATAATGTCAGTCCTCTGAAATGCTTTGCCATAACGAACAGGAACAGTCCATTTAGAGATGAATATTTAAATTGTGGCCACTAGAGTAGTCTTTGTTCTCATAATGGGATGAGGGAGGAGGCACTTGGTAGTCGGAGGTGCTCCCTCTGCATCTGCCCTTCATGGGCTTCAGGGAAGCAGGAGTTGAAACAGAACAATGAAGAGATCTTAGAAGGCTAAACTCACCTTCCTCCCTGTCCTCGTCTGTTTCTGCAAGGGGGTACTGAAGAGCAATCACAGGTGATGGAGTGGGACAGGGGTGGACATTTGGACAGATGATGGAATGGGACAGATAATAAAATGGTATAGGGACAAAGGAGGGGACAGGGTTAAATGATGGGGCAGGGATAAGAACATGGACAGATAGGGCAGAATGTGAGAGGGATGGATACTGGGTCAGGGACAGATAGGGCAGAATGTGAGAGGGATGGATACTGGGTCAGGGACAGATAGGGCAGAATGTGAGAGGGATGGATACTGGGTCAGGGACAGATAGGGCAGAATGTGAGAGGGATGGATACTGGGTCAGGGACAGATAGGGCAGAATGTGAGAGGGATGGATACTGGGTCAGGGACACAGCCAGCTGATGAGTTGAAGACATGGCCAGAAGACATGGTTGGTGTCAGGGCAAGATGGTGGGCTTGCTGCCTTGTGGTCCCTGTACTGACTTGACCTGAGAAGTCATTGTTCACCCAGGCACAAGGAACCTCAACATTAAAGACTGTGACTGACAAAACACCCACCATTATCTTTATAACATTACATAATTAGCAAGAGGATGAAAAGAAGCCACAGCCTACCCAGGATGCCTGGCTTTCTAGTGGGTGCCTCATGTTTGCACTGCTCATCTGCTTGGAAGGCCAGCAAATTCTATAATGTTCTAGATTTATATGAATATTTCCTGTGGCATTGTCTGATACATGTCTCCATCCCTAAGTATACTTTAAATTGGTAGCTACGTCCACAACTGGGTAGACTCTGACTTAACATTTCCAGCAAAGACACTTCATGGTGACACTGTGTAAGCCCAAGGCTCTGAGTCCCTCTCACTAATGTTAAGTCTGGTCACTTGGTTAAGAGGTGACATCATGCCCCCTCCTTATAAAGGCTGGATCCCCCTTGTGAGAAGTTAGCCTTCCAATAGGCACAGTGTATCAGGTTTGTTCTAGCATCATGTATCTTTCCTTGCTTATGTCTACTAATTCATTGAGAATTCCAGAACAGTGATTTTATTAATTGATTCCCATCTCTACACTAATCACTTGGTATTTCTAAAATACTTAGATGACTAAAGAGAGCTTCCATTACTCACAAACACCACAGTCACCAATTCTCAGAGTGAGGAGTTGGTGTGAAGCCACCCCCAACACAGGGATACTTTTCTTGTCCCTAACCCCTCTTAGTCACCACAGGCTTCTGAGCTTCTGTTTGTCCTATGAGTGAGTCTTATTCCGACATTAAGCTTGGCCCCATTTAAAGAGGTGGGTGGACTCCATGGGTCTTCTGAATCACTGTGACAGGGTCCTATCGGTCCTTGGAGTTTTGTGCTTCGTGATTGAACATGATGTTCCAAGTTTACTGTTCATTTTAAAAATCTGTAGCCATATTTTAGGAAGAATGGTATTTAAAAAGTATGATCTGGGCACTGAATAGGTTATGGATACTGATGTGGCCTCACCTCATCACCCCTTCACTATTCAAAGAGGAGAATTTAAAAAGTAAGTTACTATGGATATTCCTGTGCAGATATAACATGACGGCTTGTAGGGAGGGTGGATCACATGAGTGCAGCCACCATTGTGTAAGTGCCATTTTGCTCACCAGGTCCTGTTGGGCAGAAAAGTTATTGTCTTAGTTTAATTTCTGTTGCTTTGATAAAAAATTCCTCTTTTTGCTGTGTGTATATAACTGGGTATTGTGCCTTAGTAAAATCAGACCATGACAAAAGCCTCCCAATGCATGGTCTCGCTCCTTTCTTCCTTGCCCATTTCTCTCTTTCAGGCCTCGGTCCTTTTCAACCCTCAGAAATAACTGAATCCTGCTGGGCGGGATAGGTAGTAACCAACCAGATCCAGCTCTTCAAGGGTGGCACCATTCCCTAGGCAGGGAATCCTGAACTATATAAAAAAGAGTGGAGACAATGACCTTAGTATAAACAAGCAAGCATACCTTTATTTATCTCTCAGTTCTTGACTGTAAATGTGATGTGAACAGTTGTCTCAAGCACTTACCTCATTGACTTCCCCAAAGTGACAGACTATCATCTGGAACTGTACAGTGAAATAAACCCCCCTCACACCAAGTTAGCAAACTTTCCAATAAAGTATATCATCCATACCACCCCCACACAACAGTAATATATAAATAAATAAATAAATAAATAGTAAACTCAATGTTGTTTTTACTTATCTTTCTCTAACATTATTTAGTCTAATCTGTTTTATATATTTTTAAAGACTGAATTTATGGCTGTGTTATTTTAAATAACTTTTTACATGTCATCATACTTGAATAATCATGTCGCTGACTACAATACCTGTCAGGAACAACTTAAGAGAGGAAAGATGTATTTTGGCTCACAGTTACGGAGGGATTTAGTCCATCCTTGCGGGGAAGTGTGCTAAGGCAGCTCAGTTCAAGGCATTAGAAGCACATGAAGAAAGCTGTTGACAACAGGACAGATTATGAAGCAGAGATCAGGAGTCACCTTCAGATGCTCGTCACTAGTGATCCATTTCCTCCTGGTAGACCCTACCTTCTATTGGTTCCACAGCCTCCTGAGCTGGAGCAAAAGCTGAGGGCCATGTGTTGAAAACACAAACCTAAGAAGGACAGTTCAGATTCAAGCTGTTCAGACCTCTCAACTATTTATCTCAGATTTAAGATACAAATATTTCCTCCCAGAAAGCATTGAACTAGAAGCTTTAAGCAGTGGTTGAGAACCTTCCTAATGCTGTGATCCTTTAATACATTTCCTCATGTTGTGGTGACACCTAACACCCAACCATAAAATTATTTCCATTGCTGCTTTATAACTGTAATTTTGTTACTGTTATAAATTGTAATGTAAAGATGTAATATTTCTGTTGGTTTTAGGTGACCCCTGTCCAAGGGTTGTTCAACTCCCAAGGGGTCACAACCCACAGGTTGAGAACAGCTGCTCTAGGGTAATGTGACTATTGCACAGGAAGTATTGGACTGACAGCATTTTTCTCTTTTAGAGTCAGCACACAGGGACAAAGCTTTCTTGGTGATATGTTGGAGTATATTTGGGAGATGTGGGAGATTGTGACATATTATTTGGACTTAACTATATTAGAAAAATAGATAGATAGATAGATAGATAGATAGATAGATAGATAGATAGATAGATAGAACCATTAAGAGCTCTCACCATGAGTTAAAACCTTTGTGTTACTTCTTCCTATCAAAGCTGTGTGGTAGGCAGCAGAACTGTTTCACATCAGCAAAGGAACTAACACACGAAACAACTTAGGGAATACAGCAAGGCCCCTCTAGCTAGCCAAGAGCTAGAGACAGAATTTGAACCCCAATTAGTGTGGCCCTAAAATCTAACTTTTAGCTTTTGTAATATTTACATCCTATTCTAAAAGGGGTTAAGCAATGGATATCATGTGAACCTTCTCCCCATTCTAACTGGTCAATAAAGGCTAGAGCCTGTGATTGGGCAGTGGTGGGCAGGGGGGAGGTGGGACGAGACATTTTGAAGAGGGGAGAGGAGAAGGAAAAAGGGAAGAAGAGAGGATGGGTGAGGAGGAGGGAACCAAGATAGAGCAGAACCACGTGGCTGGGAGAAACTGCAAGTAGTAATGTAGCTGGGGTATAAGTTAGTATAGTGCTAGATCTGCCCAGTCTAGGCACACATCTTATAATCACAATAACTGGATTGTGTGTGTGTGTGTTTATTTTATGCAGGCTTATTGGGGCTTCAAATTCCAGCAACATCTCTTTTCCCAGCATCTCTTTGGCGTGAAGAACTGGGTGATGTTTCCCGCCAGCCTAGGACTGACCTCTGCTTTCGGCTCTCTGTGCTCCCCTCCTGAGCTTCTTGGCTCTGTCCTCTGCACGCAGTGTTTCAGTTTGCAGTCGAGGATGGTGACGCTGTTTCTTGTGCTTGAAGATGCACACCTGACCTCCCACTGCTGCCCAAACACAGGGTCACTCAACAAAGTTTTTCCACCATGTTTGCTTTTGTTGCTAACCACCCTGTTTTGAGTTGAACAGTCTGGAGCAATCCATAGCATTGCAGTGAGATTTTCCACCTCAGAAACGTGGGCAGACCACCCTTTGCAGGGGCCAGAAGCTGATGACCACAGCTCGTTCTCTGTAAAGACACAACAGTTTACCATGTGCCCATGCCTACCTCCTCAGTTGTCATAATCACGGAGAATGACGAGTGTCACTTTTTCCTTTTGGTTTTGCTTTTAACACAGAGTCTTACTATGTAGCCTGAGATGGCCCAGAACTTGCTATGTAGACCAGGCCTGCCTACAACTTTCACAGTGCCACCTGCCTCAGCCCCCAGAGGTTTGGGCCACCGCACCTGGATGGCTAGTGTCATTCTTATTTCTCTTCTAGAATTACCACTAGGGGTCCAATGGAAGCACCAAGACCTCCTTTTGCAAAGAAAAGCAAGGAACCCAATTCACATTCAAAGATCATTCCCAGGTCTAGTTTCCGGCTTGTCAGCGAAGCTTGGAGAGACTTACTGACGCTATCACATTTTATTCCATCTTGACAAAAAATATGGAGATAGGAAGTATTTTTTTTAAAACTACAACACTGCAAATTGAACTCCATCCTGATGATGGAAAAAGGAAGGCTCAGCAGAGCTGAGAAACCGGCCCCCATGGAGCAGCTAAGCAGGGTGGGAGGTGTGGCTTTCACCCAAGGCCCTTTAACCTGTGTCAAGCATTCTGTCTTTTGCCATCTACCCATCCATTTGATGAGGAGCTTATGGAATAGTTTTAAAGTCATCTTGCAAACATCAGCTCAGTCAAGAACAGGACTTGGTCAGATCCTTCTAAGCATCTCCATCATCCTCATTCCTGTCACAAACCTCCTTGCTCTAAAAGTCACTCCCAGTGGCCTGGCTTTTGTGAGCGCTGTCATGGGAGTCTTGAAGTGTTTGCCATTTGCCTATCGGGAGACAAAAGTTTGATTGTAATTATGTTTTAAGTTTTGTAGAACTGGTGTTATTTTCCTTCTTCTCTCCCTCCTTCCCTCCCTCCCTTTTTCTATCCCTCCTTTCCTCCCTCCTTCTGTCTCTGTCTCTCCCCCTTTGTCTCTCTGTGTCTGTCTGTCTGTCTGTCTGTCTGTCTGTCTGTCTGTCTGTCTGTCTGTCTCAGCATTTCTTCAATGTCATTTTTCTATCCCTTTCTTCTCTGCCCCCCCCCCGGGAAAGCATGGCATTCTTTATAAAGTTTTTTACCCACTCCAACAGTGTCTTCATCCTTAGATCCTGTACACTGTAGGAGGGTCATCTGGCATCCCTTTCTTTTTCTTATAACTTGCACACAGAAGAACTTAGGGCATTTGAGTTATGGCATCCCATGGGATGGGCCTTGTGTGACATTGCTACTGCTGCTGATATTGGTGATGATGGTGGTAATGATAATACTGATGATGATGCGATGGCATTCTGTGCCTAGTTTTCTGCATTTCTCAGAACTTGGCACCTGATCTGACTCAGTCTGGACTCATTGCCAAGGTTGCTGGCTGTGTTCTTTCAACAGGACTGCAGAAGATCTGATTTACACTCTTCTCAAATTCTTGCAGCCATCATGTTTTATACCCAGATCCAATAATCCAGGGACTGCAGAATGGTGAGTCCCAATACAATCACTTCATTTGCATGGAATCCCTGGGAAGGAAAGCCACACTTTTCTTATATGATAAGCAGTTATCTTGTGGTATGGTTCTTACAAGAAATGAAGAAATGTTTGATTCAGAAGTGTTTTCTTACTTTCTGAGATAACAAAATGTTTCTGTCATGTTCAGGGGCAAGTCGTAGTTTAAAAACTCATTATGATGTAATAGGTTTGACATCAGTTTTAGAGTTTGATCCACATGTGTGTATGGGCATATGTGTCACATGTGTATGGATTGACCATGGAGTCCAGAAAGAGATGTTGGATCTGGAGTGGAAGTGACAGGTGATTGGTTATATGATCCCCAAACCTGAATGCTGTGAGATGAATGCAAGTTTTATGCAAGAGAAGCCAGCACTCATAACTGCTGAGCCATCTCTTCAACTCCCATTGTATTTCTCATTTTTTAAAAGATTTATTTGTTTATCTTATGTATGAGTGCACTGTAGCTGTCTTCAGACATACCAGAAGAGTGCCTTGGACCTCATTACAGATGGTTGTGAGCCACCATGTGGTTTCTGGGAATTGAACTCAGGACCTCTGGTAGAGCAGTGTTCTTAACCTCTGAGCCATCTCTCCAGCCCATAATTCTCATTCTCATTGAAGCTTATTTTAGTTGTCCGATGTTTGGCTAGATAAAGTAGTTCCACCAGCTTTCTGGCTATTCTGTGTTATGTAATGTTCCACATATTTGTTCTGGGCATGGAATTTAGTCTGTCTCTAAACCCTGGTTTCTTTAATAGCGAATGCTATTTTGAGACTATAGTCATGGTTCCATTTTTGCTAATAGGCTTTTATAGCTATAGTGGACAGAGTTGAAATGTGTTGTGTGTATGTGTTTGTATATGTATGTGTGTATGACTCTATTTGTTTGTTTATGCTTGCATGTTTATGTGTAGACATGTGTACTTGTGTATGCATGTGTATGAGTGCATGACTGAATGTATACATATTTATGTCTATGTGTGCATATATGTATGAATGTATATATTTATGCATATGTGTATGTTCCTTTACTTTCTCCAGATACATGTAGAATAATGTAGATCTTGCTGTTATTGCCAGAGTCCTGGCTTCAGGCCTATCACTAGTGCTATAGTACTCCTGAACAGCCTTCCTTTTACATTAAGATCTTAGTTCTCAGCTGCCCGAGATGATGAAATAAGAATGTATATCCTCTCTTATTGGTTCCACTTTCATCTCATTTCTAATGACAGCACATCTGGTCTTGTCACCAGTTAGGACTGTTGGGCACATCCCTGTTCCTTCATCTGCATACACTCTCAAGGGGTGCTTGTGTATAACTAAAACTCTCAGCTCTTTCTTATTTCTCATGTTATAGGTTAATATAGTTAATGCTCATACCCATGAAGAACTCTCTGGCCATGTTCAGTATCTAAAGTATGTTTGTTTTCTGCCCGACTTCTCAGGAAGATCTGTGAACAATACTCCTAGCAAATTCTCCACGGGTAACTCTTTGTCCATTTTATACTTATGGATCATGTTGCACTATAAAGTCTTGCCTCAGATCCCTTCCTTGGTTCCTTCCCTCCTTCTTTTATTTTCTTTCCTCTTCATTTCTTCCACCCTTTTTTGAGGAACTCTCTGTGATTGTTAGCATTAATTGCTAACTTGATACAATCAAGAATCACCTGGAAAGAAAGTCTCAGTGTGGGATTGTCTCGATCAGACTGACTTGTGGGCATGTCGTGGGGGTGGTTGTCTTGATTAAGGGAAAGACACAACCACTGTGGGTGGCGTCATTCCCTAGGCAGGGGATCCTGGATTGTATAAAATGGAGAAAGAGCTAAGCCCTAGCAGGCATGCCCTGACTCACTGTCCTCTGCTTTGAGTAATGTGACTTGTCACTTTAAGTTCCTGCTGCCTTGGCTTCCTGGAGCAATTGACTGTAACCTGGAATTGTGAGTCAACTAAACCTTATTAGGATATTTTATCATGGAAACAGGAACAAGACTAAGACAGGGGCATAAAATGTAGCCCAAGCTGACCTCTAAACTGTGCTGAACTCCTTCCTTCTGCCGTAGAGTTCTGGTATCTCAGGCAGGTGCCACAAACTATGACTCTTTTTCCTTTAAATATCCTAAAGATGTTATTTGATTTTCTTCTTTCATAAAGCAGTGCTAGAAAAAAATCATTTTATAATAATCTAATTTCATTTCATTTTTAAATCACATTTTCTTCTTCCCTGTATAGCTAAAATATTTTTCTTTTAATAACTGTGGGAACTTGAGTGAAACAAATTTTATTTTTTGTTCTATGTCATTATTCTTGGGTAAAGAGTGCATTCTTTCAGTAACGTTACATATGTTTTTCTCTTCTCAAAGGAGTCTCCTTGTTGGAGTCTGTCATATTTATTCTGTGTCTTTCTTTCCCTGTACCTCTCTTCCTTAAGGTTACCTGTATGGTGACTTTTTCAGTGTCTTGAATTGCTTTTTAATAGGCTTTGTTTCCTTTATCTAAGACCTATTCTGATTTAAACAATTTGCTTATTTACTCTTGCATCCTTTTATCTCATTTTCATTTTTAAGTTATATTAGTTCTTTGGTTAAGTGTCTATTGAGTCCTAGCACCTTATTCTGGGTCTTTCTAATTCTTATTATTTACATTGCTATTTTGTGTCTGTTTTTATACTCAATGTTTTTTTTTTTCACCTGTTTTAATCTATTTTTTTAGGATGGTTTAGAGTACATTCTTTGCCTTTTAGGACACTTTTCTGTTTCATAACAGTTATTTAACATGGATTTTGTTTTCCAAACTCCCAAGGGAGGCTTGGTTCAGACACATTTTTTCTGGCTGTATATTATTCCTCCTTCTGTTGGTTTCATATGGTAATCAAGATGTGGCTCCTTGATTTCTGGTTGTTGCTGTTGTTGTTGTTGTGGTGGTGGTGGTGGTGGTGGTGGTGGTGGAGGTAGTTGTTCAGGCTGTTTCTCCACCACTGCAATTTTTTCTCACTTTCTCTGTTATCATTTTGGAGTCTACTTTCCTACTCAGTCTTAGCTATGGTTCTAACAGCATTCTCACTCTTCAGCTCCTCACTGACAGGCATCTCAAGAGGCAGCTCCAAGACCTCACAGAGCCCAGGAGCCTTCAACCATGCAAACTTCTCGGCAGAGGTGGCGTTAGTCACAAATTTTCTGACTTTCCACTGTTTGATATGCTATGAACCCCAGGGGAGGCCAGCTGACTGCTTGGGGGCCCCCTGTTCTCATATCTTTCTCCTGTTTTGTCCCAGAGTGGGACCAAGAGTCTGGTGGCTGGGCAGATTCTCCACCTTGTGTACATGTGAGGCTGGAGTACTTTGCTGTCTAGTATCTTTGCCAGTTTCATCCATGGTTTGAACTTATGCAGTTTCTCTTTCTGTCTCTTATTCGATGGATCTGGAACTGAATTTTTTATTTTTATTTTTTGAAAAGAAAAAAAAATAAAAATTATTTTACATGAATAAAAAATATGGAGTTTAAGATAACTACCCTAAAGTCATTATCTAGTTTATGAAGCAAAGGGTCACAAGGCAGCAGAATCCTGCTAGGCCCTTCCTTTTAGTCATGTTCCTTGCAACTCCACACAAGCCCCACTGCTTCCGCAGTCTCTAATCAGTAAATGATGATGATCTATTCAGAGAGTAGATTTGCAGCATGACGGCAAATGGCTAAAGACACAGGGATCCATTGCGGCGGCCTTCCAAGCCAATGATGTATGTGTCCTCTATAAAGGGTGCACTTCTACCTCTACTGACTATGAGGATGTCTGCTTTAGCATATTCCATACAGACTATGACCTTATCAATGACCTGCAGCTTCCACCAGGGAGACCTCTCAACACCTCCTTATTCACTCAGCTCAGAATTTCCAGTCGAGCAGTGTTGGTATTTCCCACCAGAAACATAGACTTTTCTTCTACTTTCTGGTTTGTAATTTCCACAGGTTAATATGCTTCATACCAACGGGGGAAAAGAGAACCATAATTACTTTGTACCAAGCTGTAAAGAGCTTTACTGACTCAAGAACATAATCATTGCTGTGTTGTGAGCACAGCAGAGCTGATTCTTATTTGTGATCCTGAGTTATTATGCTGCAAGTCTGCAGAATTATTTAGACAGAAATAATTATAGCCAATGTAGTGAGATCTAGAGACTCACAGATTGCAGTAAATTAGAAAGTCTGATCCTAAATATATATATTATGTTATCTTGTTTTTGCTCGATCTTTCCCTGAGTCATTTATCTCTTTCCCTGCAAACTTCGATTCACTTAACTGCTTGTTTTTGAAGGTTGTTTTTTTTTTTTTTCTTTTCTCACATCATATTTTAACAAGATGTAAATTGGAAGCCTCAAACAACGTCGATCCATTTAGCCTGTCTTCTAGGACAGTGTGTGATTATGTGGATCTTCATTCCCACCCTACACACCCACTCCTCACTCAAGTCAAACCAAGAGACTCATTGAGGAGCTTAAGCAACTCTAAAGAGCTAGGAGAAAGAACTAGTTCTTTAATGAGATCATGTACTTTTCCTTCCCAGAATTCCCAGAGCCTCCATGAGGCTCGTAGGGTCTGCTTGTTTTCCGATGACTTGATATAGAGAAGTGTATAACTTTGCCTTTTTCTCCTCTTCTTCCTTTCAGATGTCGGCCAGACCTAAGCATGTATCTTCTGGTATGCTGGGCTGCCTTACAACTTCTCTACATCTCAACCATGTGGCTGTCTTCCATATCTAACTTGAATGGCATCTCTCTCTCTCTCTCTCTCTCTCAAGTACATACTTATGAGTCTACAATAAACTTCCTTCTAAAACCACACAAGAGCAAATATGTAATCTCTAATCAGGTGAAATCAAACTCAGCAGCACAGCCCTCTAGTTGGTACAGGGCTTGCGACACACTGGGGGAGCCCAAGAGCTGTGGTGTTCTCCCGTCGAGGCCTCCCCGGCAGCTGTAGCAACTTGGAAATATATTTGCCCTTTTGGAGCATCCCTTCTTTACCTGTGAAATGGAGTTGGTAAGGTCAGCCCTATTCATTTTGAGTTCCATGTTACATAATTTGTAGGGTATAGAACATCACCAGGGTAATTAGGAAGTGGGATCCGACAAAAGGCATCTGAACTGATGTGTGTTCAGTTTCGTCTAACACAGTCATCTTTGACTTTGACTGCTCTACAATTTTCTAGTGCGGCTCTGAAGACTGACAGAGCTCTAGCCTCACCACAGGGATTTTGACTTCTGTGTTGAGAAGGAAGGCAAGGTATCATGTTGTTCAAATTGTCACTGTTCCTCAGTGAAAAATGTCTCCTGAGATGCTCGACTGATTTGGCCCTGAGGTCCTGGGATAGCTCACTTTAAAATGAATTAATTCTGCTGCAGTATGGATGACCCCAATACTGGCTTTGGATAATTATCAACCCTTGGTGCCCAAACAAGGCTTTGCTCAGAACCATCCCAAATCATATTTTAAATGACAAGATTTCTGAGCAAAAATTCCAGGTCTCCTGAATAAGAACATCTAGGAGCAGAGACCAGACATCTTAGTCTTTTTTACAATGGCTACAAGGCTCAGTGATTATGGGAACATCAACTGAGAAGGACTACTGTTCCCAGAGAGGCTGTTTACCAGGAAAAAGATGGTGTGTGTGTGTGTGTGTGTGTGTGTGTGTGTGTGTGTTGAGGTAGGGGTCTAGATTGCTTTTTTGCAAACAAAAAGGAGGGCAAACTTGAGTGGGTTGTTTGCTGTAATGTTAAGACATTCCTTTAGAATTCTAGTGCCAACCAGGGCTGACACCTGGCATGTCCCTGATGGAGAAGAGTAATGAATCCAGCACTAAGCCCAGAGACCTTTTCCTTCTGGATCCTGCTGGAAACTCTTGGGAGTATTCTTATATTTTTCTCTTCTTTTGGTATTCTCAGAAGAAAACAAACACATAGCATCTTTTCAAATGTCTTGTACATGCACAGTTACATGTGTGCATCTCCAGTTCTCAACAATGTGGAGTCACGGCTGAGGCACCTCAAGCAGAGAGCATCCATTCTGCTGGGGCCTACAGCTCCACCTCCCACAATTTGATCTGGGAGGTAGACCTTACTACTATGCATAGATGCTGCTACTTCCAGCATCCTGAGACAAGGGTTAGAATTGTCCCATTAGTTGCCTCTCTTGTAACAGCCTCAGCTGTATGAAGAGTTGGTAGGTGTTCATTTTTCTAAGCCTCTCTTTGAGATGAGACAGTGTGTGGGGGGGATGTGACTTCTGAGAAAATATCTGAGGAAACAGAATTTGTGAACAGGTTTCAAGTGTCCCATCTGATCATGCCTGGCAAGTCGTTCTTTGAAAGACCTTCACCTCTTATAAAGAGGATTGCATGATCACCAGGAGGGTGTGGCTGGCATCCGGGAGATGCACAAATCCTTTTTTGGGGCCGCTGCATGGAATAAGAGCCCAAACCAGTCCTGTACATTGTTCTTGCACAAGTCTTCTCCTAACTTGTTTCAAATCTCCCCCTGAGCTAAATACCCACTCTTTTACTCATTACTTCATTCATTTGTTTACTCATTCATACATTCATTCAACAATTTGTATTTCATGGTCCTAGGCATTACTCCAGGCTATGGTGAACACTAAACTCAGCGTTCACATTTCTGACTCCTCTGAGGCAGAGGTACCTGCTGTTGGGTGGTCAGGACAATTAAATTGTAACCTCCCCTTCAGAGAGTCTGTGTATTCATTACTTTTCTTCTTATTATGGCCTAATACCTGACAAGAAGCAACTTAAAAGAGACAACGTGTATTTAGTTCATGGTTTGAAAGGAAAGTCCAAGATGGATAGGAAAGTTATAACTACATGAGATTGCCCCCTCAGCATTCTATATTTCCTTGAATCAGGAAGCAAAGAGAGGGCCAGAAGCCTTCCAAGGCTATATAAGCATCAAGGCCTACCCACCCCAAGTGACCCACTTCTTGCAGCTGGGTCCCCACATTCCAACGGGGACACAAACAGCAGCTGAGGATCAAATCTCAGATATTTGAGTTTGAGGAGGGGAAACATTTCATGCCCAACCCACAAATAACAGCTGGTGTTCTAGTGAGCGATGTGGGCAAGTCTGCCCCCACCCCATGTTCTCAGGAGAAAACAAACATAAAATCTTTTCAAACATCCTAAATGTACATGTTGATGTCCAGGTCTCAGCAGTGTGGAATCTTGTTCTCAGCCATTATGAGCAGAAAGCATTGCGGGGACCTAAAGGTTCGTGGTATGATTGCGTTTTGGAGATGGAGAAGGGAAAACTCCCTCTTCAACCATATCTCTGGCATTCGCTTGACTGAGGCAAGGTCTCTAAGCATAGTCTGGGGATGACCTGGAACTTTTCCTCTTCCATCTCTATCTGCTAAGGGCTAGTGTGTGCACAGACGTATTCTGTATTCAGTTAATGTGGTTCGGCAGATCAGATTTATGACATCCTGCATGCTCTATCAAGTGAGCGACATCCCTCACCCCTCTTCTCAGGTCTTGAGAAAGTGATTGAACAAGGATCAGCATCACCATCTTCAAAATCGATATGGCAAAATAGCTGCATGTCTTCTTGGTGAGCTTTGATGGAGCTCTTATAAGACAATGAAGGAAGCGACATTATTCCCAGATGAAGATAAATCCATCTCTTTATTATCGTCACATATGAGTTGTAAGGTTATAAAACATCTGTTTTTAAAAAGCATCATTTAAAAGTTTGGCAGCTCACCAATAAAGGAAAAATTAATCCACACCTTCAGAAGAGAATCAGAGAAATTTAGAATATAGGGTATCATTCAAGACAATTAGAATTGTTAAAGGGTTGATGCCATTAAAAACAAGTGGTGACTATTCCAGTTTGAAACGTGGTGATCCAGTCACCCAAGCCCTTGCCCCCAAGTCCCAGTGAAGGGGCTCTTGGCTGTTTCCAGTCCTTAGTATAGTCCAAACAGAGCTATACTTAGGCACTCCTGGAAGTGTCCCTTCTTGTCTTCAACTCCTTTAGGTCACAGTGTAGACACCATACAGGGTAGAAGAAAGGCCTATGTGTCACTTGGTACCAGATCTGGGGTTGTGTTTGCCCTTCATAGCTTCCTTGGATGCAGCAGAGGCACAGAACCCTGTACTTCTGCAGCTTCTGCAGCTTCTGCAGCCTGGTTTCTCATTTTATTCTTAGACTTTGAGACTCTGGTTCTTTTTCAGGTTCATCTGCATCCAGCTTGAGAGAATGCTCTGTCAGATGCTTTTTGCTTTACAGGGGTACACAGAGACCCAGAACCCAGAGGACAAGGGTCTGGAGAAACTCGAAGTCTTAGAAGCCCAGGGAGAGCGAGCTGATTACAACCCCCCAGCCTTCCAGTACTTAGAGCTCCCTTGCTTGTCCTTGCTTTATAATTTTGACTTTGGCATCGGATCTGGTCTGTAGAACCCTCAGGGATCCATACTCCTTATTTTATACTGGGCCCCTCTGGTCTTTATACTGTGACCAGCCAGCAAAGCTGTATCCCCCTCTGGATAGGCACAGCCTGAGTCCTCTTTCTAGTCCTCTTTCTAGTCCTCTTTCTAGTCCTCTTTCTAGTCCTCTTTCTAGTCCTCTTTCTAGTCCTCTTTCTAGTCCTCTTTCTAGTCCTCTTTCTAGTCCTCTTTCTAGTCCTCTTTCTAGTCCTCTTTCTAGTCCTCTTTCTAGTCCTCTTTCTAGTCCTCTTTCTAGTCCTCTTTCTAATCTATTCTATGTGGATTAACTCTATGGCCTCATCTTTCAGATTTTAGCTTTTGATTTTTCCAGATGAAGGTTTTTGGAATTCAAATCAGTCTCTTCTCTTTTAAGAGCTCGCTTTAGCTGCAGCATGACTTTTAAGATCAGCATCAAGCCAGTCTCTCTTATCTCTTCCTAGCCACTCTGAGGGAGCCAGGTCTCATTGAGAGAGTTCTCATGACACCTTTAGAGGAAAGCAAGACAAGGAGACAACAAATGCCAAAGCAAAAGCAGATGTTCATTTCTGTAAGCTGAAAACACACACACACACACACACACACACACACACACACACACACACACACCTGCATTGGAATCCTTGGAACCAATGAAGTTACCCCAGATGACAAAAGATCTTCAGGTGAAAGTTAAATACTCTGAGATGGTCAGGTCATCTTGATTAGCCGGGGTATCCAATATCAAAAGGAGTTGGAGACAAAATTAGGAAAAAGAGATTTGACAATAAAAACAATGTCTGGAGAGATGTGATTATGGGGGTGGGGTGGAGCAGAGTCTAAGGGTTTCAGCACCTCTGTAAGCTGGACAGAGCAAGTACCCAGGTTCCTCTAAGGAGTCTCCAGAAAGACCTAACCCTTCATCCCACTGATCTTTAGCCCCATAGGCCTCATTATATACTCCTCACCTCCAGGAGAGATGTCTCACATTTCTGACTCATTTTCAACCTATGTGTCCATGGGAATTCCTCATTGCAGCAAAAGGGGCTAGCTAAGGGACTCATCAACATTATTATTGCCTGGTGCCTCACCACAGCTGGCCAGATGGGTCTTTCTTCTTATGGAACTCATGAAGAAAGAATGTGTTTCTATCTTTGTTTACTATCTTAAACTACCTAGGGTAAGCACCCCATGTTTGTCCATGAGTGATCTGTTCCCTTTTTCAAAGGCAGTGTGGGTCATCTCCATAGTGTAGTGACTTTCAATCTAGCATGATAGGGTCTCTGGTCTCTACATGGCCTAAGCTTCTTCCTTCACAAGACCATATATGTTTTATACACTCAAAACATCCATCTTCTTAATCCTCTGTGGGTCCAGATCCTGTCTGAGGAGCATAGAATATCTAAGTCTGGAATGCTAAACAAGTCAGTTCAAATGCTCCCTCCCAATCAGGCAAGATCATCAAGTGGTATAACCCCAGCAGCCCTGCCTCTTACAGGATGAGAGCCACGACAACCGTCATCAGCACAGCACCAAGAGATCAAAGTTTGCCGGGAGTAACCACAACAGATCTTCCGTATTCAGATACTTTGCTCTCATGTATATCAGCCATCTCAGCTACTTCTGTCTTAGTTCAGCAGAGGTGAGACATCTGGCCTTTGGAATTTCTGCAGGTATGTATTTATGGATGTTTCTCTTCCTCATTAGAAAAATAGGAATCCACCCCCAAAATGGCACATGGGTGTCTTTGTACATGTCATTCTCTATTATGCCTGCCTGGGGACTATGTGGATAAAATCTCCAGGGCTATATTCCAGTTAAAAGCTGAGATGACACTATTAGTGACTCCTGCAATTACCATGAGGGGTGGGAGAGTGACCTTTCCATCACTCTGCTGGCACTTTGTACTGTGTCCAACCACTGAATGGTGAACCAACTTTATTATAAAGCCTTTGAAGCCCAAAACCAGAATAGTAGATCTCTTTGTACCTTTAGCACTCTACACAATACTTGGTGGATAGTGGAGTCTGCTGTGTGTGTGGTTGATGTATGTGTGTGTGTGTGTGTGTGTGTGTGTGTGTGTGTGTGTGTGCATGCCACACCATACAATCAGAAGTCAATGTAAGATGTTTTCTTCTAGTGTTTTCCACCTTATTTTTGAGACATGGTCTCTTGCTGAACCAGGATCTCACCGTTTCCACTTAGGCCCTTTGGCCATGGAGCCTCTGGAGTCACCTGTCTTCCTCCTTGTATATGGCCCACTTGACATTTGTATCAATGGTGTGGAGTCAAGCTTAGATCTTCATGTTTGTGTAATAAGAACTTTATCCACTGAACCATCATAGTAGGGTCTTCACAGAGTATCACTCACCAAATAGTAGTAAGTAGCATTGGAATGTCTTGTTCTATATACTAAAACCCTTAGAGAGTCCCCTTATGTGATTTCTTCCCTCTCTTCCCTGAAGACCAAATCCCCAAAGGACCTGGCCAATGTCTGTGTTTAGTGATT
The DNA here is from genome assembly GCA_902729485.2 of Mus minutoides. Classification (NCBI taxonomy): domain Eukaryota; kingdom Metazoa; phylum Chordata; class Mammalia; order Rodentia; family Muridae; genus Mus; species Mus minutoides. The sequence goes on along the minus strand of LR750590.1, from coordinate 5,132 downwards.
TTCTACTGAGCATCCCTAATCCCACACCAGTTCCTTTGAGTCTGCCCTTCACAAGGCAAACCTCTCCTATTAGATAGAGTCCAAGGCGCTTGCACATAGCTGAGATCTAATTCTGGTGTTTTCTAGGACAGCATTTCTAAGTTGGACAGACACATCAGTACTTAGTAATCTGGAAAATAAGCTACTGAAAATGTATGTTCTCGCTAATAGAGTTTTTATTACGTATTTGTAATCAAACATGTGAGATGGCATGCTGACAGTGGTAACTGTGACTCTAGGTTAAGTGGAAAGGGCAATCCTCCGCTCTGAACCCTGTTATGTTGAAGGATGAATCAGCCACTGTAAGAATGTCAGCAAGGAAACTCTCCTTCCAAATGACCCACCCATATTTAACTGTCCTTTGCAGGCGATTTGGCTAAATGAATACATGGAGCTTAATTCTCTCCAAGCTTTCCCTTGGTCTGGCTGCTGACCAGATGTTTCGCTTCACAGAGTTCATCCTGGTCCTAAATATACACCAGATGGTTTAATTCTGCCCCCTACACCCCACAAATCACAGGGGAAGGGAGGCCTGTGCTAAGTGAGGAAATGCATTGAACTTGCGCTTAGCACTTCCAGGGTTGCTGTGACTGTCAGAAAGGCACAGTTAATGTGAAAAAGGCTTAATCAGATTTAGCAGATTCATATCCTCATTTGATTAATGTCATGGTTTTCCTGAAAATGCTTCACACTGGCAAATGTGAGTAGCATAGAGAGGAAATCTCTTAGAGTATGCCTGAGCTGATCCCAAGACACAAAGAGAGTCGTTTCCCAGGCAACAAAAATGTCTTCATATTTGTTGGGATCAGGGTCCCTTTCCAACCTCTGTTCTCCATGGACCTGTGGCTTTTGTTGGGAGAGGAATGTGTTCTTGCTGTGGGAGGACGTTGGGGCCATCCTGGCCAAGCTTTTGAGGCTGCCAGCCTTCTAGCTCAGGTCTCACTTGCAGATGGGATGGGGAGAACAGGGGTTGGTCAGAGATACGGAAACTGAATCTGGGCCAGGAAGGTTATCACCCCGTAGCTCCTCTGCATATTAGTGGATTTTGGAAGCAGATGGTGCCGTCTGCAGCCCAAAGTACAGGGGGCAGACACAACAGTGAGAAAAACCATACCAGCTTTCTCTGGCAACAGATGGATAGGTCCTCCACTTATCATCCAGGTATGAGAGGCACTTCCAATGAGCTGTATTAGCAAGTTCAGTCTGGCATGGTGACAGTGGCTATAAAACATGGGGAGGCAACATTAAATGAAGGATGAAACATACAGGAGCAGAAAAGAACTGCAACTTGTGACATAGTAATTTCAACCACAGATTTTAGAGCAGAGACATCCAGAGAGAGAGAGAGAGAGAGAGAGAGAGAGAGAGAGAAGGAATTCACGACAGCAGATTCAAGCTGTCATCTTCAATGAAGTCAGGACCATCCAGGTTTCCCAGAGCTCAGACATAAGCTATTTGATCCCACTCCTGCAATACCCAGCACCCTCAAGGTACAGTGTGCTCTGAGTCCTTCATGCAGGCAGTAACCAAAATGAGGGACTCTTCAGGTTCCTTCTGCTAGCCCAAAGGGCCTTGTGGCTCATAGTGTGGCTGTTCTTTATTAAAGCCCATGGCTCCTGACTTTGTATATAAGTACTGGGAACCTTAAGTTAGCCCTTCAACTTTCAGGGTGAGCACTTTACTGAGCCATCTCCCTCATTCCTAAAGCCATTGTTAGAATAAAAGAAAGAAGGAACAACAAGAAATGGGAAAGAGGTCCTATTACCCAAGAAGGCCACGTGGATGGCTGCATGGGTGCGTCCTATTGCCTAGATGTAGGTCTTTCTGTCACTGTATCCTCTCTGACCCTGATGAAGACACACAAGTTCTGGAAGTTGAAATGGTGTTCATGTGTAATTGTTTAACAAGAACACAGTAATCATGTGATTATTATGGGGATATCAGAGAATATAGGGAAGATACACTTTCTACCATTATGGATATGAGAAGTATAGAGAGGCAATTGGATGTAATTTATATCAATGAAAAACATAAAACGCATTCTCATAGTGTTGTAATAACATTTGAGAAAGGGGTCACTGTGCTTTGGGTAAGGTATTTAAAAAGCTTATAGAAAACTAGAGTTTGTGCTTTTCTATAGGATGCTAAGGGGTTGTGGTCACAAACAGAGAGGGGAAGGTGTTTTGGCAAAAGGCCCATCATGTGTGAGCACTCAGAGGCAGTAAGAAGCAGAGAAAGAGACAACAGAAAAAGCAGATAATAGATCAACCAGGACACTGCGGATACAGTTATGAGCTGGGATCTGATGTAAGGGTCACGGAGGGGAAGAGCCTCATTGGACTTGTGGTTTTTTGGGGGTTTGAACAAATAGATGGAGAAGGCCCATAGGAAAGTGGGGATTCCAGTTACAGACACATTTGGATCAAGGTCAGAGGTAAAAGACTTGAACTTCAGTTCCTGCTGAATGAACGAACTGAGTTGTGTTCTGCAGGTAAATGCCCAGGTCTTGGTGACTCATGGGACCGGAGAATAGAAAGGTTTTAAGTTTTCCACTTGAACATCTGGGTAGTTTATTGACCATGGGAAGGAGAAACAGGGAAATGTGCAAAGGGCAAAAGTTGTTTTTAGTATGTTAAATTATGGCTTCTTAGAGATATTCTAGTGGATATGCCAAAGAGCTTGAGAGACGAGGGAGTAAGGGAAGCCAAGGCTTCCAATGCATGACTGAGACTCTTGGTATATGGATCACAGGATACACTATAGGATGTGTCCTGTCACCTAGGGATAGTGCAGATAGAGTATTGGAGACACAGGCCTGCTTTGAGGACATGCAGGAAGGAGACAGCCATAGGAAGAAGGCAATTCAGACTCCATGGTGTCTTAGGAACAAGAGAAATCTCCCCTTTCTAGTAGAGAAAAGCTTAGTTTTCACGCAGGAATAGGGAGGATCTACACAATTATACCTGGCAAAGAAGAGTGGGATGGGGCTGCAAAAAAAGTGGACATCTTTTCCTTTACATGCTCTTACTACGTAGCCCAGGCTAGTCATCCACTTATAAGCCTCTTATCTTTATCTGCCCATTGCTGGGATTACAGGTATGTGCCTCAGTGTGTCCCTAAACAGAAGATTTTCTTTATGATTCAAGGTGATAGGGTGCCTACATAGACAAAAACCATCAAATGGTCAGATGAGACGAGGGCTTTTGCCAGGTTCCTGGCAGGTGTTGAGCAGGAGGATGGAGGCGGCTGACACGGCAGCAGAGGCAGCTGTGAGAAGACTGTTCTCATGCACATGGAGCAGGAAGGGCATCTGAACCAAGTGCCAGGAAAAACAGGGAGGCCAGGATGGAGACAATGACCCCAGGATGTGAAGACAGATGGAGCTTGGAAGTGAAGAGTAAGAGAGGCAAGGACGTTGGAGGTTTGAAACGGAACTCTGTTCAAGCCAAAATTCAGAAAGCTGAATCTCAGAGGGTCTAATAACAGCTCAGTCCCCAGCAAGTAATATCACACTAATGCAAACATTCTATATCTGTGAGTATAATATGCAGTATGGGACAACTCCCCTCAAAGCCCCCTCCTCTGTGTTTTTCCCAGGCTCTGGGCCCCAAATACCTCCCTACGTGCCCTCCCTACAGCTTCCTATGTTTCTGTCCCAACTCTTTCCAACCCAGCAACACAATGCTAAGACCTAAATATGGATTGGAAGTTCCTTTGGGTGTAGAAAGGAGGAATGAAAGTTCCATAACCTTCTAGAAATGAGAAAGGTTTCCTTAGATGGACAATTAAACCTCCTGTGCCTTCGTTCTCTCTGGATTAGAGACCCCTGTCCTTATGCAGAGGAAGAAGTTCCCATAGGGAATGCTGCAGCAGGCTTCCTGAGCTGGCAATGGGGTCTGCTGAGGTGATGAACCCAGCCCAGTCTGTTTTCCTGCTCACTCGTGTTTAATGTAGTATTTGTCAGGAAATCACTCTCAGCAGCAGAAAGCCAAATACAATACATGATGGTGCCTGTTAACCTTTTGAGCAGCTCTCCAGTTTCATTTCTCTTACTAAGCAGGTATGCTTACTTGTTTTTCCAACCCCATTTCTCTACTCTTACACAGTTCAAGATACATGCTTAGGGAATGGAGTTGCCCACAGTGAGCTGGCTCTTCTCACATCAATTAAGACCAAGATGTTGAGGATAATTTGTCATTGAAACTTCTTCCCAAGTGAATCTAGATTGTATCAAGTCTACAAATTAACCATTCCAAGCTGCATTTGAGTTCATCATTGTTTTGTTGAGGAGAATATCCTTCTCATGAGTTTGAAACCAGCCTATGATACATAGTACATTCTAAGCAAACTCTATTAGAGACCTAGACTATGATATAGGGACCAAGATACTGGAAGCTAATTGAGCTTGGTCTACAGAGAACCAATTATGATTGAGACTATCAGGTTGGAAATACTATACAGGAAGCAAAACTGCATAGAAGAGGCTTTAAAAGAGTAAAGCTGACCTTGAGCTATGAAGTACTACTAGAAGGGGCACTACCGCAGCTCTCCAAATCTCAAGTTAGTTCTCCAACCTGAAAATCTAGCTGAGAATGTCAAGAGTCACAAGTGATGTGCGTCGGAATATTCTTGCTTAGTTGTGCTGGATCCAGGATGTCTGGATGACACACCCACAGAAGTGGCTCTTTCTCCCAGGAATCCAGATTAGAAGGGAAATCCCTGTGCCAATCTGCAGTGTGTGTGTGTGTGTGTGTGTGTGTGTGTGTGTGTGTGCGCGCGCGCGCACTCTCACAGTTTCCTCTACATTAGAGAAAATCAAAAGTTGTCAAGGTCTCGGGTCTCCATTAGAGTTTGCTTAGAACTTACTATATAGCATAGGCTGGCTTCAAACTCATGATGAGGCTATTCTCCTACATTGGTGTCCCAATTGTTGGAATTACAGGTGTGTACCACCATGCCTGTTTGCATCATATTCTTAAAGAACTGTATGTGTAAACATCTATATTTCATGAGATCCAATTACAGGGGGATTACATGAAATCCAATTATATATATATATATATATATATATATATATATATATATATATATAT
>LR751710.1:51129-142178 GCA_902729485.2 Mus minutoides | reverse complement strand
TTACTCCCCATTGCCTTAGTAATGTTTCCTTCTCTGTATGCTTAATTCTGTCCACTTGGTCAAGGGTCTACAGACTTCTCACAGCCACTGGAATTTCAGGTGTCTTTCTCCTCCCAGCCTTCCTATGACCCCAAGAGGAAAAAAAAAGGAAGAATAAAATGGATTGTCCAACTGGTTCTACTTCTGAAATCTCAAGGAAGTTCTAGTTTTCTTTCAGAGCACAAAGACTACCTGATAGTCTCAACTTTGGGCACTAACCAATCCCCAGTAAAAAGAAGCAATCTGTGTCTCAAGCTGTCACACTGAGTTAGTTCATCTCCTATTGTTCTGTGTGGTTTCGATCTATCCACTCATGCATAAAACTTATCTGCTTTGTGTTAGAACACAGGTTCTATAATTCTGTGTGCATCTTCTCTTATCAGCTACCACTATACAGCTGGCTGCAAATTACCTGATTAATGAACGTGCAATCATTTCTCTTCTTATGGATTCATGTCTTATAGGACTTACATATTACCTGATTAATTACTTGATTACAAAATGACTTGAGTAATAAATGTATAATTACTTGTCTTATTATAAATTCTTAACTTAAAAGTTGATGAAAGTTGACTTCATTCATCTGCACAGTCCCCGGCCTATTCCTACCAGGCATCCATAATCCCTTATGTAGTTACATACAGTCTGGCACAGATCTGGGTTTCTCCCATACGGAGGGTTTGTATTTGTTTTAAAGATATTTATATGACATAATTCAATGACTTATTTCTGAAGCTCTCTGTTAACACCTTTCATTTCCACAAACTTCTTGTGTCTACCACGTCTTCTCTGAGCTTCAATTAAAAGATAGGTATTGAGAATTTGCAACATACCCATGCCTGAATCTGTAAGATTTAAATAAACAAGGTAAAACATTGGAAAATACAGATATGTAACAAAATGATTTCTCTGTACTTCAAAGAATACAGACTGATGCATGCACAAAGATAAAATTAAATTCTGCTGGTTGGATCATCAAAGATTTGATAGAAGAGGATATATCCAAATGTGGCTTTGATGTGTTCCGTGAAGAAAGGAGTTCTCTAAGAGAAAGAAATACATAAAAGTAGAGGCAAGGAAGAAAGGCTCTCTACCAATACCTGTGTGTAGCTTCTCCCAGTCAAAGAAGCAAAGAATTGAACAGGAGGTCCACAGAGTCAAAGGGACACACGGAAAGGATGACAAGAAATTGGTTCTATGTCTGTGTTTATCTTCTTTGTCCTTACGACTGTGGTATATCCATCCAAATCCAGTTTTTCTTTCAAAATAAGATATGATGTTAATAAGGAAGGATATGCTTACATCTTGGCAAGTCTATAAAGTGAGAAGAGATGTTTTAAAATGTATACTCTGAGGATTATATATTTAAGTATTCTGAGACATAAAAATTGCCAAATTATTTTAGTCAGGGTAAATAAGGAAATTGAGACTATAACAAATGTAAAGCTTATTATTCAGCATTTCTGAAAATATCCTAGCTTGCCTTTTTCATAAGCAATCCAGGTTGCAGTGTTTTTCAATTACTTAAAACAGTGGGATGCTGGAAACATATCTCTGTGAAAATTTTCCAACAAGGGCTAAACCCAAAAAGAAACTCTTGCCTATCTCCTCTGAGAATCCCAAATTTTACAAGTGAGCACATGCACGTTCCCAACCTCCCCACTCTTTCAAAGGCAGCATATATTTTTGAAATCTTCTTTTTAAATGTAGAGTTCAACACGAATGTTTAATAGAGATTAGTCGAAGCTAAGAAATGTGGGGCAGGGGAATTGTGAGAAATTGAATATCAGCTACCTATAGTCAGGTAGAAGGGATAAATTCTAGTATTTATACCACAGTAGGATGACTATACATCACAGGAAAATGTTGCATATTTTGTTACCATCTAGATAATGGGTTCCAAATATAAAGGGAAAAAGAGATGTAAATCCTAATTGCATTGAGTTATGATACATTGTACATTTATACCAAGCAAATACTCCCTCATAACGGTGTGTGAACAGGTATGTTTTGATCAAAACATATTTCAAAGGCTACTAAGTTGGTTCAGTGAATAAGGCCACCAAGCCTGGTAACCTAAGTTCATTCTTTTGGAACACACAAGTGGGAAAGGAGGGCAGTGATGCCAACAAGGTCCCTACAATCTACACACACACACACACACACACACACACACACACACACACACACACACACACACACACACACACACACACACACACACACACACACACACACACACACACACACACACACACACATACACACACACACATACACACACACACACACACACACACACACACACACATACACACACACACACACATATACACACACATACACACTCACACACATGCACACACACACATGCATACATGCACACATGCGAATAAAATAAATAACTGAATTAAAGTGTTTTATACCTTTTAGGAGATGGAAGTGGTAACTAGTGTGATTTAATCATGACACTGTATGAACATATTCTCATACTTCAGCCAGGTACATTATCATACCCTGTGATTCCAGTACCTGAAGGGAAATTGCAGTTCTTTTTTTCAGAGATAGAACAAACTTTATTGATTTTTCACGAATACAAAATTTATCATATAATATTACTCAGTGTCTATGAATTGGTTTTTTTTTGGTAATATGAATGTTCTTTTCAGCTGACCTTAACTTTTTATTTTTTAGTTAGATATTTTCTTTATTTATATTTCAAATGCTATCCCGAAAGTTTAAGGGCAGCCTGGGCTGTACAGTGAGATCTAATCTTGAAAAAAGAGTTGGTAGATAGATAAATAATAGATGATTAATAGAGATAGATGATAGATAGATGGATAGATGCATTTTTATTGTAACCCATACATATGCTCTATTAAAATAGGTGTACACTTTTACTCAAATGAGTTCATACTCTCTACAGAATATAAAATTATGATGGATATCACCAAATGAATACCTCAAGAAGATACTTCCATTTATCTTATAATACCTAGCATCCTTCTAGCCACTTCCACCTATCTCAGTCTGGAAAGCTATGATTTAGCTTAAGGGATTTAAAAGCCAGATCACAATTGCTGGTACTAACCAGTATGTGCTACATGAAAGGCACCTGCTCCTTTAGTCTTCCCAACCACCTTATAAAAGTGCCAATGTTCACTACTTACTGATATCCTTCTTAAACTGAGAAAGAACCTAAATAAAATGTATAACAACTTTCCCTTGGCAAAACTGAGTCCTATACTCAGTAAGTCATACTCCTAAATCTGGAATCCTAACCAAATTTTATTGACTTTCTCACAAGGTGCTGATTATAAGTTTAAAATATGACTTTTGACTGTGGAAGTCATGCACAGTATGTAGTTCTTTATCCTGCAATCAGTACTGCATCCTGCAATGTATCTGGATTTCAGTTCAAATGCACAAAAGCACCAAAAGCAGGAAGGCGAGGAGCAACCAGTTACCCAATTTCACACATGTAAAAACCAATCAAAGAAGCTGGACTTGTACTTTTCAGAAGATCTTGCAGCTGTTAAAAGGTGGGGTCTTCAACAATCAAGCATGTGGCATGCAGCCCCCCAAAATCATGTTCCTCTTTTCACTTCCACGCCATGTTCCACAACATTGCTGCCATGGTACAATTTAAAACTATAGCTATATCCTCTACATACTCACCTTTGGTTTATGGTATTCTGTATCCAGTTTTCTTATGCTGGGTCTCCTCTAGAAATCTCCCTATAGGTAGGCTGTGAACCTCGCAGTTACAGTTCCCAAAACCTTCTTATTGCAAGGCAAGGAAACATGCGGGGGATAAGCAATTCCTCTTTTCACCCATGCTATCCCATCTGCAGGGAAGGAACAACTCTTTCTTGGCATCCATGTCCTAATAATGGGCTATTTAAATAGTTATAATGATAGTCCAGAGACTGCCCCACCCAGTGATCCATCCCATAAACAACCACCAAACCCAGACACTATTGCATATGCCAGCAAGAATTTGCTGAAAGGACCCTGATATAGCTGTCTCTTGTGAGGCTATGCCAGTGCCTGGCAAATAAAGAAGTGGATGCTCACAGTCATCTATTGGATGGAACACAGGGCCCCTAAAGACGGAGCTAGAGAAAGTACCCAAAGAGCTAAAGGGTTCTACGACCCTATAGGAGGATCAACAATATGAACAAACCAGTACCCCCAGAGCTCGTGTCTTTAGCTGCATATGTAGCAGAGGATGGCCTAGTTGGCCATCAATGGGAGGAGAGGCCTTTGGTCTTGTGAAGATCATATATATGCCCCAGTACATGGGAATGCCAGGGCCAAGAAGCTGGAGTGGGTGGATTGGGGAGCAGGGCAGGGGAAGTGTATGAGGGAACTTTCAGGATAGCATTTGAAATGTAAATGAAGAAAATATCTAATAAAAAAGAAAGAACAATAATCTTACTTTTTACAAGTTTTACAATCACGTGAAACCATGGGAGGCTGTTGGCAGAACCTCCCCTTCCACCCTCCCTTCACCACCCTCCCTTCACCACCCTCCCTTCACCACCCACCCGTTCAAAAGTTTGGAAGGCTCAACTTCATCCCAGCTCACGTCAGTCCTCCTCTGCCATAATCTTCTTCCATTCCATCGCCTGGTGTCTGTGCAGTCTTCTGACCATTAGTTTTTATTAACCCTACTTCTCCTGTAAAGGTGTGCTCCATCTACTTGACCCTGGGACATTCCATCCTATTGGAAGAGAGTATCTCCCTAGCTCTCATTAAACTGTGTGGCCTCCCCCAAATCTTTGCTGCAATCTGGGCTGCTGTGTACACCTACTAACAGGCTTCTCTCTCCTGGTCTCACAATGTTTTGTTTTATGTTTATTTTTGTTCTTGTTTTTGTTTTTGTGACACAGCCTGCATGTGCCCCACCTTGCATAGACTCCATATCAATGGGGTAGTTGTTGACAAGTTTGCTTTATTTTATTATTTTTTTTTGCCTTGAACTTTTTAAAACTGTAAGCTCTACTGTTTTAGTTAGGGTAATTATTGCTGTGATAAACACCATGACCAAAGCAACTTGGGGAAAAGAAAGGGTTTGTTCAGTTTACCCCTCCACATCAAAGTACTTTATAAAAGGATCCAAGATACAATTTATACTAAACACATGAAACTCAGGAAGAAGGAAGATCAAAATGTGGACACGTCATCCCTTCCTAGAATTAAGAACAAAGCACACATTTAAGGAGTTACAGAGATCATGTGTGAAGCTGAATCCAAAGGATGGACCCAATGACTGCAGCTGCCAGGGATCCATCCCACAATCAGCCACCAAACATAGACACTATAGCATATGCCAGCAAGATAGTACTGAAAGGGCCCTGATATAGCTGTCTTGTGGGAGACTATACCAGTGCCTGGCAAACATGAAGGTGGAAGCTCACAGTCAGATATTAGATGGAACACAAGGTTCCCAAGGAAGGAGCTAGAGAAAGTACCCAAGGAGCTGAAGGGGTCTTCAACCCTATAGGTGGAAGAATAACATGAACTAACTAGTACCCCCTGAGCTCATGTCTCTAGCTGCATATATAGAAGAGGATGGCCTAGTCGGCCATCATTGGGAAGAGAGGCCCCTTGGTCATGCAGACTTTATATGCCCCAGTACAGGGGAACGCCAGGGCCAAGATGTGGGAGTGGGTGGGTAGGGGAGCAGGGCCGGGAGGGGGCAGGGTATAGGGAACTTTCTGGATAACACTTGAAATGTAAATGAAGAAAATATCTAATAAAAGTTGGAAAAAAAAAAGGATGCAAAAATAGGAATTCAAGCAGGGAAGGAACCTGGAAGCAGGATCTGATGCAGCATTTAGGGATGAATGATGTGTACTAGCTATCTCCACATGGCTTGCTCACCCTGATTTCTTATAATACTCAGGACCGCCAGTCCAGGGATGGCACCAACCACAATGGGCTTGGCCCTCCTCCAGCTATCACTAATTAAGAAAGTGCCTTACAGGCTTGCCTACAGCCTTATCTTATAGAGGCATTTCTTTAAGGGGTTCCCTCCTCTCAGACTTCCAGCTTTTGTCAAGGTGACATAAAACTATCTATCTAGCAATCTAATATATGAACTCTCTTCTCAGATGTGTGTGTGTGTGTGTGTGTGTGTGTGAGCATCAGTGTGTGTGTTTATGTTGTTTAAGTATCTTATTCCCTTTAAATACATGCACATTTTCTCTGGCATGTTCCTTGTCATGAACCCCATTGGCTCTCCTCTAATATTCTTAATCTGTTTGGTCCTCAACATGAGTACAGTGACACTGTCTGAAACAATTAAATATCAACAGGATCCAAGATTGTGCACAGTGTTCTTTAAATGTCAATAATGTTTGTAAAATGCTAATAGTTCATGAAGAAGGTATCACTAGTACTGGTGTCCCTGCAGTATATTTTTTCCCACATTTTTGTACATAACAGTCCCCACTTCATGACAGGCAGTCTGCTTCCTTTTCATCCCCAGACTTTACTCTTAGGATGCTTTTCTATTTCAGCTCACCTTTCCAGTGTAACAAATTAACCTCAGACCATCACTGGGACATAGAAAGTGAGGATTCTTTAGCTGTAGCCCCATGTATACCCAGTGATGACTTGAATATATACCATTATTCATTTACTAATCTCAACAACGTAAGAATTTGTCAAATGGAAAGGTTCTGGCCCTTCTCTCTTGGAATGTTTTACTTTTCTCAGGGCTCAGTTGGTCCAGGCGTCAAGGCATTCATTCTAGGTGACACATTTTCCTCTTTGTTTTCAAATACCTTCAAAAGGGACTCTACACACAACAGCCATGAGTTGGCTCATTTTTCAGTCCCCTGTCAAATCATCTCAGTCTGGCATCCACTCAGAAGAGCCTTCTAAAAAGGCTCCTGGAAAGGTCAACACTCGACAGCTAATTGGCTAAGTGGCCTTTCCTTCAGTCTTTAGCTGCCTTAACTATGTTGTGCTGATACCACTGACAGACTTCCCATTTTAAAAATATCTTCCCCTTTATTCTTTTAGCATGCTGCCTTACTTTTTTTTTTCTGGATGTCTTGTACTATATCCTCTTTGCAAAGAGTGCTGTTGCTAAAGACTCACACTGAGTCTACGTCTACTTTGTCTCCTGAAAGACCAGGGTCCTTTCTCTGACTTCAATCACCACCAATATGTAAACAGCCCGTGGATATATTTATCAGGTCCACCTGATTTATCGTTATCTTCAGCTCTGTATCAAGGACCTATACCTGAATGTAATAAAGGTAGATGAAAATCGCTTCCCAAAGCCTACTTTTTCTGCTTTATTTTTTTCAAAATAAATTATAAAAACTAATTATAATATTTGTAGATTAGGTAAGTGGCATTTGATACACGTAAGTCACTGTTCACAAGCTAATACAGATATCTCATAAATTTCTCACAACAAAAAATATATCCTGTTCATCTCAATTTTAACCCATTTAGTAGTTTACTAGGGGACTAAAGAAAGATGGAATATATGCTACCTATTACAGGTCCACAATGTTAACCTTAACGCATAGAGAATGGTAAAGGTATACAAAAGTGTTTATTTGAATAAGACAAATCTAAAGCCTTACCCACACTCACTGGGGAGAAAAATAAGAAGGAAGCCATGTAACCTGTTTGAAAGACGAGCTGAGAAATATACTCCAGCTCTGCTCACAGGAAGAAATAGTTTAGTGGATAGACCCTTAGCCAGTGCTGATCTATGCTGTCCGGTGAAGAACACCCAAGGCAGACTTGACTCAGAGTATTTGCTTGTGGCAACTCACATCTTATCTACTGGCAGAATTTCTCACTGTTAGGGAGAAGCCAGTCTTTTATTTCATGAATGAACCTCACCTATGTTATGGATGACAAGTAGATCAACTCAAAATCAATTAACTTAGATGCGATGATCCTCACCTATGAACAGAAGTGAATAAGCTGGGAGAGAAAAGAGGCAGCTGGTGGGGGAACTATATTGTGGCTTGATAATCAGAAGGTCTTAGTATAAATACCCCTACAATTGTGTGTGTGTGGGGGGGTGTATGTCCTAACATATAAAGCTAAAAATAGGCAAAGAAAACCTTGCACTCATTTCCCTATTTTTGTGCTCTTGCTCTTCATTGATACTCCATTAGAGCAAACACCTGCAATGACTTACTCTTATTATGGGCTCATTGCCATCCCCTTCTAAAGACATTAAAGCGAAACTCTAAAGACAGTAATGTGAAACTCTAAGCAATAATCAATAGCTACATTCTCAATATTTTTAAGTATCCATGTGGCATCTAATATTTCTATTTGGGTAGCTTGGAACTGTCAATTCATTAGCAGCATTTCAAGGCCTCAATTACACACACACACACACACACACACACACAACCGCAGGCAGAGACTTGAAGTGCCAGGTTAGAGGAGATATCCAGGAGGGTCCCACTCCTGGGAGAAGGAGAAGGAGAGGAGAAGGAGACCGGGATGAGGAAGGATTGTGGGAGGGGGTGACCGGAAGGAGCAGTGAAGATGTAAAGTGAATGAGTAAACACAATAAATAAATAAATTTTATAAAATTGCAGGCAGCTAAATATTGCCAAGCACTAGAGAGATAGTCATCCATGAAGATTTACCAGGTTATCCAGAAATATATTTGTGTATAACATTTATTCATATAACAACAATTAATGAAAAAAATCAAAAATTTAAAAACGAACAAAGAGAGCTATATGGGAAGGTTTAGAGGGAGGAAAGGGAAGGGAAATTTATGTAATTATATTATGATCTTAGATATAAAAGAAATAGGCAGAAATATTGCTGGCTCCAATGTTTTTCAAGGTTAGGGTAGAGCCAGCCGTGGTAAGGCTCAGGCTTCAAATGGTGATGTCATTCATGGAAAAGCATCAAGTACTTTGGTGACTCAGAAAGGAAAGAGGGTCAATTAGTGCTTTCAAGTAATTCTGCAGCTTAACTGTACAGGGGCAATACAAGTCGCTCTGACTTATTTATAGGGATGGGATGTGCTCTCTGAATTCGTAAAAGCTGTCATGTCGACCTAAGCGGACTCGTTCCATCCCTTCCATATTGTGCTTTGTTGACAAGCATATATAAACAAAGAAAGGGTGGCATTTACTTCATAATGTGGTCTGCCAAATTCTAAAGGAGATTTTCAATGCCTTTTACTTGTTCTGTGCCATGTGATACTTGTCCTCCTCATTTGAGGGAAGAGGATGGGGATCCTTGCTCACTGTTGAAGCTGCAAAGTTTGTTTCAGGCACATTTCTCTTCCTTGTTACCTAATTCATTTTTTTCTTTCACTAGAGGAGGATCTCAGAGAATAAAATAGAAAAGGAGCAGGAGGTCTCCCACTTGGTGTACCCTCTCTTGCTCTGAAGGCCCTCCCACCTGTCCTCGGGATATTGCTCTTCGTTCTTAGAAGTACCAAGCTCAGTGCTTTCACTGTTGGGGATTTTTATGTTGCCCTTCCTAGGAAAAAAAAAAAAAAGGAGAAAACCACCCACCCTTGTATTTATCAAACTTGGAGTTATCAGATTGTCTTGAATGCATTCTTACAGTGTCACAGAGTCCAAGTGTCTGTAGTATTTTTGACCTTGAAAAGGAATGGATGTTAGTTTCCTAACATGAAGGTCAAGAGGATGGGGAATAACGAACTCCTGATAAAATACGAGCTGTCAGAGTGTACTGAAAATCTCGTCCATGACAAGTAGTATGATTAGATATTTTAGTGAATTGATTTTGAGAAGATCGAGGGTCTCCGGGAAGAAGTCTGGAAAACATGCATTGGCAAAGTTAGGTAAACTGAGGCAACATTTTTGAAGCTCTGTGTGTTTTACAGCCACTTGTTCTGTGGTTGCTTCCTGTTCACAAGTTCTAGAAGTTACTGATTTCTGGTTTTGTTGTTTGCATTCTTTTATTTGGGAAAGCAACAACTCTTATTTGTGAAATAAAAATATCAAACAAGTATTTACTGTCATCATTTCATAAATTTATTTAAAGCCACAAAAGTAAATAGGGCATATTCTTGGAATAAAGAAGAATGTGCTCAATGGAATGAGTTTGCTTTTACAAAAACCTCAGCATCGATTTTACCTTTCCTAGTTTCTTGACTGACATGGCAAAATCTAATCACTGCCTTGCTCCTGCCCACGTGGAAACCCGCAGATCATCTTTCTAAAGTGCCAATTTAAAGTGAGAAAGTATCTTCCTCCAGAGGGCAATAGATGAGCAAAAATTCTGAGCAGGTCAATAGTCAAGAGATGAATGGCTTTCATCATAAAGATATTAAACACTGGGCATTGTTTGTGGAAATGCCCAGTGTGGCATTGCTTGTGGCATAGCTTCTGTTGCTTTATGCTCATGCATCTAGTGACAGGTTAAGGATGTAACCCTGTTTTTATCTCAACCAAGCCAAAGGTTTGTTTGTTTTATTACTAATCCTTTGTTATTCATAAACAATATTATTTTTCCTGGTATAACTACAAAACTAGCTCTTACAGAAACTATTTCAGCATGGACATAATTTTGTGGTAAAATAAAATTTGTACTATTATTCTGGAAAACACATAAGTATAAATTGATACTCTTTGACAGTAAGTTCAAGGGAGAATGAGGACAGAATCCTAGATGAATAATTTCCCCCAAATCAAATAACATCCAAAAATAATGAAGGTTTTCATGTGTTTCATCTGAAAACAAAAACTCATTCCACGCATCCCCAGTATTCTGGCAAGAGTTTTCTTGGTATTCTAAAATTCAAAGACAGAATCATTTTTACATTGGTTTGAAATTGTAAATATATTTCTGTGGAGAAGCATAAAATTATACTCTTAAAGAGAACTAAACACATGATTAAAGTGATACCTACATACCATACACAGTGACAAATCTCATACTGTGCATTAAAATGACTTACTCTTGACTGTTACTATGTTTACTATATTTAAGAAAATTCTATTCATTTCCTACACTAAATCTGTTGTCAACCAGGAAAGCCTTAAGCTAATACCCTCCCTCGGTACTCTTAAATTAGTTATTTAACCCATTTCATCATCTTTATAACATACTGGGAATGAATCCAGTTTCCTATTACTTTGACCAAACACACTGACTATTGCATCTTACACTTCTTGGTTGCAGTCCATTACTGACAAGGCAGGAACCTGACGGTAGGACTGTTTCCCAACCCACAAAGCATTACCTCTGACAAGAGAGCTCACTCAGAGTCAAGAAAGTACAACAGGAACCATGGAGGAAACCTGCTTGCTGGTTCACTCATGGGCTCATCTTTAGTTAGCTTTCTTATATAGGTCAGAACCACCTGCCTAGGAATGGTACTGCCCACAGAGGGCTAGGTCCTCTAATATGAATTAAACAGACACACCCACAGCACAATCTAATCCAGGCAATTCCTCTGATTAGGCTCTTCTCTCAGATGACACTAGGGATGTCAAGTTGAACACTAACTAGGGCAGGACGTTCATGTGTCTTAATCAACTCGAAAAGGACTTGTACCAGATCCCCACTCATCATGTTCTAGCTCTCCCCAGACCTTGGCATGCCTTTCTAAATCTCTTCTCTTTCTATTTCTTTACCTTCAGGTAAAACCTGGACATAAATATTCCAAAGGGAACTGCACTAGCTATCTTAATTTTTAGCAAAATGAGTGAAAGTTTGAAGAAAGCATCCCCCAAAAGGACAATTGCAGCAAACAAGGGAGAGGTTGGGGCAGTTTAGGCAGCCTAGTAGAGCCACATAACTCAATGCATAGAGATGCTGCCTCTCCTTAACTCTTCTATTCTCACAGTAATTCTGCACTAAACCCATCTGGTCCTGAACTTTTTGTTTATTGGGAGACTTTTAATGACTGCTTCTATTTCTATAGGGGTTGACTGTTTAGATGGTTTATCTGATCCTGATTTAACTTTGGAGCCAGCAATATTTCTGCCTATTTCTTTTATATTTAAGATCATAATATAATAACATAAATTTCCCTGCCCTTTCCTCCCTCTAAACCTTCCCATATAGCTCTCTTTGTTCGTTTTTAAATTTTTGATTTTTTTCATTAATTTTGTTATATGAATAAATGTTATACACAAATATATTTCTGGATAACCTGGTAAATCTGCATGGATGACTATCTCTCTAGTGCTTGGCAATCTTTAGCTGCCTGCAATTTTATAAATTTTATTTATTTATTGCTTTTACTCATTCACTTTACATCTTCACTGCTCCTTCCGGTCACCCCCTCCCACAATCCTTCCCCATCCCGGTCTCCTTCTTCTCACAAATCAAACCAAGAACACATCAAAATAATCACTCACCAAGATCAAGTAAGCTTCATTCCTAGGATGCAGGGATGGTTTAATATATAGAAATCCATCCACCTCATAACAAACTCAAAGAAAAAAAAAAAAAGATCATTTCATTAGATGATAAAGAAGTATTTGACAAAATTCAGCATCCCTTCCTATTGAAATTCTTAGATCAGGATTTCAAGGTCCATACCTAAACATAGTGAAAGCAATATACAGCAAACCAGTAGCCAACATCAAACTAAATGGAGAGGATGCCCTGCTTGGCATCAGTGAGAGAAGAGGCTCATGAGCCTGAGGTTGTCCAATGCCCCCAATGTAGGGGAATGTCAGGGCAGAAAGAAGGAAATGGGTGGGTGGGTTGAAGAGCACTCTCATAGAGGCAGGGGGTGAGATGAGGGGTTTCTAAAGGGGAGCCCTAGAAAGGGGAAAACATCTAAAATGTAAGTTTAAAAAAATCTAATTTAAGCATAATTGAGTAACCCCAGAGCTCATGTCTCTAGCTGCATATGTAGCAGAAGACGGCCTAATCAGCCATCATTGGGTAGAGAGGCCCCTTGGTCTTGCAAACTTTATATGCCCCAGTACAGAAGGACACCAGGGCCAAGAAGTGGGAGTGGGTAAGTAGGGGAGCAGGGTGGGGGGGATGGTATAGGGGACTTTCAGGATAGCATTTGAAATGTAAATGAAGAAAATATCTAATAAAAAATTGAAAAAAAATTGAATGGAGCAGGCTTTGTCCAGAGTTATTTTATAGCTAATAACATGTCTAAACCTAAGTCAACATGACTATTATCATGTTCTGTTTTATCTACAAGTTACCTGATGTGCCAACTCTAAACTCTTGACTTTAGTAATCTGCTCATGTTTCCATAACCTAGATATACAGAGTCATTCATTAGACACTATATAAAAGCACTGGAAGTGCTTTTGCTGTTGTGTGGCATTTGTGAATGACTGAATCTATATGTGACATAGACATAAATGTTACACAACACTTACCATGGAGTTAATGGAAGCCTAAGGCCTATATAGTCAGAGTCTGTTTTAGTGCATGGACCTGGTCTGCTATGGGCGTTGGGCAGAATATGGAGAACTCAACAGTGAACGATGGGTGTTACTGCCTACTTTTCCTTTGTATTTTCATTCTCTACTTCTTTGAACTATTAAAAACAACAACAACAGAATAATCAAGCTGTTCTGCCTTTAATCCCAGCACTTGGGAAGCAGAAGCAGGTGGATCTCTATAAATTCAAGGCCAGGCTGGTCTACAGAGTAAGTTCCAGCTACACACTGAAACCCTGTCTTAAAAAAAAAAATCTGTCATTAACTTGTGATTATTTATGTCTTTGCCTTATTTGAACATCTTGCTAACTGTTCTCTAGGGGGTCTTTTTTGATCACTATATTCTCTCTTTGATTTAATAATCCCGTTTCTAAGGAAAACAGTCATCTCTATAGCAGTAATGTATGTAGGCTTAATGTGGATCACAGACATTTAAAATCTGCCGGGCACTGAGCACTTATTTTACACATGTGTCAAGTGTCATAATATCTAATTGACTCGCAGAGGCTTTAAAGATTACATTTTGCTGAAATTACATTAAATGAAATACTACATACAAAATAATTTAAGACAAAAATACAGTATCAGTGCTGGAGGCTGTTAAATCAAGGCAGAGGTCTGGGCAGACTTAGCCTTATCTGTGACCTCTCCTGGGCTGGTTAGTGCCTTTTGACACTAGTAGCCTGCAAGCAAGAATGTCTCCTTTCATGTCAACCACTTCATAATAATCATGTCCTGATTATTGGAATATTAAATGTATGAGTTTTGAAAGAGGTGGGGAAAATCTGCTTCCATTCAAAAATAGATAATCACAAGAAATAATCAAACAGCCTTGGGAGATCAATGAACTTTGTGACTTTTCAGTCTACTCTATGATTTAGATTGTCTCAATGTGAGGAAGGGAGACTTAGCACTCCCGCTCATTAATGCTGGTAACAGGAAGCTGTGCTTCCTGCTGGGATATTTTAACCCTTGACCTTGGATTTATTTTTGAGATTATAGTATAATTATAACATTTCTTTCTTCCCTTTCCTCCCTCCAAACTCTCCCATATACCCCTCTCCCAATCCTCCTTCTCATGGTCTCTAATTTTTTTTCCACCATTTGTTACTCTGTGTGTATGTATGTGCATGAATATGTAGCCTATGTGTATGTATAATATATGTGTGTATATGCATATGATATATTTGTATAATGTGTGCATATGTGTATATGTATATTGTGTGTATATATAATACATGTGCCTATGATGTATATGTTATATATGCTCTCCCTTATCCCATTTGGCATATCCATTGGTGTGTTAACTTTGCTCAGTCTCCATTTGGATACTCATGTTGGTTAGTCTTTATGAGTATAGCTCCCAATATTGTGTGGAGACACAATCTCACAGAAAACTCCCCAATTCTCTGGATCTTATACTCTTTCTGGCTCTTCTTTCATGGATTTCTTTTAAAATAGAAAAACCAAAATAAGGTATTATAATGTGATGAGAATTTCTTCCTAGGAAAGTATCCTTGTCTTATTTTTTGCATCAGCATCCAAGTGAAAATTCAGGTTTATGCTTGTGTTTATCCTCATAGATGCATTTTCCTAGTCTTGTCTCTCCCTCACCTATGTTCTCTTGTCAATGTTTTATAATTGCTCTTAGGAGATGAAAATATACATCTGTTTTTAAAAATTCAAAAGTCACAAGAGCGTGAGTATTTTACAGAATTGTATTTCAATAACTCTATAGTCTGATTTTTTTCTATTTTAACACTCAGACTTTTTATATCTTTTATGATAATATAATCAACTTTCATTCAGAGAGGAAAAATCTCAAGTGTAGATCAACATATGTTTAACAAACTATCCATAATGATAGTATTTTTTTTTCTTTTTAAATATTTTTTATTGAAAATAGATTCTTTTTTCATACAATATATCACAAGTATAGTTTCCTGGCCCTCCACTCCTCCTAGACCCTACCACTACCTCCCTCTCCCCAGATTCATTTCTTGTCTGTTTCATTGCAGAAAAGAGCAAGCCTCCAAAAAACAACAGCCAAAGAGGACAAAACAAGTTAAAATAAGACAAGGTAGTGTGCTCATATTGAAGCTGGATGAGGCAACCCAATAAGAAGAAATGAGTCTCAAGAGTAGGCAATACAGTCATAGACACACTTGTTCTCACTATTAGGAGTCCTATGAATATACCAAACTAATAACCATAACATGTATGCAGAAAACCTAGTGTAAACCCATGCAAGCCCCTTGCTCCACTTGCTACTTCAGTCTTTGTCGTTCCTCCCCATCTTCCAAGGGAGTCACCCATCTCTTGGAGAAGGAACCCAATAGAGACCTCCAACTTGGACCACTCTGTCTCTGCACAATTGCTAGCTATTAGTCTATGCACCTGCCCCCACCTACTAAGGGAGAAAGTGGCGCCCATGCTGGATACTGCTTGGATGTCCAGAAACTGAAAACTGGATACCCAACAATCTAGGGTAGAACCAAACATGTCAGGCCTTACTAAACATTTTTGAAAACAATTTATGAAATGATTCATAATATTACTCTACTCTGCTCTTGGCTCAGTGCCTTGTCCAGTCACAATCAGAAAGGTATATTCTCTTCTTATTTTCATGTTAGAAATTTCTCAGCTTTAATCTTTGGATCATAATTCCCATGGTTCTTTGATTAATTCCTTGAGCTCTACCCAAATCAGATCCTAGACTGATATTGTTCTCCTGGCCTCTTATGGGGACCAGTCTTTCTCCTGGCTTTTAGATGATATTCTCCTGGAGAATAGCTAGAACTGCTTTGATAGCTAGCATTGAGTTAGCAGTACTTAGGGATGTAAGTCTCCTGGGAATACCCAATATTAAATGACTGATCATACCTCAGCTCCTTTGTTTGCAACTAGTACTGTGGTATCTTATTTATACTCCAGTGGATCTTATTCCAGCAGGCGGAGCTGGAGCCGAGGCTAAAAGAGAAGATACGGCTGTAACTTCACCTCAAATTATACTTCACCCAAAATAACATTTATTCAGATTGTACACACACACACACACACACACACACAATCTTACAACTTTAATAAAGATATAAGGGAAGAGAAGAAATTTTAAAGTTTGTAGAATCAAATAAAAATTAAAGTATAAACTACTAGAGCCTTTGAATATAGCCACACCCATTCCAAGAGATAATTTATATGACTATGAGTGCTCATGTTGAACAGGGCCCGAATAAATAACCTAATAATGCATCTCCAGATCCTAGAATGACAAAACAATAAAAACCCAAGTCAAGAAATAAAAATAAGGGTGGATGTTAATGAAATGGAGACTGCCCTAGTTCTCATTCTGTTGCTGTGATAAAACACTGTTAGCAAAAGCTACTTGAGGTAGCAAAGATTTGTTTGGATTATATGTCCTAAGTATCACTGAGAGAAGTCATGGCAGAAAGCTGGAATTATGATTTAAAGCAGAGGCTATGAAGGAGTGTTGCTTACTGGGTTATCTTCATTGCTTTCTCTGTCAGATTTCTAGACAGCTCAGGACCCTTTGCCCAGGGATAGATGGCCTCCCCTATACCATTAGTTAAGGAAATGCTTGACAGACTTGCCTATAGGCAAATTTTGGGAGGCATTTTCTCTATTGAGAGTCTCTCTTCTGAAATGACTCTAGCTCATGTCAAGTTGACATAAAATCAGGAAACAAAGATTAACAGAACAATATATACAATTAACCAAACTAAGAATTTATTCTTTGAGAAACTAAACAGGACTGAAAAACTCATAGCAAAATTACCCAAAGAAAACATACAAAAGAGCAAATGACTGGCTACGCCAATGAAATACTGATAATCAATGAGGTACTCTTTGAAAACTAATGTTTCAAAAACCTGGAAAATATAAAACTGGAAAACTTTCTAAATGCACATGACATTTTGAAAGGTCAATCAAGAAGAAATAAACAGCTTGGATTCATAGCAAGCAATGAGACTGAAGCAGTAATTAAATACATTCACAAAGAAAATGCTGAGTTTAGATGGATAATTGTTGAATTCTACCAGACTCAGACTAGTACTTCACAAATTGTTCCACCAAACAGAAAAGGAAGGAACAGCATGAGACTCTTCTAATGAAGCCAGAATCACTCTGATAGCAAAACAGGAAATGACAGACAGACACCAGAATTTGTTCCCCAGAGCCAAATCTGTTAACGACAATTTCTAAATAGAACACTTAGGAAAGTCTGGACGAGGCCCTAATTCCAGTGTCCAGAATCCATGTGAAAGATCACTGGACTCCCTAATTTAAGTCTGTGGTGGTTACCTCTGGCTTCTGTATATTTCTAACAGTTCTGTTGGTTGGGAAAACATATAAAATAGGCAGTGGGGATGACCAGTCCCAAGACACCCTTGGACCTGTATGTTAAAACACTTCAAGGAGGGTTTTGCAAACAAAGATGGGTGTGGTGTCTGTGTCTCACTGAGAAAACTGATTCTCTTTTGAAGTCAGATGATCTAGTGAAGGATCTCTGGGCCCCATAGATGGTTCATAGATGGTTCATACCATCTGGAATATGGTTACTGAAGATCCCTGACACCATGACCAGTTTCCCTATGTCATTTCCCAATGACATTTTCTGGTGCATGAGCCATCCCCCTGTCTTACATTCTGAACCCACTTATTGAGAACCTAAATCCTCTTGGTTTGGTCAGGTTACTGAAAAACACAAAACAAAACAGAACAAAACAAAACTCCACCTGTTCCCTCAGCCCCACCAGAAGTTGCTTTTTTTTTTTTCACCAGATACCCGGGCCTTCAGTAGCACCTGTAGAGAGGATATACTTTCCCTAGCCATGATGGGGGTGATGCAGGGAGTCTCATCTACCTTGAGCATGCTGTCCTCTCTATACATGCAGAGTGTCTCTGCCTATGGGTACTTCAGGATGAAAATCCCATGTACAGAGGGTCCCTTCATCCTCTCTCCAAGGAAGGCGCTCAGTGTTGAGCCAAAGACTCAAAACTTCCCCCACTAACTTTTTCATGGTTTATGTCATCTTTTAAACAAGTAATATGTAAAACTGAAATGTGCACCAATCCATTCTCTGGAAAAAAAAAAAAACTCACAATCTCATGAGTCTCCACTAGCCAGCCTGAGATGATTGCCAATAGCTCCTGGTCAGCATCTTCACAGCCAAGGAGTAGAACAGGATCTGGCTTGATAGTAGGAAGTCCTCCTTCAGTCAAGGTAGAGATAGCTTGAGAACAATGTAGCCCAAACACAGTGGATTCGCCATTCTGCCCAGTCTAACAAGGAACCCGACACTGACCATAAGAAAGCTGTGAACTATTTTGCCCAAGCCTTTGTATAAGGATTGAAGGTTGCTGCTAGAAAACCTACCAATGTATCTAAACCTTGATGTTATACAAGAGCACCAAAGATTGTCCTCTAGGCTCCTGGAGCATCTCTGCAAGGCTTACTGGGTATTTTCCCTGTATCCTGTATTCCCAAATGCACCAGAAAACCAGAAAGCAACAAATATGGGCTTTTTTATTTATGAAGTTGACCCAAGATATTAGAAGGAAACTTCAGAAATTACAAAGGCTTGAGAGTATGAATAAGTCTTGCTTACTGGAGATTGCTCAAAAGGTTTGCAATAACCATGTTCTGTAGAAGAATAGCAGAACAAAAGATTGAACCAAGAAGTAGTGGAGGCACTCAGGAACACGGATGGCAGAGGTCTCAGAGGAAGAAGCCAGAGACACCAGGAAAGGAAGAGACTAGAAAAACCAGTGTATTTATTTTAAGCAAAAAGAACACTAGAAGAATAAGTGCCCATATCAGAAGGAGGTAGAATGACTTCATTTGGACTCATCGGGACAGGGCTTCGTTACACTAAATAAATCCCCCACAAGTTCAAGGTCACATAAAAGATAGGGCAAATCTCTTGAATTCCTGGTCAGCATATGGTTGACCAGCAGCCTGTTCTCTCCAAGGGACAGCTGAGCAGAATGCTTTCCCTTCCTGGGCGACCTTAGACAGTGGACTTGGGACAAGATACTGTAACCCACTCCTTTTTTGTCATGCTAGATTGGCCCATTCCTGATTGGGAGAGAATTTTTACAAAAGCTACAGTCTACCGTATCCTTTAGGGAGGCTACTGCCCACTTTACTTTGAATCCCAGTCAGCCCCCAACCTGTATTCTTGTGACCTGCTCCCTGTTGGAAAAATTCCTCCCCCAACCATGTTTGGTAGCCAAAATATGATGTTCAGTTGTAGCATGAAATATTAAAACGGTGATCCACACTATGCCGGCAGTGCACTGGCAGGCTAGCAGGCCTGTTCTCATCTTGCAGAGACTTTCTGACCTGAAGCTCCAAAATCTTTCCACCCAGGTCGCTAAATTCTCACTGGTGGGTCACTAGGATGCCAGCCCACGCTTCCAAATTCCCGTGGCCTTTTGGGGTGTACTTCTTGCAAACCCACGCTTTGCCGCTGCACC
The DNA here is from genome assembly GCA_902729485.2 of Mus minutoides. NCBI lineage: Eukaryota > Metazoa > Chordata > Mammalia > Rodentia > Muridae > Mus > Mus minutoides. The sequence continues at coordinate 122,232 of LR751710.1, read as the reverse complement.
TTTCTCTCTGGAACCCAATTGAGTTGCTGCATAAAGGAAAACACCACACAAACTTAGCTCAGAATCAACAGGTAACTCAATCACTGGACGCAGCAACTACCATTCTAATTCTGAATGCTATACTCCTCTGGTAGCAAATCCTAGGGGATTTGCCATCTAAATCCGGTGTGGGGGGGTGGTGCTCTTGCTAGCTACATTTTGGCCTCCATCTGTCTCACATCCAAAAAGCAAGATTCTTTCTCCTGCCTCCTCTCTTTCTTTCTCTGACCAGGAAGTCATGCCTACTCCTTGCCCAGTGATTGGTCCCCTGAAATCTTTATTCATAAGGGGAACGTTTTGTCACACTCAGTTCTTGGAATACCTGTAGAATTTGCAACAGGAAATTTTCAAGTCTGGAGTCTGGGATAAGGATAACCCATTAGTAATTGAATAAATTGAGGGAAACAGCCATATAGAGAGAATCAGGATGAAACCTTTAACTAGGAACTGTCATGTCTAGGAAACTGGGAGACACTGATCATGGAGAACGAAAATGAGCTTAGGATGGCATTGGATCAGAGGTGCAGTGGAAAGGAAAGGAAGGAGATGACATGAGTTACTCACAGCCTGGCAACTTTGAGCTTTAACTTTTTGTTAAAATTAATGACGAGGTGAATTATGAGGTCACAGTCCCTCTGGTGACTGTGTTCATGGGTGGAAGCAAGTAAAGTCATGGAGAAACATACAGAATCTGGATATTTTCAAGGTAAAAATTAACCACCATGCAAATGAGAAAGATGAACATCGAGAATTTTCCAGAGAGTTTTCATCATAAGCAAAAGAAGAAAAGCAGGAGACAGTGATGGGAAGTTTGGAGATGCATCTTTAGGGGGTAGGCACATCAGTTTTGCTGCAAACATATTGAATTGAATATTAGATATTGTCATATGCAAGTGAGGATGTCAGGTAGACAACTGTATGGAATGAAGACTAATCTTGGTCTTAGCAAATGAGTTAGCACCGTTTGTTTGCATGAATGTTTGATCATGAATCTCCAGCTTTCAAGCATTGAAATATAAGACAAAAATATGCTGGAACCTGGAAATTAAAATTCAAAATATTCAAGGTTAAATTTATTATAAATATCATGTGGCTGTGAGGATATATACAACTAGAACCCTCTTAAATTGCTAGGACTGAACTGATATATACATTTGAGAAAAATGTTACACAATACTTATTAACTCTGAAAGCATATTTCACTAATAACCCTGTTACTGTGTTTCTAGATAAATAATCAATAGAATTAATGGTGTAGTCACCAAAAGACCTCTATAAGAGTGTTTCTAGCCACTTGTCTGCAATATCCAAAGACTGAAATAATAACGAAACAAAATACAAAGGCTTATCAAATATGTTTAATTAATAAATGTACAATATATTCTCAAAATTGAATATGGCTCAGCAACAAACAAGGGTAAGAACTGAAAGAAACATGAGACAGGATGGATGAATCTCATGGACATCACTGAATAAAATAAACCAAATAGTAATGAATATTATTCTATTCTATTGAAGCAGACAGTGAATAGAGCAGGGATAGCTCAGCATCCTGAAAACTACCACATTGTATCAAACCACACACACACACACACACACACACACACACACACACACCCCTCCAAAAAAAGCAGCTGGTCATTCTGACCTAATAATTCCCTAGCAACAGCCTAGCAACATAACCTGGAGAGAGAAAGTGAGCCAATCCGGCCTCGCTGGTTTTAGGTATGTGTGTGTGCACTAAAGGTGAATTGTATCATCAAAATGAATTTTTAGGGGAAAATCTTTTCCCATTGCAGCCATATTTTCAGGAAGCAGATAGAAGAGGAGGTTGGGCTAGGCTATAAGTTTACAAGCTCACCAATTGTGATGCACTTCCTCCAGTAAGGCTATAGCGCCCGCGATCCCACAATGGTGCTGACAGCACCAGCAGTTGCAGAAGATTGCACACTCAAACGTTCTCATTAGCAGAGGAAGAATCAAGAACTCATGCTTTATATGCCCCAGCACAGGGGAATGCCAGAGCCAAGAAGTGGGAGTGGGTGGGTAGGGGAGCAGGGTGGGTGGAGGGGGGGACTTTCGGGATAGCATTTGAAATGTAAATAAAGAAAATATCTAATAAAAAAACTTGTAATTAAACACCCCCCCCCAAAAAAAAATCTAGGCAAAAAAAAAAAAAAAAAAAAAAAAAAAAAAAAAAAAAAAAAAAAAAAAAAAAAAAAAAAAAAAGAACTCATGCTGGAACATGGATGGATCAAGGAGGGCAAAATATGTAAAATATCATCAGGGAGCAAAAGAGGTAAATTGAATTCTGAGGCTGGAGAAACCCCTCAATGGTTGAGAATGCTGCTGTTCTTGCAGAGGATCTAAGATTTGTCCCAGTATCCATATAGACCATCTAGCAAACACCTGTACCTCCAGCTCTAAGTTACTCCGTGCTCTCTACTGGCCTCAGAAGGTACCTCTACACACATGCACTACTCACACACAGACTCACAGGCATACACATAATTCTAATAAATAATTAAGAAGAAAAGAAAAGACAAAGAGTGAACTAGCTGGGTCGGTGCACTGTAAAAGCCAGTCATCATTAGAGGCCCATGGAGATTGTGGGCTGCGAAACCGCTCTGAAGTCAGCTGGTACGGTGGAATGGAGATGGTGGGCTGCGAAACCGCTCGGAAGTCAGCTGGTACGGTGGAAGGAACAGAGTTGAAATTCAAGCGGATTTCTTCCTAATAGTACATAAACCCCCATCAAAGCCACCACAAATGAGGTCCTGGGACCTGGAGCTAAGCTCCAAACAAAACTTCTAATCCAAAGCATGCTGGCCTGGGCATCTCCTTGAATACTGCACCACCCTACCTACAGGCCTTTCTATAAATACTTTCCCTTATTCAACTTGACCCCTTCCCGGTGATTTTTCCTTAACCTACACCTTAGCTTTGATGCTCCATCCTTGAAAGACCTTCCCACACTACCTTTCTTCCCTCCTATATCACCTTCTTTGGCTGTTAGAAATTGTTTCTCCGAACTGTATTCAGCCTTCGTTTGGTTTTTGTCTTCTCCTCCACAGGACTGAGAGGGAAGGAAGACATCAGTGGCTACATGTGTTTGATGCTGAATTCACTACATAAAATATTACATGGGATCTGCTTGTCCAAAGACAAATATCAAGTACATAAATTGTTATTCCTTTGAATTCAGGGGGGGTGTAATTATCTAATGAGATGAAGAAAGCTATATAAAATGGAAATAAGATTTTCCGAAGCTTTATAGTTCACCGGAGGATTCTTATATGATGCAGAAAATGGGATCTGATTGGGAAAAAATTCCTCTGTTACCCACAAATGTTTGGGACCCCAATATACTGAGCTCATTACTTGCTTTACTTCATTTGTGAAAAATTTTAAAGGAAAATTATGTCAATATTGACCCTCTTCTTGTCCATAAAGACAGAAGCTAAATAAAAGGGAAAGCAATAGTCTTCGATACACAGAGTTTACAGTCTTCTTCCTCAGAAGCATTTTTTTAAACCCACAATTCTCCATTCTTGAAATTATTTTTCAGTTCAGAATACTGTTTACTGTTTGTTCCTGTGGACTGTTTTCTCGATGCCTTTATTTAGCCATTTTCCTGTTCAAACTCCTGGCATTTCCCTGACGTGTTAATTTTAGCTGCGAACACCTAATCAGACCTTTAAGAATAATCTGTAGCTTGGCTAAGTTTCTGGAGGAAATATGAGTGGTGTTTCCAAGAGGCTGGCATGTCTCCAATTATAAAGATGGAGAAAATAAAAAAAAAAACAACAGCGTGGTAAAATGCACCGAGGGGCAGATTGCATTTTATAGGGAGAGATAACTTTGTTCAGCTTCAGTCTTCATGTGTTGCAAATATGTTCAGCACCCCAGCAGTCCCATGGGTCTTAGCATCAATATTTATTCTCTGGAATACTTCACTGCCTCATAAACCAAGAGATAATGGACCATTTTTATTCTCAGGGGGTTGGGAGTCATGCTATACCACTGAGTTTCCCAGAGTTCCCTATCTCCCTCACATTTCTGTGAATGGATGTTCACCAAGATGAAACCGGATGAATAACAAGCTTTGGCCTATGTATGCTTGTCCCTTGGCTTAGCTATCAACTATTTCTAAATTCCATTAAATTTAACTCAACTCAAACTGAGGCTTAGGTTATCAAAAATGTAAGGCTGTCTGGTTTTGGTTTTCATTTACTATAGATTTCTAAAAAAACCTTTATGGAGAGAATCCTAGCACTTAAACATTGATTTAAAAACTGATGCTCTTTCAAAATAGAAAAAAGAAAAACCTCTAAAAATACAGTGTTTTCGGGGCCCTTAAAAATTATGAAAACATACTACACTAAATAATGAGAAGCATTAAGTACATTCCACTGTAGCATCATGAATACTCCATGAGAACAAGCGTCATGTAGAGGGAACGGTGATAAGTTTCCTGTCCTAATTATCATTGAGAGGACACAGAGAATTATTCATAAATACATTCCCCAGAGGAGTCCAGTCCTTTGTACGTCTCACTCTAACTTACAAACGTTTTATCCCATCAATATTTTTCATCACCAGTGAGCTGCAGTGCAATATCCAGACACTGGACCAGAATGAGCTAACCCATAAGATTTTGGTCATCCATTCCAATAAACAAAGTCTCTCACCACATGATCTGGTTTACACATTATGTCCTATGGGACTGTTTTTTTTTTTATAGGATGGTGTGTGTGTGTGTGTGTGTGTGTGTGTGTGTGTGTGTGTGTGTGTTCCTCTCTTCTCTCTTTTTTCTGTGTGTGTGTGTGCACACGCACGCATGTGTGAGTGTCTGTCTGCCTTAGTCTCTCCATGCTCCTTATCTTCTCTGTCTGTATCCCCCTCTCTGTTCTCTCTAGCTCAAGCACTTGCCCTCTCTCTCTCTCCACACCACACACAGCACACACACACACACACACACACACACACACACACACACACACTCCTTCTTTCTTATATACCCACCCTCGCTTATTCGCACACATGCATAGAAGATGTTTATAGAGAATAAGTTAAAAAGACGTAGGCTGAAAACAAAGGGGCTGTTTACAAGATTCCTCAAAGCATCTAGAACATTCTTCTGAGTCTATTAATCATACACCAAATGAACATAACCTTCATGTTTCATATAATTTTCTTTAAAATAATAGAAATATTTTCTAGTATTTATCCAGCTATTAAGTGCATTTCTCCTCATATACAAGTTAAGAAACTTATTTCTTAATAGGTAGAAAGCGTTCATAGTTCTATTGTGTTTTTCTACCTCGTTTTGTTGAAAATACATTTTTTGTACAATGTACTCTGATCATGGATTCCCCTCCCCACAACTCCTTCAAGATTTTCCCCAATCTCTTTTCCCATCCAAATAGTTTCTGTCTCTCATTAGAAAACAATCATCTAGAGCCTGGCATGGTGGCGCATGCCTTTAATCTCAGCACTTGGGAGGCATAGGCAGGCAGATTTCTGAGTTCGAGGCCAGCCTGGTCTACAGAGTGAGTTCCAGGACAGCCAGGGCTACACAGAGAAACCCTGTCTTGAAAACCCAAAAAATACAAACAAACAAACAAAAAAGTCATCTAAAGAATAATTATGAAATAAAACAAAACAGAAGCAAAGCAGAATAGGACAAAACAAACACAAGAAAATAAAACTAAAGAAAAAAAGTAACACATAAATTCTTAGACATACACACTTCCATGCACACAAGAATCTCATAAAAAATTAAGTATGTTGTAAAGGTTAAAAGATATGAATTTGAAAAAATTAAGGGCCATGTATTTCTGAGTCATATGGGTACACAAAGGACAAATATCAAATTCAAATAATCTTATCTTTAAACTTGATGCACTTTCTATCACATGATACCTGTAAGCCTTAGAAAACCATGGTTAAAAAAAAAGCCACTCCCAGGAATATGCTTTTAGAACATTTTTGCAACTCCTAAGGTATATAAGAATAACTCAGCTCTAAATCCATGTTGAATATGTCATGCCATTGCTGATCCACGACAGTGTTTCATGATTGTCAGAAGTTCTTTTGTCTTCCTTCCTATGTCAAATTATCTTTGTCTTCAAAGGCATAAATATCACAAAACAATTTTCTCTACATTAAATGCTGAATATACAGAGTTCCCATGACTATACCTCAAGAGAACTCTGGGGTAAAGACCTAAATTGGAATTTTCCAATCAACCTGAAGATCACAGCTGTCAGGAAACATCTGATTTTTAAAAGAGCAAAGCATTTGGTAGATGTGTCAGCATTTTGATGGGTTGAACATACCTCTAGTTTATGAATACTGGATTAAAGTAGTATTGTTAGACTAAGTCACTCTGTTTGTTCATGAGGACTATTTGATGGCAGTCCAGAAGATATAATAATAATTAGAGCCTCAGGCATCAGAGACAGTTTCTTAGGCTGATTCAGGGACTGTTAGTTTTGGATGTCTATGTTTCAATGCATTTTGTTTCTTTGTTTCTTTCTTTATAGATGTTGCCTATACGTGAAACTTAAGAGTATCAACTCATAAATATTATGATAGGCAGACAAAACTTTTTAGACTTTTCACACAGAAGAGAGAAACGTTCCTTCCATAAAATAGGCATATAGATTAATTTAGAAAGGTTTTTGTTACTTTTTATTTTTGTGATTATAATACAATTACATCATTTATCCCTTCATGTTCCTCCCATATAACATTCCTTTCATGGTCTCTTTTTCATTAATTGTAACACACACACATACACACACACACACACACACACACACACACACACACACACACACATACTAGATAGATAGATAGATAGATAGATAGATAGATAGATAGATAGATAGATAGATTATAGATAGATTATAATAGATTATAATATATTATAAATTATATATATGTGTGTGTGTATATGTGTGTATGTGTGCCTGTGTATGTGTAGCATATAGCTATATATTCCTAACGTTACTTGTATGTATGTTTTCAGGGCTGACCGTTTAGTATTATGTGAACACTTGGTTTGCTCCTCCCTTGAGAGGACGACTTCTCCTGGTCTCAGCATTCCTTAGTTGCCTGCAGTTCTCTGTGCAGGTCTGAGACCTGAAGGACTTTCCTCTCTTTAATTTACTATGCCTGCCTACCGGTGCTGTCTTTGCTCAGCTCATGTTTAGACTAACTGGACTTAAGATTCACACAACAAGAAGGAGACTGAACCTGGTACTTGGAACTATCAACCTACCCAGAGCTGGTGAAGGAAAACCTACAACTGATCTTTCAGGAAAACCAACCTACAACTGGCATTATTAAACTAGCAGAATCCTTAACTACCTTCTAAACCCACAGATAAATGTAGTCTTCACCCCTCTGCAAGAATGCTTCTTGTTGCAACAGACCAAGACAAGTTCAAGGTATTTAAAAGCCCCTTTAATATGCGGAACCTGTTGGTACAAGACAGAAACTGCTATTGATTTAGTGTTCTTGCTCATCTGTGTCTTTGAATTTCCCAGTATGAATCTCAAGTCATCAAAAGGAGAGCACAGTTGTTTCCACTCAACAAAGGGGAGTTTAAAAGAGAGAAATGGGACCTTTGTGGAAATCTCCAAATTCATAGGAAATGCATATAATTTCCATTCTTTACAGTGAGCACAGGGTTGTTTGTTTGTTTGTGTGTTTGTTTGTTTGTTTGTTTTTTAATGAGGTGGGCTTTGAGCCAGGGATGTGGTAGAGCACTGAGCTGCATGTACAAGTCCTTGATTTCTATCCCAGCACGGAAATGAGTACAAATGATTGAGCCCTAATACCCAGGTACTTAGAGAGTTTTAGAGTTAGGTGTTGCATTAGTCAAGGGTCTCTAGAGGAACAGACCTGATACAATAAATATATATTACAAAGAAAATCCATTAGTTTCGCTTATACAGCATGCTCTGGGTAGTCCAAGAAAAATGGCTGTCTTCACCCTGGCGAGACTGAAAACTGAGTCTACATGCCTAAGCAGTGCTAATCTGGCACTGAAATCTAGAAAATTCCTGAAGGGCCGATGTTCTCTAAGACATGTTGACGGTGTTCTGATGTTCGTGAAGGATCAAAGCAGCAGTAGCAGCAGCATACACACGCCAAGGGATTTGTTTCCAAAGTCAATCAAGTTGACAACCAAGGTTAGCCATGCCAGACATACATTATAAGATTATGAAACAAAATCAATCAAAAAAACAAACAAAAAGAAGAAACAAAACCAGTCAATGTAAAAGTTTAGGCCAAGTAGCTGGGGACATGGCTTGTGACTCAATGGTAGAGTGGTTTCTAGTATGTGTGAAGTCCTTTGTGATATACCCAGCACTGTAATGGGAATATGTACAGTAGAAACATAAGCTTTAGAGCCACGTGGTCTGACAATTATTTCCTGAGTCTGAGACTTGCCCATCTAGATAGATGGGCCTAACAGAATCAAAGACCAGCCCCTCCATGCCACCACCACCACCCTCCCCCAAAAAATCTCTTGCAAACTTCTTTTTCCCCTGTGGCTTCCTGAGATGGAAATGGCTTCAGCAGCCATGGGAACTGCCATGTATGATTAGACTCTGACCTGCCTTCAAACCCAGATAATGGCAGCAACCTCCACTATGTGAGTCCTCAGAAAAGAACCCTCTAGTCACACCCACCTGCCAGGGACGGCTACACAGACAAGGAGCAAATTCTTTTTTTTTTTTCTCTTTATTAGATATTTTCTTCATTTACATTTCACATGTTATCCAGAAATTTTCCCTTACCCTCCCGCATCCCCGTCCTGCTCCCCTACCCACCCCCTCCCACGTAATGGCCGTGGCGTTCCCCGGTACTGGGGCATATAGAGTCTGTATGACCAAGGGGCCTCTCCTCCCAATGATGGCCAACTAGGCCATCTTCTTCCATATATGCAGCAAGAGACATGAGCGCAGGGGGAACTAGTTAGTTCATGTTATTCTTCCACCTAGAGGGTTGTAGACCCCTTCCGAAGGAGCAAATTCTTAATAGTTCAATGTCATGTAGGCCCATTTGTTACAGCAGTGAGCATATCCTGGCAAGCAGAGACATGTGCATACAGGAAAAAAAAAAGTCGGAGTTGATGCTTGCTAAGCTCTAAGGCTTGGACATGACTTTTGGGGTGTTTTTAATACTTTATCTAAAGTTCCAGACTGCTTGGAAAAAATGGTAAGTTTTCTCTTACGTGTGGTGTTTCATGGGAAACAATAAAAGAGTGTAGGATCAGAGCATGACTAGAATTTTATTGATGACCCAAGGCAAAATAAAACCCAGCCTGCTCTTTTGCAGAAATATTAGACCTGCTGCTCTTTTGGCAGTAAAATCTTGTTTTATCAGCAGCTACTGAGAGTAGATACCACTCTGAGGACACATTAGAGCCTACATGTTAGGGAACTCGCTATTATGCTCGGAAAACTTCCTTTTTCTTCTTTTGCAATGCAGTCTTTCAACCTGACTTTTTATATTTGAAATAGTGGCAATGGCTCTCAGAAGGTAGATTCTCTAAACAGTTCACACCTCTACTTGTGTCCTAATCACATCAGGTAGATGAATGTCATGGAATGGAAAACAGCAAAGGACACGCATCCGATCACAAACAGAAGATATGCAAAGGACTTAAAGATTGCTGGGCATCCCTCCTTCTACTCTACATGAAGAAAGTGCGACCCAGAAGGATTGTCGAAACTGCACAGTTCCATCAGGATTCACGGTCGCCCTCAGAAAGCTCATTTTTCAGGCAACACGATTTTCGGTGCTTTAGAGTTCTGGTGCTTTGCCTGTTTCTATGACATTGTTTTTATTTTCGTTTAAAAACCGATACTGCGATATGAAGACTGTACAACATTGGACTATCAAAAATAGCACTTCCAAACCCTAACAAAAGCTGTTACATAGATGATGCTCAGCAAATGCTCATTGATTAAGGTTACGTCTTTCACATTGCATATACGAGTGTGAGGATTAGCAATGTTCTCACAGTCTAAATGTTTAGAATCTGCATTTAAAAAACTGGAAAAACTGAGTCATAAGTATGGAACATATTTTAGAATTTAAACATGTTTTATTTTTATTATTATTATTATTTCCATTTTTATTAGATATTTTCTTCATTTATTATTATTATTATTATTATTATTATTATTATTATTATTATTATTATTTTATTTATTTACATCCCAAACGCTGCTCTCCCTTTTGATCCCTCATTCACAGACTCAACCTCAACCTCTCTCTTCTTGTCCTGTGAGAGAATGGAGTCCCCCTGGGTATCTCCCCACCCTGGCACATCAAGTCTCAGCCCGATTATGGGCATCCTTTCTCACTGAGGCCAGACAAGGCAGCCATGAAGACTGAGCTGCCTGACTGCTACATATGTGCCAGGGGGACCTTGTTCGAGCCTGTGTATGTACTTTGGTTGGTGTCTCAGACTCTAAGTGCACCCAGGGCTCAAGGCTTTTTGACCCTTTTGGTCTTCCTGTGAGGTTCCCTTCTACTTCAGAGCCTTCAATCTTACCCCCATCACTTCCGTAAGTGTCCCTGACCTCCATCTAATGTATGGCTGTGGGTATCTGCATCTGTCTCAGTCCGCTGCTGGGTGGAGCCTCTTAGAGGATAGTTATGATAGGCTCCTGTTAGCAAGCATAACAGAGCATCATTAACAGTGTGAGGGACTGGTGCTTACCCATGAGGTGGGTTTTGAGTTGGGCTGGTTATTGGTTGGCCTTTCTTTCAGTCTCTGCTTCATCCCTGCATTACTTTTAGACAGGATAAGTTTTGGGTAGAAGGTTTTGTAGGTGGGTGGGTGTCCTCTCTGGCTACAGGAGGTTGCCTCTTCAGGTTCCATGTCCCCATGGTTAGGTTATTCGGCTAAGGTCACCCACATGGACTCCTGGGAGCCTCTTCTGTCCCAGTTCTCTGGGGCTTCCTAGAAATTTCCTCTTCCCACAGCCTACCTTTCACCCCCTCCCCCTCCCTCCAACTTCTCCTCCTCCCTCCCACACTCCCCCCTCCCTCCCACACTCTCACAACCCCACCCTTTCACCACTCACCTGCCTACATCCACATCCCAACTCCCAGTAGCTACAGTTTTCTATTCACCATCCTGGTCCTATGGCCTTCTCTCCTGTCTCTTCCCACACCTGACCCTAAGACTAATTCTTGCTATTTTTAATATGTATGTGTGTGGATTTGTACATAAGTGTATCTGTGCGGATCCTTCTGGAGCTAGAGTTACAGGTGGTTGTAAACCACCTAACATGAATAATGGGAACCAAACATGGGTCCTCTGAAAGAGTGATGTGCACTCTTAACTGGACCATGTCTGTATCACCGAACGTGATGTTTTATAATGCAACATAAACTAATTGCTACTTCTATTTTAAACAAAAGCAAAATAATTTTAAAGATGGTCATGATAAAAACCATAAGCATAGGTCTTATTCTAACCATAAAATAACAGAATAGAATGCATAACTAACAATTTGGGGGTACTAGACAATTCACTATGTAGACTGACTATGGATGGAGACTACTAAAAAACGCAAAACATAGTAGGTTGAGCCTTGCATCTGCTTTTGTGTTCTATCCTTCTAGACTGGAGCTTGGGAGATGAAATAAAGACTTCACTGTGGCAGAGGAGACAGCCTAAAGACCTAACTAACCAGAAAGCTGTAAAAGATCATTTTTTAAAATAATAATTNCACTATGTAGACTGACTATGGATGGAGACTACTAAAAAACGCAAAACATAGTAGGTTGAGCCTTGCATCTGCTTTTGTGTTCTATCCTTCTAGACTGGAGCTTGGGAGATGAAATAAAGACTTCACTGTGGCAGAGGAGACAGCCTAAAGACCTAACTAACCAGAAAGCTGTAAAAGATCATTTTTTAAAATAATAATTAAAAAAACAAACAAACACCATGAGCCTAGATTTTATATTTCAGAATAAAGAAGAAATAATTAAACTTTCAGAAAATAAACGGAGTCTGTGTTTTGTCATTATAAAGCACATTTCCTATCAGGCTGCGCAACTCCAGCTCTGAACGTATTTCTATTCCAGATCTTTATGAACTGAGGGTAAAGTGCTTCCGCTGCTCGCCCTTTCTTCATGAGCCATGATGGTTTCTAAATATTTACATGACTGAGATGACATTTTAAAAACGAGACAAAGTTCTGGGTTAAGTAAAATTTACATCAACTAAAGTGACCGCATTTATAAACAAGGTTTTATTGGAAAACAAGCACTATAACTTGTTTTAATATTGCCAGTGGCTAGATCACTTCTCACAGGCAGAGTTGACCCTTGTGACAGGGACTGATTTATTTATTGTCTATGACTTTTCAGAAGCACCACACAGACTGAAGAGCACCAATAGCAATAAATGTAGATTTATAACATTTGTGTGTTTTAAATTTTATTTTTTAAAAATGGAGTGGATTGTGTGTTTTCCATATGTAGAAGTAAAACACATAAAAGAAATGATAGGACAGGGGATAATAGAAGAACAATGGTATATGAGGCTTAACTATCCTCTCAGCAATAGTCTATGTTTAAGGATGCTATCCCAAATGACCTGGGCAGCCTACAAAACGATCATTTAGGTACCATAGTTTTGAAAGCTAAGCTGTTCAAAGTAAAGCATCAGCCATGTCAGGTCCTTAAGAAATCCCTGGGGTTTTTTGTTGTATTTCTTTGTTGTAGTTGTTTTTGTTTGCAAATAGATACATTATCAGTGCAGAGAGAGAGAGAGAGAGAGAGAGAGAGAGAGAGAGAGAGAGAGAGAGAGAGAGCATCTCTTCTTATAAGGGTGTTTGTTTCAGCATGAGCATTTTTGCCATCATAACTTAATTATCCTCAAAACCTGGGTTACAAATGCTATGACAACAAAGAAACCCTGTGGTATACAAACTATAGGAATGTAGTGGGAACACAAACGTTTACTGTTAGGATATAGTATTAATTAAAGCTAGATTTTCAATGAGTTAAAATGTGTCAGTTTCTATATCAAACTCTAATGTTTAAGGAATATAGACAAAAAATGTTTAAAAATAGAATACTAATGGACACTCAAATATAAAAGACAAATAGTAAGAAAAGAAGAACAGGAGTAATAGAAAAAAGTGATAGTCTTAAACCTAATATTACATTAAATATGAACAGACTAAACATTCTAATTAGCAGACAAAGACTATTAGATTGGACAAAAAGTCAAAGCCAAATAATGCTCTCCATAAAAGATGTGTTTAATGACCAAAAAATGTGCATTAGTTGGAATTAAAATTATGGCAGAAGAAATGGAATAGGATCGAAGACCCAGAAATGAATCCACACACCTATGGTCACCTGATCTTTGACAAGGGAGCTAAAACTATCCAGTGGAAAAAGGACAGCCTTTTCAACAAATGGTGCTGGCACAACTGGTGGTTATCATGTAGAAGACTGGGAATTGACCCACTCTTATCTCCCTGTACAAAGGTCAAGTCTAAGTGGTTNCCCCACTGCACATATGTAGCAGATGAGCAGTTTGATCTTCCTGAGGGTCCCCCAACAACTGAAACAGAGGCTGTCCCTGAGCCTGGTGCCTGCCTGCCTGTGGATCCCTCACCCCTAAATGAACCATATTGTCTGGTCTCAGTAGAAGAGGCTGTGCCAGGTTCTGCAGCAACTTGATGTATACAGGAGGGTGGGAGGTATGTGGGGTGGGGTGTGTGGTGTGTGTGTGTGTGTGTGTGTGTGTGTGTGTGTGTGTGTGTGTGTATTTGTGTGATACCCAGAGGGGTGCTTTCCCTCCTCAAAAGAGAAAGGGAAAATGGAATGGAGGAAGAACTTTTATGAGGGGGTACTGGGAGGAGAGGAAGGGCTGATAAGGAGTTGTAAATTGAGTAAATAAATTTAATTTAAAAATAATTTTATAATTGCAAAAAAAAAAAAAAAAGAAAAGCAAAAATGTTAAGTTAATCTACGGGTATCCCTGGAAATTTTAATGCTTCTTCCAAAAATCCATGAGTAAACAGAAAAATTAGTAAACAAAAAGACTGAGGGCCTCTAGGCTGACTTTCACAAACAGATGTATACACATCTGTTTTGAGAAGCTATGGCTTATTTACCAAGAACGCCCATCCATTGAGCCATGAATCATGTCACAGTGACTTAAATGGACTGAAAACTTCAGCTTATTCCTAGTTCATTGCTTCTTCCAAGCATGTTTGAATGAGGCCTCTGCTAGTGATCTCTATAAAGCCCACATCATTCTACATGACCACAAACCTAGCTTAGAAAGAGGTTTATCAAATGCATTTTTAAAAACAACTGTTCTGTTTTCTTCTTCCATCTTCTTTCAGGAATTGGATGATATCTCGTGATATACAGAAGAAAACTTTTCCGTGAGAAGTCCTTTTAAACAATTGATCAAAAGAGAAATGATCAAGACCCATGCAACAGCAAAGAATGAAAAATTTGAAATCTATTCCCTCAGATAACTGAAATAGTTTTTACATTAGCAAAGAATGGTACTATCAAAAAGGACTCTTTCTTAGGGCCAACAAGACTTAGGAATGTAAGCTGTGGCTGGCTGATGTGTTGCTTTTAGAGATCTGTCCACTGTGCATCTGCTCTAGGTGAAGACTAATCTGTCATGTTGCATCGTGTGAGGCTCTAACACCAAAGCACATGAGGGTGTCTTGGTGCCCACTCTCTTTTCACTAATCCAGTGGCAGTATCATGCTGTTGATCCTTTAAAATATGTGATTTGGCATTTGGAATGGAAACTGTGTGTCTTTTGTTTTGCTTTGCTCTGATCTCCTCTCCTCTCCTCTCCTCCCCTCTCCTCCCCTCCCCTCCCCTCCCCTCCCCTCCCCTTCTCTCCTCTCCTCTCCTCAGCTCTGCTCAGCTCTGCTTGCAGTGGTGCTATGACTCAAATCCAGGAGTCCCTTGTGCATGGTGGGCAAGTGCTCTATACCACTGAACTTCACCCTGAGCCCTAATTCTTGCTTTTTGTTTCAATACGGAAGACTTCTGGTATTGATATCAAGTTAATGTTTTGATATAAGAAATAATAGAAGTACTCTTGAATGTCAGAATGAAAGTAAGCGATATACAAGGGATATTGACTGCTAAGATATTATGTATGATGCTAATTGAGCTAGACATCTAGGAAAGATGAGAAAGAAGAGAAGCGTCCAGCAGGAGAGAGAATGACAGACAACTAGATGAAGTAATCAACACTAGCAAAGGCAGTGAGGCAAACTATTTGAGAACAATGATTAAATTCTGAGTAATCCCATGGGGCCTGGTAACAGGACAGATAGTAGATAAGGTTGGAGATACTACAGAATGCTCAGAAGTAAAATGCAGATCAGGAAACTAAGTTTTACAAATTGGGCCACAAGCCTGCAATTTGTATAGTACTAGAACTGAAAAACAGAAACAGGTTTTATGAAGATCTCAATAGACCTACAGGTCAGAAACTGGACCTAGAGCTATGTAAATAAAAGCCCAAATACTTACTCAGAGCAACTAACTTTAGCAAGTGGACCTTGGATAAATTAAATTAGCTGACATCCTATGAGGTGCAATTACTAAGTTCTTCCCTTAGGAATGAGAAAATATAGCCACTGAGCTCGATATGAAATATAGTCATATGAGATTCACACCATGAGTGGGAAACACAGGAAGTCTCACTGGGGATCTAGACTGGCAGGTTTGCTAGAAAAGGAGCACCAAGGTGGCCTTGAAGCTCAGGTTCCTACAGAGATGCTCTACAGCAGAGCTGAGGGAAGAAGAAGAAGAAGAAGAAGAAGAAGAAGAAGAAGAAGAAGAAGAAGAAGAAGAAGAAGAAGAAGAAGAAGAAGAAGAAGAAGAAAGAAGAGAAGGAGGAGGAGGAGGAAAGAAAAAGAGGAGGGATCCTCTGGGCATGCTCAATAACTGCAAATAAAAGTGGGCCAAGTAAAAAGCAAACCATTTCCCCTGGAAGAATGTGTTGTAAGGAGATATTAATATATGTAGTTTTTAAACTCGAGTGTCTCTGTATAGCTGGAATGCTGATAACCAGATGTCAAATTCAAGTGCAGAAACAAAACTAGACTCAGCAGAAGATATTGGTGGGCCATCTGGTAAGCCTGAGAATTAAGCCTCAAATCCATAAAAGGCCATTTCAGTCACTATGGAGTTAGCACATTAGTAATAGGCATTTTATGAGATGAAATAACTTTGCCTACTTTTGCTTGGTAATAAAAGCCATCGGAAGAATGCTATCCATAATTTTATGAAGAATTTGTTTACACAGAAGCCCCAAAGTTTCCAAATTGAAAAATCTCTGGGCAGAAAGTCAACATCATGAGGCCTATGGACCAAGCAAACAAAACAGGTCACAACTGTTGCTGAATGTCATCTGTACTGAAATGACAGGGAAAGCCAGTCCTACCCAAAGTCCTGTCTGTGCTTAGCTCAGCTTATGTGGAAGGTTTATCTCATTACAAAGTCATCTCCCTGATGTCAAGGAAATCTTGAACCCAGGTACCTTCCATCCCATCAACACTCTTAACCACCAAACCTAGTCACTGGTTCACTTTTATACTCAAGGGTACCCAGCCAGCCTTGTTTACAGAAAGGATCCCTCCAAAACAAAGCTAAATCCACTCCTTCTAAGTGACTAAGAGTACACACCCTGCACATATTCTCTTAATAGGAGTAATGGTATTGTGTTGAGCGACTTTTACTATTCAGGTCATAGGCCATGGGCTATATGAGAGTGTTTTTTAAAAACAATCTACTTTGGAATTCCTAGTCTCCCAGGTATATTTACTAGGAAACTGGGTCTATAGATGTGGCACTGAGAATGAATTTGTCTCCTTTGCAAACTTGCTGAGTAAGCACTCTTGAATGTAGAGAGGAGAACTGAGCTCATTACAGAGGAGAATGGAAACAACCCACAGCTAATGATGAAAGTAATGAGTTACAAAGTCACTTCCCTATCATTGCCATCAAGTATAAAGCAGGATAAAGCTGATCTTTGAAGCCCCCCTCAAGCTCTTAAAGGCCTTAATCTGTGGAGAGTAGCTATATATATCAGGATATATAATAATGTCACAAAATCTTCTTGACTACAGACCATAATTTCTCTAGTACTAATACCGATCTGCTATACCTTAAACACAGGATTTTAAAAGGCAGGCAGAGAACCACACACTACGAACTGGGAAGCCACACTTAAACTTAATAATCTGTGGGGCACCTGGGAGGGTATTTGGCAAAACGGTTTTATAACTATTTCTTATTTATCAACTTGTTTCCAGAGCTGAAGGTGCAGTAGAGGTTGTAAATGCAGCATTATGTGGGAATGGGTTGTTTTTTTATCACTCAGGAAATGATGTCATTGAATAGGAAAATTAAAGTATTTAAAGTATTCCTCTCATTGTTTTGCACTCTCTGGCTATGAAGGCAGTGAGGAAACACCTGTCAGAAAGAAAGACATCATGCTCTGTCCCTCTGGTTACAAGTAAATGGCCACAATTTTTACTCGTTCATGTTTTGGAGATAGGATTCTCCTTTTGCACAATGTCTTAATAGTTATGAATGGCTTGTTTTCAATATAAATACCTAATGTGTTTTCCTATCAGATTAGTTCATTATGGAATAATGTACATCAATTTCATGCACAATTTGCACTCTTATAGTGGAAACACTATCATTAAATGTTGATCTGTGAAGCAAAGAGAGAAAAAAAAGTCATTTTCTTTTTCAAAATTTAAACTCAAGCCCATGTTTACTGAGCCAGGAAGAGAAATCTGCAGAGAAATCTTACCGCTTCTCAGAGGACAGTTCTCCGCCCAGCACAGTGTGCCATTCTCACTGGCTGGTGGCTGCTTATGGCACAGGTTTCAGACACAGAAAAGTGCCACTTCCTCAAGAGAGTAGAGGTTGTGCTAGATCCCAAGGCTTGGCAAAGAAAGGTCTGAGAACCACACCAAACCCTGCCTGCTCTGATTCAATTTATTAAGTAAGAATGCTCTCATAGTTTTAACTGCTGGAGACAAGAGAAAAGAAAAGTCTGGGATCACAATCAGACTCATCAGTTTGCATAGTACTGAGGACCACTCTCCTGCTGACACGTCAAAGAGCAGCCGCAAAAGAACCCAGAGCATAAAGCTGTGTTTGCCAACTGGCCGTTAGAGAGAAAGTATGTCACTCCTGACCCTAGAATACCCAAGAAATTGACCTTTACCATGTAGATCTAGCCAGCACAGACAAACCCTTTGGCTCATATTTGTTAGCATAGATAGATGATAGATAAATGATAGATACATAGATGACAGATAGATGGATAGATACATAGGTGTTAGAAAGACAGATTTGATAGATAGATGATAGATAGATAGATAGATAGATAGATAGATAGATAGATATGATATATTGATAGAGATGATAGAGAAAAAGATATTGATAGATGATTGACAAATTTAATACAAAACCTTTGTTTATAACAGTTGAAGTTCTTAACAAAATTACATCTTTTGACTTTCTAAAACTTCTCCCACTCATCTCCAGGCTCAGCCACTTGGTTAACTACAGTGTCTCAACTCCCTGCTCTGCTCCTTTTCTTGTAAGGAAGCCACCAACCCAATCATGCTAAAGCAATTCTTTTCTTTGTCTTTTGTAGCAGCTCCAACTAGATTTCTTCAGCCCTTGACTAGTGTTACTGGCATCCCTGACTATGGCTGTGTCACTCCAACCTCAGCTTATGTCTTACATATTTTCCTCCTCCCTCTCCTCCTCTCCATCCTCCTCTCCCTCCTCCTCCTCCTTACTCCTCCTCCACCTCCCTTTCTCCCTCTCCCCACCCATCTCTGTGCACGTGCACTCACACATGCAAAGAAGATGCATACACGTGTGCACATATACGTGCCTGTATATCATAGTTGCATGTGTCTGTACCCGTTTTAAACACATTCCCAAGTTCTGGGAATAAGAACATGAATATTTTGAGGGAACCTCCAATCCATTCCCTGTACTTAATCCTAGAATCTGAGTCCATGCACAGTTTCTCTTGTTATTCCTCAGGCAAGGAAGATTCTAGTAAATAACTTGAAAAGACTAGCATGTCAAGGCTCAGTCTATCAAGGTTTAAGAATCCCCTTGATGAGTGTGGCACTCTACTAAGCAAGGTCACCCTTCCAATTGCTCAATGGAATTGCCCCTTTCTGCAGCTGGCTCAAACCGGTTATAGATCATCTGACTCAGAAGAAAAATAGAGCTGAGGGAACGGAAGGGTTGGAAGCCAACCACCCAGAAATTTATGTCAGAATTTATGCTTATTCTTCTTTCCTGTGAACAAATATTACACTTTAATACCACGAGGCAATTGGAAGAGTGCTGAATATGTGGGAATCCCACGTCACCCTCCGGTCTCCTTCCACCTGCTCATAGATCCATTTGAGACAGAAACAGAGGCTGTGTCTCAAGTCACCAGGAAATCCCCAGTTACCTTCAGGGTTAATCAGACACCATCAGACAGGGTCTCTGAAATTAACTTCTTGTATCTCTTAAATCAGTTTTGTCCAGTGCTTCTTAGCAGTTCCCAGAAGTTTGAATGCCTTCTCTAAGCAGAGCGGACCCATGGGTGTATAAGATATGGGTTAAGTTGCTGTATGTTTTCACATGGCAATCATAAATGTATGTATTCTTACGTTGTGTGCAAAGAACACTGGAGCATCTCTGGTGACAGGAAATCTAACTAATAATGAAGTGTCAGGCCTGTCGACATCACAAATGGACAGGAGCTCTATGTGTATCTGATTCCCCATTCTCTTTAGGGTTCCTTGGCCTAAAGTTCAAACAAATTTAGTGCCTTGTGAAAATTCCCCTCCTTATGGCATGAGAAAATTAATGCCCTTCCTAAAGTAAACAATTTGCCCCTTTCTGCAGCTGGTTCAAACCGGTTATAGATCATCTGACTCAGAAGAAAAATAGAGCTGAGGGAACGGAAGGGTTGGAAGCCAACCACCCAGAAATTTATGTCAGAATTTATGCTTATTCTTCTTTCCTGTGAACAAATATTACACTTTAATACCACGGAGGCAAAGGGAAAACCTTTGCTTGTAAGCCTGTAGACAAAGCAGAATGAAAAAGCAGCCTTCATACAAGAGTCATATCCTGCCCTTCACCTTGGTGAAGAATGAAAAGTCTCTGTGCTCTTTCGTTTACCTCTGCGGGAACCTGGGCTCTGTCAGACACTGAATGAGAAACTAAGAGTGACTGAGTGGCTTTTGCTTACCTCATCGTTCTGTGGTAATTACATCATTTTACTGCTCACAACCACCCTTGAAAGGAGAAAAAAAAAATGCCATCATTTTTTAACTCAAGAAACCGACACTTGAAAAACCTCATGTATTACCGAATTTCACCCAATTGATTTGAAATGGCACAGGGAAAACCAAAAAATAAGCCCAACCAGGAAGCTCATCCAAACCAAGTTCCTTGCCCTGCTCCCTCCAGCATTTATAAACATATGCTTTTAACATAATGGCAGACTAAATCTTGCAATCAAGTTATTACAGCATTCTGGTAAGCCTGGAAATGACACGTTGTTCTTACTGAGGACAACCAGGATGTGACATTGTCTCCTTCCATTATGCACAGCCAGCAGGCTGACTGTCAAATGCCAACCACTGTGATCTACTTAGCAAGGTCGACTGCTTGATCGCTATGAATAATTGGATGCCATTAATAATGGTCAGCTCCAGGATACAGGAAATTGGTCAAGCATGGTAATTGTATTTTGAATTCCAGCAGACTATTTCCTAGGGAGGAGAAAGAGACTGTATGAGTTACAGTTTTTCTAAGTACAATAGAGATAATTGCTTCCCCGGAGGTGAAGGGGAAAGAGCAAAGGTTCCCATACCTAGAGAGAAACAGCAGAGGGCTAGGTTTTGCAAGTCATAAGCAACACTAGGAAGCCCCGACCAGGGGTACACACCACCAGCAGGCCTTTCCTTACTCCCTCATTTGAATGCGGCCAGAGCTTTATATGCTAATGCATCTCTGTCCAAATTTTGAATCACCAATAAGCCAGACCAATATCTAATTAGAAAACCTGCTATAACTAATGTCCATCTGAAAATAAGCAGCTACTGTTTTTACTTTTTAAAATATATTGGCCATCCTTTATATATTTAGAGCTGTAAATACTACGCGGTTCCATGAAGTCATATTACCTTTTATTAAAAATAATAATAATAAAGGCACTTTAATAGTCTTCCAGAGATGAGAAAATTAAAGAGATTATTCAAAGTTACACTTATACTCATGTGAAAAAGGTAGGGGGGGGGGGGGGCTTGAACGTGATTTTTAGAGCGCCTACAGACATGGCTCAGTGGTTAAGAGTACTGCCCATTCTTCCAAAAGACTTGGGTTTAGTTCTCAGCACCCATTATAAACATCCACTATAAGGGTCCAAACATCTCCAGATTCAGAGAGTGTGCAAAATAAAGAATGCTTATTCTACAGAAACATCCAGCATATGGGGTCAGCCATTCTCCAAAATGGCAACCTCAGACAAACGTGCACAGGCCTTCTTAAGAAGAATTAGGTGAGCTCTCAGGAAGGATTGAGTAATCTAAAATTTCATTGGTGGGTGCTGGGGAGGTGGACAATGGCCTGCATTCCTATGTCATGAACTTTTAACGACAGGATGGGATAGGGCTGCCCAGCACAGATGGCCCATTCTGAGATAAGGTATTTCTCCCATTGTTGTGGTTATCCCCAGGCTGTTCTTTGGGAGGGGGCTTCATGACATTGTTTCTGGGTTTTATGGTCAGTTCTTGGAGCTGGTGCCTCATGGCCTTTTTGAAATCAGGCCTGGTCCTTAAATGAAGGCAAATGGGGTGTATGTGGTTCTTTCACTATAACTCCAATTCTGGGCAATCCAACACCCTCTTCTGGCCTCCACAGATACCAGCCACACTCATAGTGGACAAACACACATAAAGCAAAAAATTTTAAATATTTTTTAAAGTGATTTTAGAGAAGAATAATAGAGTGGTATTTGAATGGCAAATAAAGAGCAGTGTGTGTTAGTGAGTCTGTGTGTGTCTCTGTGTGTGTGTGTGTGTGTGTGTGTGTGTGTGTGTGTGTGTCTGTGTGTGTATATTTAAATAGAATAGTTCAATAAACAGTGAGGAACTTTACAATCCTCTTAGCTATCAGTTTCAGGCTTTAACAGGGGAACTGTGTATACCAGGAAAGCATACTGAGCAGAAGAGAACTAGACTTAAAATTTTACCATAAAAGAGATAGCAGTGTAGGATATAAGAGCAGGCACATGGAAGGCTGGCATAGATGTATAGCTAGGTAGTCAGCGCTTAGCATCAGCTTCCTGTGATTTGATGGAGCCACAAAGAAGTGGGTCGTCCTGACTATTTTCCCCAAAGATATTCATTGCTTGTGTCAGTTCTGGGGTGTAAAATGAAAAGAAGTAAAGATTGGAGGTCTGTATGTTAAAGATAAATTGCAGGACTCTCCTAAGAACATGGAAAAGATGGCTGCATGGCCTTGCACTAGGGAATGCTTTGTTGGGCAGAATGGAAGTGTGTGTATTTGATTACCTAAAAATTAAAAATATATTTGTTAAAAATGAGACCATCATGTAGAAATGTTGGCAAACCACATAGCTTTGAAAAAGTTCAGTGTGGGTCTTATTCTTTCCAAGAAACTCCATTCACAAAAATAAATGACTGTGTGTGTGTGTGTGTGTGTGTGTGTGTGTGTGTNACCAACCAAAGAGCATACACAGGCTGGTTGGAGTCCCCCGCCCAGCAGGACTGCCTGCTCTGGCCTCAGTAGGAAAGGATGAGCATAATTCTGTAGAGACTTTAGGCCCCAAGGAAGAGGGCAGCCTAGGGTCATGGGGAAGAAGGAGAGCACCCTTGCTGAGGCAAAGGGGAGGGGAATAGGATGAAGAACTGGGGGGGGGGGGGAACCGTGAAAGAGACAATGTCTAGAATGTAAGTAAATAAAATAATTAATTAAAATTATAATTTAAAATTGTAAAGGCTCTTTTTAAATATATTGGAAACATCAGGTGGGTAGGTTACAGAAAAACAGGGAAATCACTACAAGCATCAGACGCTAGCTGATGGCATTCTTAGTCTTCTCATTGGTGGAAGTTAGTGATCTGTTTGTATACTCCAAAAGATGTACCTCCTGGACACAGAGATGTTAGGTTACATAGAAAAGTAAATAATGAATGCCTATTCAGGGGGTAAAGCTCATCAATTATAACTAGACTCTGACCCTGCAACATTCCAACATCTCCAAAATCTTGGACAGTTTTGTAGTTAATCACACAGCCTTGAAAAGGTTCGGTGTAAGTGTGATTCTTTCCAGGAAACTCCATTCATAAAAATAAAAGATTTCTGTCTCCAGATAAGTAGCCAGCAATGAGAAACATTCAGATACTGACAACAGATGAACGTCTCTCTCTCTCTCACATACACACACATACAAAATGTGTGCACTTGTTCCTAGAATGAGATATTACCCAGCAACAAGAAAGGAATAGAATGTTGACCTGAACTGCATTGAAGCTTGCTACTTGACAACATTGTGACAAATGAAAACACTCTGCCACAAAAAGGCCCATAGTGTGTGGTTCTATTTCTGTGATGTCCAGAATGTGCAAATATATGGAGAAAGATGACCACGGCTTCTTAGTGTTGAGGCAGAAGTAGACGGAAGAAAGAGAAAGAAAGATGTTCTGTATAGAGCGCATCTTTTAAAGAAAATAAAGATAAAACATGATTAGATTACGGTGAGTGTTGCACTCCTCCTTATGAATATGCTAAATAATATTTAATTATATACCTTAAGTTTAGGGAATTGGGTAGCGTGTGGATTATATTTCACAATCATTAAGCTACTTAAATAAGTCTAATGCAAGCAAAAGCGGTACTAGGTGTTACTTGCTTCCTACAGGACAGATTATGTCTTCAGCATGCAGAACCAGAAGAGTGCTGAAGGCTCAGAGTGGCTCAGCAGCTAGGCAAGTTCCCTAAGATTTCGACTTTTAAGAGTTTCCAAAAAAAGAAGAAGAAAGAAGAACAAGAAGAAGAAGAAGAGGAGGAGGAGGAGGAAAAAGAAGAAGAAGAAGAAGAAGAAGAAGAAGAAGAAGAAGAAGAAGAAGAAGAAGAAGAAGAAGAAGAAGAAGAACAAGAAGAAGAACAAGAAGAAGAACAAGAAGAAGAACAAGAAGAAGAAGAAGAAGAACTAGAAGAAGAAAGAAAGAAAGAAAGAAAGAAAGAAAGAAGAACAAGAACAAGAACAAGAAGAAGAAGAAGAACAAGAAGAAGAACAAGAAGAACAAGAACAAGAACAAGAAGAACAAGAAGAACAAGAAGAGCAAGAAGAACAAGAACAAGAACAAGAAGAACAAGAAGAACAAGAAGAACAAGAAGAACAAGAACAAGAACAAGAAGAACAAGAAGAACAAGAAGAACAAGAACAAGAACAAGAAGAACAAGAAGAACAAGAAGAACAAGAAGAACAAGAANACTTTAGGCCCCAAGGAAGAGGGCAGCCTAGGGTCATGGGGAAGAAGGAGAGCACCCTTGCTGAGGCAAAGGGGAGGGGAATAGGATGAAGAACTGGGGGGCGGGGGGGACTGTGAGAGAGACAATGTCTAGAATGTAAGTAAATAAAATAATTAATTAAAAATATAATTTAAAATTGTAAAGGCTCTTTTTAAATATATTGGAAACATCAGGTGGGTAGGTTATAGAAAAACAGGGAAATCACTACAAGCATCAGACGCTAGCTGATGGCATTCTTAGTCTTCTCATTGGTGGAAGTTAGTGATCTGTTTGTATACTCCAAAAGATGTACCTCCTGGATACAGAGATGTTAGGTTACATAGAAAAGTAAATAATGAATGCCTATTCAGGGGATAAAGCTCATCCAGTATAACTAGACTCTGACGCTGCAACATTCCAACATCTCCAAAATCTTGGACAGTTTTGTAGTTAATCACACAGCCTTGAAAATGTTTGGTATAAGTGTGATTCTTTCCAGGAAACTCCATTCATAGCAATAAAAGATTTCTGTCTCCAGATAAGTAGCCAGCAATCAGAAACATCCAAATACTGACAACAGATGAACATCACACACACACACACACACACACACACACACACACACACACAAAATGTGTGCACTTGCTCCTAGAATGAGCAACAAGAAAGGAGTAGAATGTTGACCTGAACTGCATTGATGCTTGCTACTTGACAACATTGTGACAAATGAAAACACTCTGCCACAAAAAGGCCCATAGTGTGTGGTTCTATTTCTGTGATGTCCAGAATGTGCAAATATATGGAGAAAGATGACCACGGCTTCTTAATGTTGAGGCAGAAGTAGACGGAAGAAAGAGAAAGAAAGATGTTCTGTATAGAGCGCATCTTTTAAAGAAAATGAAGATGAAACATGATTAGATTATGGTGACTGTTGCACTCCTCCTTATGAATATGCTAAATAATATTTAATTATATACCTTAAGTTAGGGAATTGTGTAGTGTGTGGATTATGTTTCAAAATCATTAAGCTACTTAAATAAATCTAAGGCAAGCAAAAGCAGGATTAGGTGTTATTTGCTTCCTACAGGACAAATTATGTCTTCAGCATGCAGAACCAGAAGAGTGCTGAAGGCTCAGAATGACTCAGCAGCTAGGCAAGTTCCTTAAGATTTCTACTTTTAAGAGTTTCCAAAAAAAGAAGAAGAAGAAAGAAGAACAAGAAGAAGAAGAAGAAGAAGAAGAAGAAGAAGAAGAAGAAGAAGAAGAAGAAGAGGAGGAGGAGGAGGAGGAAGAGGAAGAGGAGGAGGAGGAGGAGGAGGAGGAGGAAGAGGAGGAGGAGGAGGAGGAGGAAGAACAAGAAGAACAAGAACAAGAAGAACAAGAACAAGAAGAACAAGAAGCCAGGAGTGGTGGTGCACACCTTTAATCCCAGCACTTGGGAGGCAGAGGTAGGTGGATTTCTGAGTTCGAGGCCAGCCTGGTCTACAAAGTGAATTCCAGGACAGCAGGGCTACAGAGAAAACCTGTCTCGAAAAACCAAAAAAAAAGAAAAAAAAAGTTTCCTAGGTCCAATGGTTTACAAATATATGAACTCTCTGAAGTTCAAATGTCTGGTATTGCTGTCTTTTCTCCTTGGTGTATTGACACTTTTTTTTTTTTCATTTTTACAGAAATACTGTATCAGCTCACACACAGAAGACTCTGTGACCTACAGGAAGGAGTGATAATACAACCCTTGCAAATGCCTGCTTTCCTAGATAAACACTAAAAAGCTACAGAAGGATCCCAAGATGTAAATAAGGTCTAAGTGGACCTCTGAAGAGTATGGCATAGAAGCTTGCTTCAAGGCACGAGAAAAATCATACACACATAGATAGTGGTCTGTCTGTAAAAGTGAAAAACGCAGAAGTGTAATTCCTCAGTCCTTAAATATGCCTCACATGCTAAGCAGTAGACATAAACAAATACAGAGAGTGAGCTCTTCTCCTTTTCCTCTTACAATCAATAACTTTTCCTAGTAGGGAACACCTATTGTCTTTTGTTAATAAAGTTATAGTTATTCTTCAAAAGTTCCATACACATATATATTTTAATCATATATACATCTCCCACTACTTCTCTCTACCTCTCCATGGGACTCTCCAGCCCATCTTTTTCCCAATTTCATGTCTTCTTTTATTATTATTAATACCTGTGTCTAATTAGTGTTGACCACAAGCACGTGGGTAAGCACTATGCACTGGTTCATGGGCAGGCAACCTACTCTCACCCCTCAGCAGCTATCCACTGCCCATAGCTTCTTCGCTATTCATTCTGTAAGTTTTACTGGCTTAACCCTGTGCAACAATATGTATAAAGCTCTCAAGAAACTCAGGAGGTCAGAGAAGATGCATCACACACCATTGTCCTTCTCAACCATATAATGGTGACAGCATGGGTGAGACTATCACTTCCCCAAGGGAATTCATTAGGGACAAGGCTTGAGTCCGAGTAAGAAGGAGCAACAGGGACCAACGCCTGTGAATGTGTGTGTATGTGATATAGATGTGGGGTATGGATGGGAGGTGTATGTGTGTGATTTGCCTATGGCATGTGTAGTGTTTGTGTGTTGTATTTATGTGTGGAGTGCTGTGTGTGTGTGTGTGTGTGTGTGTGTGTGTGTGTGTGTATACACTGTGTGTGCTATGTGTCCATGGGCAGGTGCATGCATGTGCAGGGAGCAGGAGTGTTGAGAGGGTTTAGTGAGCATTTGAACAATTTCCCAGAACAAAGAAGATACAACGGGTTTTCCTGTGATTAGAGTGTCACAGATGAACAAGAGGAAGGTGCATTTTTGTTCTTTCTACTGCATTCCAGGCCTAACATGAAAAAAGTCAGGATTGCTTTTGTCCTTATGTTATTTCTTTTCTCTGTAAGCAATCTGCAATTCGCACATTCCCTTTGCTCCCATTGTCTTAGGCTTCTGGCTGACACATAAGCCTGTATCTCCACGGAAGCACTGGCAAGCCCTCCAGACTGAGTAAACTTGAAGCCACCTTCTTGCATCTTTTCAACCACTATAAACGTACCTGAGTGGGAGGAGGAGGAGGAGGAGAGGTAAAAGAGGAGGTCAAGAGGGTACAGAAGCACATGTTTTATTCATTTCTCCAGAAAGCTGTGGATATTAACTAATTACTAAATTCCGGGCATCCCTGCAGAATGAAGAAGGGTAATCCAGCTGTGCCCTACTTTAAGAAACACTGAGTCAAAAAATGAATTATGAAATGAAACAGGAGGCATATTTAGAGACAGGTTCAACAGAAGGTTGTATTTTTAAGAGAGTGTTCCCCTAGTGCATGTAAAACATGACTTCATTTATAAAACTTTAGTCATTCTTTGACAGAATGCCGTTATTAGAAGCTCTAAGTCAGTAAAAGCAGGTGTGCTGGGGGCTTAATTGTTAAATCCATAATAAGATTCCTTTAAATAGCATAACAGTTCTACACCCTGGCTCCAAGTGGTAAAATATGAATTGGTCTGCCAGCTATTGATTAAATGTAAATTAAGGGAAACATGACTATTGTCAGAGCTAAATATGCCTGTGTTTGTCTTGCTGATTCTGTGAGTAAGTGGGAAAATTGAGTATCAGAAAAAAATAAGCAGTTATTTTTTATTTCATTCTATAATTAAGTTCTCATGCTCTTATCTATAAAATCTCTATATAATGCTAAGACACAAATATAAATTATTCAAGCTAATGGAGAAGACCGAGAAGCATGGGACTGGATAATTCCAAAATTAGTTCATCTTCGCTTTTGATTACATTTTTTGTCTTAAATCTTTGCCTCCAATTTTGGAGTGAACCAAAAGAAGTCAGCGGAAATCTAATCTTCCTGCCTATGAGTCAAAGCAGACTGTTAAGCAGAATTTTAAGAAGAATGTCTAGAACCAGACAGGAATAGGTCTCCTGCACATGCTATGATTTGAGGGCAGATCTCAGATACCCTCTGAAGTCGCTGATCAAAGCAAAATGAAATAAAAGCTCTTAGAGGGAAGACTACCATGCCTTTTAAATAAACATATTGCATTTCCAAATAGAAACCCTCCCAAAGATATCTGCACTGTCAGAATTTCTTGGTCTAGATTACAACTGTTTTGTTGTTCTTATTGTTCTTGTTCATGTTATTAACCGTTGATTTTGGTTTGGTTTTTAAAGCACTTAAGTTTCCTTTCCTGCTTTGGGGGACAATCCATATAGCAATAAACAAGCTCTCTCTAGTTTAGCTGACCCCCCCAACTACTGTGTAGCCCCTCAGAGGTCCTAGCCAAGGTGGATTAGAAACTTCGGTTTCTTCTCCCAAAACAAAATTAGAACACCAATTTACAGAAGACATGTATACTACAAATGTGTCACAATGGATCATTAGAGATTTCAACGACCTCGGCTGGTGGTAATACTGCTGAAAGTTTGACCAAAGCGGAAAAATGGTGTGACCAGTTTCAAACTGAGCATATGAATAATGTTCCAGGTAATTAATTCCAAGGCAGACAGAAACCTGAGCTTCATCTAGGACCCTAGTCTTGATGAAGGACTTTATCTTATTAATGTACATCCTTGCTCATAATCAAATCTGACAAGGCCAGGTAAAGGGGAATATAATTCTTGATAAAATAGGAGCATGGGACTAAATTACAGAAGGGAGTAAAATTGTTTCTATCAATCTATTTAAAGATTCCATTAAATACTGCTGGTTGGTTCTGAATCTTGAATGGAGCTACATGAGTTCCACATGAATTGAAATGAGTAAAAACAATGCTCTCAGACAATGAGCATTAAAGTGAGTTATGCTTGCAGAAAACAGATAAGGGAGCCTTTGGCAAAGCCAAAACACTGGACTGAATATACATATCGGGTATTCCAGGAGAGGGAGGCTATGGTTGAACAGAGATTCTAAAAAACACAACTGTGCTATGAATAGGGATGGCCATGCATGTAATTTTTGTCAAGACAAATTGGCTGATTAGAGCTGTTAGATATTGTGATAATACAAAAAGGGGAGCTGGTGCGAAAATTCACTGAGCTCAAATGAATAATAAAACTGAAAATGAGCAGAGATTATAACATCACTTCAAAAACTGGAGCTAAGAATAGTGCCTTTGTGTCTGTCGTACTTTTATCTTCACAGCATTTCACAAAATCACTGAATCATAACTTTTATAGCTTAAAATGGTCAAAAAAAAAAAGCTGATCCAGTCCAAACACACATTGAAGACTTCTGTCTCATGACAAACACTTTGTTCACCGTCAACGTGTGTGAACATTCCAGAAATGTCATCTCCTACTGGGTGGACCATTCCAGGTTTATAGGTAGGGACAGTGTAGCTGTCACACATCGTAGGACAGTGCAACATTACTTTGTGACTGTAGGGACTCTGGACTAAACAAACCTGTTGAGATTACCAGTCATAAAAATGTATAAATGTATACAATTATTGTAGGAAAACCACATGTTAACCATAAAAAATGACTATGTCACTGCTATAGGCATTTACTATGCTTTTGTTAAAGGGTAAGACTTCTGGTTATAAAAAAAAAAGTTGTAAAATACATTGAATATATTGTGTTTTACCATCGATAGTCTCTAATATAGCCTGTATTTACTTCATGGATGTGTGTGTGTGTGTGTGTGTGTGTGTGTGTGTGTGTGAGAGAGAGAGAGAGAGAATATGAGAGAGAGAATATGAGAGAGAGAATATGAGAGAGAGAATATGAGAGAGAGAATATGAGAGAGAGAATATGAAAGAGAGAGAGAGAATGTGAGGGAGAGAGAATCTGAGAGAGAATAAGAAAGAATATGAGAGAGAATATGAGAGAGAATATGAGAAAGAGAGAGAGAGAGAGAGAGAGAGAGAGAGAGAGAGAGATCTGTGTGTTATGTATATACACACCTCTATGAACATGGATAAGCCAGAAGAGTACACTGGTACCTTGCTGTATCTCCTTTGAAACAGGGTTTCTCTCTGAACCTGGATCTTGGCTGGTGGATAACAAGTCCTATGAATCCCCCTGCCTCTGCAACAGCACTGATAATGGAGGTATGCAGCATTCTTAACTTTTTATGTAGTTGCTAGAGTCTCAGATCCTCAACTTACAAAACAAGTATTCTCACCCACTAAGCCATCTTCCCACCCCTACCATAGGTCGGGATTACATCATTTTCTCTTGTATTTGGTTTGGGATTTTGTTTTGTTTTGTTGTTTTTGTTTTTGTTTAGTTTTGGTTCTCAAGGTAATAGGAGCATTAGAATATTTTATGCATATATTTGCACATAAATTAAATAAATATATACATATGTACAGCCAAGCTGTGTATTATGCTCTATCGTTTGAGTTTGTATGAGTGTAGAAGTTACTAAAATGCATTTCTTGGTGTGTGGCACATTGCTAAAGAATTCCTGGTTGTGGACAAAATTGTGTTGAATATTTACTGTCTACCAAGTCCTGTTCCAGAAACTGCTGCTATGGCCAGGAACTAATTAAATAATGTGGGTTGTAGATACAATAGGAGAAAACATAAAGTATTAATAGAGGGTGATATCAGAAGCAGGTCAGAGTCTGGGAGGGCATGGGGAAGAGAGGATGGTCAAGACTTTAGGCTGCCCTTGGGTAGGATAAGAATGTTCTTATTTCTATTAAAAAATGGGATAGATTGATTGATAGGAATTACGATAATCAAATACTTCCAAAATACTTGTAGATGCTGTTTTGAGTGTTTTCCAACACACAGCAATGATAGCTAAGTGCTGTGGCTTGAATATCCTTCATAGGCTCATGGTTTGAGTTCTTGGTTCCAGCTGGTGTTGATATTTTAGGATGTTGGTGAACCTCTAGTATATGCAATGGCTGTATTCACGCACATATCCATCAAGAATATGCAGTGTCTGTGTCTATTCAAAATTCAAAATATATCCTCAGATAGCAAATAAATAAGGTGGCCATACAATGTTTTCCCTGGAGTGACAGTTGAGCACCTCTTCAAAGGAAGTCTGTTGGAAGTCTAGGTCAGGAGAAGCATGGTGGCCTTGTCAGTCATCACTGGGAAGAGAGGCCCTTGGTCCTGTGAAGGCTCTATGCCCCAGTATAGAGGAATGTCAGGGCCGGAAGCAGGAGTGGGTGCGTTGGTGAGCAAGGGGAGGGAGAGGGGATAGGGGGTTTTTGTAGGGGAAACCAGTAAAGGGGATAACATTTGAAATGTAAACAAAGAGAAATATCTAATTAAAAAAAAAAAAAGGAAGGCTTGTAACCTATTAAGTTGGCAGTTGAGATTAGGGGACATAGAAGTCAGAGATGTAATGTTAAAGAGAGCAGAGCCCCCACTGTGGGGAGAAGCCTTAGGAATGCTTCTGACCTGGAAGAAGCTTCATTCTACTCTTTTTACTAAGAATCTCTTGGCAGGCTTACAGGGAAGCTGTTCTCCTATGAGCTACTCTTTAACCTTGACCTAGCCTGTCTCTTACAAAGGAAGATTCCCTGAATCTTTTGCTCTCTAGCAAAACCCGTATTCCTCAGTGCCACAGAGTGGGTTCTGATATAAGAGGCCGGAAACACTTTGTACGGTCTACAATACCTACGAATCCTCATTAAATCTCTACCCAAACCTGAGTAGCTGTTAACAGGAATGGGACACGCCTGTAATCTCAGCATTTGGGACACAGAGGCAGGAGGAACATATGCTCTAGACCGGCCTGAAGAATGTACAGAATGCCACCTTGGTCAGATGAGTATCTGTTGCTTCCTACACATCAAATAGCATGTGTATTACTGTAGTCTGATATTTACAAATGAAATCTGGCCCTGAACAAGAATTATCCCAACAGGCAGCAAAGAAAATCAATTTTATTTCTTCTTAAGGAACCGGCTTGAGATGTGAAAAGTATTCACCTGGTCTGAGAGGCTACAATCAGAGCCACCCTGCTGAGATCCATTTCCATGCACCATGTAGGAATTACAGCAGCCCACAGTTACCCTGCAAGGGGTCTCTGTTGAGTCCAGGCTTGTGGGTCACTAGAAAAGCAAGCCAGCTCCAAGAGACCTGTTTTGGAGCTTTGGAGCTGGTTGGGTTTTTTGTTTTGTTTTGTTTTGTTTTTGTTTTGTTTTGGTGTTTTTTTGTTTTGTTTTGTTTTTTTGTTTTTGTTTTTTTGTTTTTGTTTTTTTTGTTTTTCGAGACAGGGTTTCTCTGTGTAGCCCTGGCTGTCCTGGAACTCACTCTGTAGGCCAGGCTGGCCTCGAACTCAGAAATCTGCCTGCCTCTGCCTCCCGAATGCTGGGATTAAAGGCATGCGCCACCACGCCCGGTGGAGCTGGTTGTTTTAATGACACCCAACTCAGCAATGATTAGACAGTCCACTCTCAGAACACAGTAAGCTCCTGGTACCATACAAACCTATTTCCTCAAGGATCCTTTGAGTTCACAAACAGAGCCTAGAGCTAGAGTAATCCCCCTGTTGCAGGGAGGTCTCTAGCCACAGATCCTGACATCTTAGCTAGGGACTAATGCTAGTGGGAAAAAGTGAGGTGCTTTGTGACCCTGGTTGATGAAAAAGTATGTCTTTGGTTTTTTTGTTTTTTTTTTTTCTGTTTGCCAACAGAAATTTAGTATATTATTTATAAATGAGCAAAAAATTACATACTTAAATCATTAGTACTTTCTCTATATATATCCAGCCTGTTACAGTTATATATTTCCTAGACAATCTGCTTAGTCACAAAATGATATGCCAAGTTTCTGACAGTTACATGCATGTCGGCTTTGTCACCAACAAAATCCAGGCATTTTCATACTGTATTTTAGTTGAGTTAGATTCCTCAAGATGTGCTCACAATACTTCAATAGTATGGGGCTAACAAAGCTCATCATTAGCTCTTACATATGTTAATAAAATATGCACAGTACGTATATATGCATATATTACTGCCATGTTCAGTTTGTTGTAGGTTACCATTTTCAATGTAATTTTAATGCATTGCTAACATATGTAACTTATGCTAACATATGTAACTGACTTCGTTTGTAGCTCTATTTATTATACTTTAGACATTTGTTGCCAAAGCATTGTACATGGGAGATGGGGTGGGGGAGCACACAGTACCAGAAAGGAAAGAGGCTCTGAGACATCCCTCAGGACTGATGCAGTTTGGAGGGTGTTTTCACAGGCTGGTATTTAACCCTGCAGGATAGAAGAAGACAAAGGGAGTTTTGTGACCAAGATCCTCATCAAATAATAGTTGGCTACTACTGCTTTGGGGAACCAAGAATGCCTGCTAGAAACTGTTCCTGTGTACACAAGCAACCCACTTTCTGAGACGCATGCTTACATCAGTAAGAGTCTGGCCTCTCTGCCTCCAAAGCCTTTGTCTGCTGCTTACTTTTTTTTTCATGTTAAAATAATTATATCATTTATCTCTATGACCTTTCCACAGATCTGTTGTCCTTTATAGCACAGCCTTCTAAATGTTCTTTTAAGAAAGGAAAAATACATTCCCATTCCTCAGTTTTGATCTCCATATTTCCTATCATGGGTATCTGATTTATTGCCTGTTCTCCCTGCCTCCTACATTGGGATGCTAGGAGAAATACACATCTCCATGAACACATGCTACCTTAAAAGCTTCAGATGTCCTCGAATCACACCAGCTGTGCTCCAGCAGGTGCAATTAGAGCGCAGAGACAGAGTAGTTGGCAGGGAGAGACAGCACAGCCCTCTCAAGTTATCCTCCAGCGAGTCAGTCTGGCTCCCAGCAATGACCTCAGGCTAGCAGCAAATGACTGCCAAGTTCAGATTCTTTCCCGTCGTGGCTTTAAAATTCAGCTAACTGGAAGAGTTCACAAGCTAACAACAACAAGAAAATCAGTACCCAGAATATGTAATTGGAACAGGCTGAGTGTGTGTGGAGAAAGGAGTGCCCATGGGCAGGAAATGTGGAACTGCACACTTCTTAGATGAGACAGAAAGGCTGGTTTCAGGCAGGAAGGATCAGAGTAAAGAGGACCCTCTGTAAATCACTTCTCACTAGAATAGCATCATACTGTTATCTCAGCTTTGGAGACTTAGGAAAGCAAGGACACAAAGACCAAGCTTCTTTGAAAGCACGCAGAGAATAAAGAGGTTTGGGGTTGGTTTTGGTTGGTTGTTTATTTGTTTAGTTGTTTTGAGCAGCAAGCCAGTTCAGATTGCTGACGTAGGTATTATTTTCAGAAACTGATTTTTCAATCAGCCACTCCACAGAATGGATTACCTTCTTCTGTCTCTCAGGGAGATACTTACAGAGGAACAGAGATAGAAAATTGAACTCATTTCTATTTCCACTGGCCTTCTTTAGGTTTCCCAAAGGAATCTTCTAATTGATCACCTTAATGGCTACTACTCATTTCCCTGGACTACTGGACTCCAAATCCTCTCTGTGACAAACCCCTTCTGGCCCATCAGGTTTTAGCTTGCATGTTATTATACCAAAGAGGCCTTCCCAGACCAGAGAATGAAGATTACTTCATTTCCATGCCCTCTACCCATCTCCCTTTATTTTCCTCAATAAAATTAATCTTGTGTTAAATCTTTATTTCTTTGCTTACCTCCCTGTGCGTCCTCTGTGAACCTGTCAATCTTTAACACCGCCATATTCCTAGCTAGCAAAAGAGCAGCCATAACATAAGCACCCCATAAATACTGACGCCCCATAAATACTCACATGGATCAAGCAAATGTTAACAAGTGCCTATGATAGGAGTGAGCCTAATGGCAGAATCTGTCTACAAAGTTCTACCTGTGGGAGTCTGAATCTGAAACAAGTCAGCACACAAGGATTCACACACTCGGAAAAAAATCTTTCTAGGAACATTGTGTACTAGTATGCTCAAAGTACTCTCTCTCTGTTTTGTACCAGTTAGTTTAGCCATTCTTAACCCGCTACAGTAAGGGAAAGAATATCATAGTAAAGTCAAACTCTGACTTGAAAAGAGTAAAACACCACTACCGCCATTTCATATGTTGATGTCTTACCTTATAATTGGCAAGTGTTGCAGAATAGCCAGGAATTTTAGTGCAGGTAGGCTTAAGTCCATTCCCAAAGTTCATATAGTGAAACACTAACATGGAAATATGTACACTTGGATATAAAGTTTTTAATGAGATGATTAAGCTTAGATAAAAACCAACAGCATTCAATGTGTCTGTCATGAGCAGTGCCCTTATGAGAAGAAGACAACGCACCGGTAACCTCAGCCTCTCTCTTCCTAGTACACACTCATGGAGGAATGACCATGTGAGAGCGTACAATAGTAACACATTATCTGCAAACCATGACGAGATACCTGCCATGCAACACCTTCCCCTTGGTCTTCCAAATCCCATAACTATAAAAAATAAACAAACAAACAAACAAACAAATCATTTGAGCCACCAAGTCTCTATTGAACATTCAGACACTAGAACATTAGGAAAGCTTAGATAGTATCTGATTGAACAAGACAATAAACTTTTTAAGCACAATGCTTTTATTGATTCATACCAAGAAAAGAAAGTCTACCTTGACCTAAGTGTTCATCATGTTATATTGTTTATGTATGAATACCGAGATAAAAATTCAGACATACATATAGTCAATTAAGAAAATCCAGTGTGCATGACAACTGAGAAACCTGGGTCTCATTGTATGCAGAACTACAAAGAATGTGCTTGAAGGTCATGATGGAGCCTGCAATACTATTCCAACCCTGGGGTCATCTACTAACATTCTACTAATCAAAGTGCACAGTCAACTGCATAAAGACAACTGAACCACCAAATAGGAAACCAAAATGGTTTCTCAATATCATTGGACAAATAATTTAGTGGTGGAGCTAAATATACTACTGTGTATCTGTGTCTGCCCACCTACTGGGCATAGCCTCTTGGGGAGGCAGAAAACAGGGGGTTTGACTGCCACCACCACTGTGGCGGGTGCAAGGCTGTAGGGAAGCATCAAGACGCAGCTCCAGGAGTGTGACAACACAGTCCAAGATGTGGGAAAGCTGGAGCTGGTTCAGTGGTCCCCAGGGCTTGCGAGGAGGCCAGGGCCATGGGGTTCTCAGACTCTTGGACATCTGGGAGCCACTGGGAGTTGCAGAAGATCTAAGAACAGAGTCAGGGGTCCACCGCCTGGAGATAGCATCTAGCCTGAGGCCAGGGGACAAGGGGAGGGTTACTATCATCAGAGATGATTGTCCTTAGTTTGGCAGCGGCTGGCTTGGTGGTGGTGGTGACTGGGAGCACAGAGAGGCTTTTTACAGGAGAGTTAAGCTTCAAGTCTGTAGTCAAATGCCTTCTCCATGGCTTCCCATAACAGATCGTGATGAAAGAGACACTTCATGGTTCTAAATACTTTATTGGTTATTTATGATGGGGTCTGGTTGGTTGATATTGTCCTTTCTATGAAGTTGCAAACCCTTTCAGCTCCTACAGCCCTTCCCCCAACTCCTCCATTGGGGTCTCCATGCTCAGTCTGATGGTTAGCTGCGAGCATCTGCATCTGTATTTGTCAGGCTTTGGCAGAGCCTCTCAGAAAACAGCTACATCAGGTTCCTGTCAGCAAGAACTTCTTGATATCAGCAATAATGTCTGGGTTTGATGGTTGTATATCAGATGGATCCCTAGGTGAGGCAGTCTCTGGATGGCCTTTCCTTCTGTCTCTGGTCCACACTTTATCCCTGTATTTTCTTTAGACAGAAGCAATTCAGGGTTAAACTTTTGGAGATGGGTGGGTGAGCCCATCCCTCAGTTGGGGGCCATGCAATACCTCTGTATATGGTCTCTACAGGTTCTCCCTCCCCTTCATGGGATATTTCAGCTAATGTCATCCCCGTTGGAGATAGAGCATGAGAGGGGCTGTCACTTCTTTAATTATCTTAGCCATTCTGACAAGATGAAATATCATAGTAATTTTTATTTGCATTTTCCTGGTTGTATTATAGAATGTCTTATTTCCTCTGTCTACTGTGATTAAAAATTACCTCTATTATAGTCATAAGAGCTATGTTAAGGTTGTCTTGTATAGTACTATCTGAGGACCCAGCAATACCACTCCTGGAAATATAACCAGAAAATGCTCCAACATGTAATAAGGGCACATGCTCCACTATGTTCATAGCAGTCTTATTTATAATAGCCAGAAGCTGGAAAGAACCCAGATGTCCCTCAACAGAGGAATGGATACAGAAAGTGTGGTACATTTACACAATGGTGTACTACTCAGCTATTAAAAACAATGAACTTATGAAATTCTTAGGCAAATGGATGGAACTAGAAAATGCCATCTAGAATGAGGTAACCCAATCACGAAAGAATACACATGGTATGCATTCACTGATAAGTGGATATTAGCCCAGAATCTTTGAATACCCAAGACACAATTCACAGACCACATGAAGCTCAAGAAGGAAGACCAAAGTATGGATACTTTTGTCCTTCATAGAAGAGGGAAAATACAAAATACCCATGAGAGGAGTTGCAGAGACAAAGCATGTAGCAGAGTCTGAAGGAATGACCATCCAGAGACTGCCCCACTTGGGGATCCATCCCATTTACAGTCATCAAACCCAGACACTATTGTGGATGCCAACAAATACTTGCTGACAGAAGGCTGATATAGCTGTCTCCTGAGAGGCTCTACCAGTGCCTGACAAGTACAGAGGTGGATGTTCTCAGACAACCATGGAACTGAGCACAGGGTCCCCAATGGAGGAACTAGAGAAAGGGCCCAAGGAGCTGAAGGGGTTTGCAGTCCCATAGGTAGAAAAACAATATGAACCAACCAGTAGCCCCAGAGCTCCCAGGGACTAAATCACCAACCAAAGAGTACACATGGAGACACCCATGGCTTCAGACACATTTGTAGCAGAAGATGGCCTTGTCAGTCATCAGTGGAAGGAGAGGCCCTTGTTCTTGAAAAGGCTCTATGCCCTAGTATAGGGGAATGCCAGGGCCAGAATGCAGGAGTAGATAGGTTGGTGAGTAGGGGAAGGGGGAGAGGATGGCGGTTTTCGGAGGAGAAACCAGGAAAAGGGATAACATTGGAAATGTAAATAAAGAAAAATTCTGAAGAAAAAAAAAAAGGTTGTTGCCTTGTACTTCAGCTATATCGGAATACTCAAGGCCTGCTGTGTTAAGGCTTCTGAGATATAATGGAGATATCTTATTCTGGCTGATACTGGTTGTGATTTTTTGTTTTTTGTTTTGTTGTTGTTGTTTTCTTTTTTCATTTTTATTAGATATTTTCTTCATTTACAATTCAAATGCTATCCTGAAAGTCCCCTATATCCTCCCCCTGCCCTGCTCCCCAACCCACCCACTCCTGCTTCCTGGCCCTGGCATTCCCCTGTAATAGGGTATATGAGCTTCACAAGACCAAGGGCCTCTCCTCCCATTGATGGTTGACTAGGCCATCCTCTACTACATATGTAACTAGGATTGATTGTGTTTTATGCTGGTGAATAGGCATCTGAGATTGAGAAGACAATAATTCTAAGTACAGACGTCTGGTCTTGGCTTTGGTGGGCGTGTGTTTTGTTCATTTGGTTTCTATTGCCCTTTCTGTTTCCTAGATTTTGGAAGTTGACTGTTGACTGGTAGTTATTTCTTCTGCGATGCTGCCAGGTATGGTCACTGGGAGTTCTGGATCAAATGTGTTTCTAGGTATCAGAAGATGGCACTTGATTGG
This sequence comes from Mus minutoides, assembly GCA_902729485.2. Classification (NCBI taxonomy): domain Eukaryota; kingdom Metazoa; phylum Chordata; class Mammalia; order Rodentia; family Muridae; genus Mus; species Mus minutoides. The sequence goes on along the minus strand of LR751710.1, from coordinate 82,834 downwards.
AGATAGGTTGGGGGAGGACTGGGTTGTCCACCAGAGGGACTAACGCATGGTGTTCCACCAGGATCTGCTTAGTCCTCTGGAAGTGGGGACAAAGTGAGGTGAGGTTCCAACAGGGAGTCTGCTACAGAGCTGGGAATGAGACTGGGGCATCGGACATGGAAGAGAGGAGGAAACGCAAAGATCTGCTACTTGCTTCTCTGATAAGCTTGCCTGACAGCTTCCCCGAGAATGCAGATGGAGAAGTGACCAGGATAATGGGAAGATGGAGGTTGGAGATCATCAAGAGCTGCTGCAGATGGAGGTGGAGTGAGCAGCAAGTATTCTGCTATAGAACTGGAGTTGAGACTGGGGGAGGGGGAGTTGGATTTGGAGGAGAGGAGAAAGATGTAAAGTTCTGCAGTTGGCTGCCTGCTTGCCTGACCAGAGTGGTATCCCTGGTTCCCAGAGAATGCCTGCTGAGTTGGGTACTGGGAAAGGGAGGAAAGGGAGGAAAGGGAGGAAAGGGAGGAAAGGGAGGAAAAGGAGGAAAGGGAGGAAAGGGAGGAAGACAGGTTGGCAGGAAAATCCTAGTGATAACATGGACATGAGGGCAGGGAGGGAATCAAGGCTGCATCAGGTAATCTGCTACAGAATTGGGCATGAGTCTGGAGGGGTTGTATTTAAAGTAGAGAAGGGAAAGGTGAAGATATCCAGGTAGGCTGTTTCCCTGGCCTACAAGGCCAGCATGGTGTTTTCCTACGGGGTGTCTGCTGGTGTTTGTGGGTGGGTTAATGGCATAAGTGGAAGAAAGAAAGGTTGCAGAAAAAATGTCTATATAATCCATTAGAGATGGAGGTAAGAGAAGAAGGGGAGACTATGACAGGTGTTCAGCTATAGGTGAAGATCTGCTATTAGCCTACCTGCTTCCCTGGCTAGAATGGTCTACTGGTTCCAAGAGAATTACTGTTAAAGTTGGGGGCTGGGACAAAGCGATGAGTCAGGGAAAAGGAATTTGGAGGAGAAGGTCTGGTCCACAGTGACACATTGCATATGGGGGACAGAGAAGTGGGGATGAGAATAGGGGATTAGACTTGACAGAAGAGAGAGAGGGGCAAAGATCTGCCATCAGCCTACCCGCATCTTTAGCTTTGGCTACAGTGGCTTGCTGCTTCCCAGGGAATGTCTACAAGGTAGCTTTTAAAAATCCAAAGTGTATCTTCCACACATCCCTAGTACTTTAGTCTCTCAAAAATACAACACTGTCAAAACCTACAGATTGAGAATGATTGTGATAGTCACATCCAGTTCTTGAACTCATGGCTCACTCTACATTGGGGAATGTGAACTGACAAGCGGTAATGGTTCAACTCCAATGCCTCAGCACATCTCTACTATACCAGAAAACCTGTTTTGATGTAACTGAGTCCACCTCTATACAATCTGAATTCCAAGTGGGCATCAAGATTATATTATGCCTGGTCCCAGTGGTACATGAAAAAAAACCCAAGAGCCTGAGAGAGACTTACAGGGAATGATTGTGTTTAAACCTCAATCCTTATTATGCAACCAAAGAGAAAGGCTTGATCGGCAATACTCAGTAAATAATCACGAAGGGGGGGGGGTGCTAACTGGTTTATTTCTCCTTCCCCTGAAGGGTACAAACTTGAAGATGTTCACTCAAACAGAAAGATTTGTATCCTGATATACTACAGAATTGTGTTCTTTGCCCTGCAGAAGTCACCACAGTATCGTCTTGATAAGATCTGCAGTCAAGAGTCTGACAATATGCAAAAACACATGCCCCTTAATATCTTGTTGCTGAAGCATCCAATAACATATAAAAATTATGGGTTAAGAAAATGTGTTTCATTTACACAGTGGAATACTACTCAGAGATTAAAAACAAGGGCATCATCATGAATTTTGTAGGCAAATGGATGGAACTAGAAAATATCCTGCTGGGCGGTGGTGGTGCACACCTTTACTCCCAGCCCTTGGGAGGCAGAGGCAGACAGATCTCTGAGTTTGAGGCCAGCCTGGTCTACAGAGTGAGTTCCAGGATAGCCAGGGCTATACAGAGAAACCCTGTCTTGAAAAACAAAACAAAACAAAAAGCAAAAACAAAAAAACAAGAACAAAACAAAACAAAAAAAATAAATAAATAAAAAATAAAAAATATTATCCAGAGTGAGCTAATTCAGTCCCAAAAGAACATGATTGGTATGTACTCAGTTATAAGAGGATATTAGCCATAAAGTACAGGATAACTACCACCACTACAATCTACAGACCAAAAGAAGCCAAATAACAAGGGTGGCCCAAGGGAGCATACAAATAGTATTCCTCAATACCTTGGGTAGAGGCAGGCCAATAATTCCTACAAGATTTCCCCATACCTTGGGTTGAGACAGCCAGTAATTCTTGTTGGCTTTCTTTCTTCCTGCCGCCTCTTCTGGTTCTCCCTTTCAGCTACTTGTATTATATAGATTCTTCTTTCCTCCCACGCGTCCCAGCCTCTCATTTTCAGACATCCCTCTTACAAGCTCACAACAAGAATTTACCTTCCTGGAACAAGTTAGCTGGAAGGCAAGGCTGGAATTGTATTCTGTAAGGTGAAGGGATCTTTCTCCTACTGTGACTACTCCTGCCTCCTGGGCCACTGTAAGAGGGAGAGAGCAGTAATCTATAGAAGATAAATCCTTGAACAAACATATAGAGCATAGCAGTGGGGGAATGGTCAGTGAAGAGGAGAGAAGTAACAGGGTGAAATGCTGTAACCTGGACAAGGGACACAAACATTTGTGAAAGCAATTCATCATAATACAAGCCCACCAAAATTCAGAAACACCTCACCAATTAAAATATGCCTCTTGGGGGCTGGAGCATTGGCTCAGCAGTTAAGAGTACTGACTGCTCTTCCAGAGGTCCTAAGTTCAATTCCCAGCAACAACATTGTGGCTCACAACCATCTGTAATGGAGTCCGATGCACTCTTCTGGTGTGTCTGAAGACAGCTATAGTGTACTCATATAAATAATAAATAAATAAATAAATAAATAAATAAATAAATAAATATTTAAAATATGCCTCTTTTCCCATAGAGATCATCTCTACAAAAGCAAACTCCAGAAAAGCAATAGTATATTAATCTATACACTGCAAAAAACATCCTTTATTCCAAGAATTGCACAGAAAAGCCCAAAGTCAAAGCCAGAGGAAACCTGAGGTAACAAGGGGAAAACAACAGTTTTTTTTTTTCTCTTGGAAGTTGCCTAGGTTTGTACAACCTTAGGAAAACAATAAACGTGTGTGTGTGTGTGTGTGTGTGTGTGTGTGTGTGTGTGTGTGTGATAATTTTGCTTCTTATTGAGAACAATAACAATGTGTATGGGCAGGGAATTTTTGTCATTGACTGACAACATATGGAACACCTCAGAACATTCTCATCATCTCTTTCTTATACCAGTGCTGAGGCAATATGGCAGACACCATACTTAACCTAACCAGAGGGAAGGACTGCATCTCACTAGCGAATGCAGCCTGTACACCGAAGGCTCTGGAATCATGCTGCAATATTTCATGGCAATAAAGCAGAGGAAGCTAAAAAGTTAGGACAAAGAATCAAATGGTCAATTGCAGATTCTAACACCCTGCTTCCACACAAGCCTGAGGTTTACAAACCATGCTTACCTGTTTCCTCTGGTCTTTCTTCAATAAAATTATCTTATTAAAACCTATAAAATTAAAACTCCTGTAGTTCACTAGTGGATAAAATGAGGCATGGACTCTATTCTCTTTTCATTTGCGTCATGAGGAATGGCTTCCTTCTGGTTGTTCAGTCAGTTCGTTGAATCAAGAAATCAAAATTATCAGTAACTGCTTCTGAACATTCAGTCTAGTCAAACTAGGTAATTCAGAAGCTGCATGTGGATGGATCAAAATGTCACAGGCATGTGCCAATCAAATGGCATCGACATTGGCACCACCAGCTTGTCATTGTCACCCTGCCCATCACAATAGCCTCTGCCACTGAATTCTTAAGACTTGGCCCATGTCCTTGTGAAACAGGATAATGGCACTGCTAATAACAAATGCAGGCAGGCAACTGCTGATTGACAGACGAAAAATAAATTAGAAGTTTGATCACATTTTGCAATCTTGGCCAGACAAATCTAAAATAACAAAATCCTGAGAAATCAATAGATTTTAATATATCAACTAGGATTTATCCTTTACTTCCTGGACAGGTGGCTGCTTACTTCTAGATGTTCCTCTCTTATAAGACATCAACTTATATAAAAACTACAAAACTTAACAGGTCTCTACATCCTGATTAATACTTTCTACTATGCAGGGAGTTTGGCAGATGCCTGTAAGTCAAGGAGCACAGACTTGCCATTCCAGTTGGTCAGCAACAGCAGGTCTACATGACAGGTCCCAACATGTTGCAGCTCAAACTTGGCATAAGTGTAACATTGCCTTCTGTTCAGACATGATGTCAAGCCCCACGTTGATGACCACCATGCATTTCTATTCTGCTTGATCTCCTCTGAGGATGATTTCCCAATTTACAGAGGGAATGTTGGTTTTATAACGACTTGGATGAGCAACAGGGCTGTGACCCAACTAGTACATTTAAAATTGGGTCAGTCACACAATAATAGTAGGAGACTTCAACACCTCACTCTCAGCAATGGAGAGATCATGGAAACATAAACTAAACAGAGACACAGTGAAACTTACAGAAGTTATGAACCAAATGGATCTAACAGATATTTATAGAACATTTCATCTTAAAGCAAAAGAATATACCTTCTTCTCAGCACCTCACAGTACCTTCTCCAAAATTGAGCATATGAATTGGTCGCAAAACATATCTCAACAGGTATATTTGATTGAAATAATCCTATGCACCCTATCATCTGATACCACACACTAAGGCTGGTTTTTAATACCAACAACAACAACAACAAGCAGAAAGCACACATACACATGGAAGCTGAATAATGATCTACTCAATGATAACTTGGTCAAGGAAGAAATGAAGAAAGAAATTAAAGGCTTTTTAGAATTTAATGAAAATGAAGACATATCATACCAGAACTTATGGGACACAATGAAAGCAGTGGTAGGAAGAAAACGCATAACTCTGAGAGCCTACAAACAACCAAACAAAAACAAACAAACAACAACAACAACAAAAAAAAAAAACCAGAAGAGCTTACACTAGCAGCTGGACAGCACACCTGAAAACTCTAGAACAAAAAGAAGCAAATCACCCAAGAGGAGTAGATGGTAGGAAATAATCAAGCCAAACAGAAACAAAAAGAACTATACAAAAAAATTCAACAAACCCAGGAGATGGTTCTTTGAGAAAATCAACCAGTTAGATAAACCATTAACCGGACTAGCCAGAGGGCACAGAGACTTGTATAAATTACTAAAATAAGAAATGAAAGGGAGACTTATTAATGAGGTATATATCAAAATAACATTCTGTTTGTTGAACATCAACAGCTGAAAATATTAAAATCATGTTCTACAGATACCATGGAAATATTATTGATAATTTTTCTCACTGTGCTTGAAATTAGCATTTTTGTAATGTTTAACTTCAAGGAGTTTTTGCTAGTTTGAAAATTTTTAAATATACTTACTGATAAAATAATTTCTCTCCTAGAAACCCTGATAATCTTTTTTAAGTAAACTGATTGTTAGACAATATACACAGATATATAATGCCTTTAAAATACTCTCTCACTATGTCAAGGTGGTATCATAAGGGCTTTTGAATATATTTCTTAATGGTTCATTTTTAATATTTTATGCTCCTTTACCATGCTTAACTCCCAAAGAATGTTTTGTATGTTTTGAAACAATTTAGTATTCAACATTAGAGATAGGATCCTCAGTTACAGATACTGTTAAATATTCATTAATGATATTTTTAGGGTATGAAAGGATATGGATATAAAAGTTGGACACATTTTAATGTATTCTTTTATTCTCAAAATACTCAATATTATTAATATGTTTGATTTATAAAATGCACTTAAATAATAAAAAAATTAAGAAGAAAATAAAATAAAATAAAATAAAATAAAATAGGGCCAGTGCGTGGCAGAAATGATGGGAAAAGAAGCAGAGTCTCAAACCCCAAATTTTGGCAAAGAGTCAAATGACCATAAAACAGATCTTCATGTAAGGTGCAGGGGAGTAGATGGGCACTGGGTATCTTCCACAGTACCTCTCCGCTTATTTTTTAAGACAAGTTATCTCACTGACTCAATGCTCACCAGTTAGCTAGACTTGCTGGCAAGCAAACCCTAGGGCTCCTCCTTTAACCCACCACAATGGGTGCTGAAAATCCAGACTCAGGTCCTCAGGCTTACACAGCAGACCCTTCACCAATTGAACTACAACCAAAAAGCTTCTTAGATGGAAATAATCTTTGAAAAATGTTCTTATAGCTATCTTCTCCATGTTTAAAAGCCATGAAAAGGGAACCAGGGCATCATTTCAAGATGCTAGCTTGCATGCATGCCTTCAGCATATGGCTGTTCCACACTTTTCAAAAGCGACTGGATCATTTGGTGACTGCTAGAGTGTGCCGGTGCTAAGGATGGAGAACTACAGTAAGAGAAATTCTATTCCTTCCTCACAGTCCTGGGACTTAACTGCTCCTGCTCTTGAAACTGCTGCTTCAGAGTCCCATGGCTAGTGGAATAGTTTCAATAAACAAGATCTTTAACTGGCTCAGGGGGTTGAGCACTTTTAGTAGATAAAGCCTTATACAAGGAAGGACCTCATTGGCCAAGGTTTGGATAGCCTTATACAAGGAAGGACCTCATTGGCCAAGGTTTGGATAGCTTCCTCCCATTTCTAATTTGCTGCCTCAGTTTCAATTGTGTGGAGGAAGAGGTGAAATTTCTCAGCTTCCTGCTCCAGATGACTGTTATATGCCTCCTCTGACCTTATGTTCAAATATCCCGTAGGCCAAAATTGACTCATCTTTCAATAAGTTGTCTGGTTGTGGCATTTCATCACAGCGACAATTAATAACTAGTACAGCCACCGACAGGTTCAGTAGTGTCCTTAGTTTCTCTAGCACATTGCTTTCACCCACCTTTAACTTTTAAGGAAAATTAAATACTGAATGTCATACGGCTTTAGTAGAGTACAGTGATATTTTCCGAATGCTCTGGATACTTTTCAAAGATGGTAACAACTTATATCTACCAAGTGCATTGCTATATCTAGGCTATTTACCTTCAAAAGAGTATATTACTTTGTACATTGCATTTGAAAAAAAAAATGATACTAAATACCTTTCCACAATTTCTTGTAAATCTGCTTGCTGCCTTCGTGTTCAAAGGTAGCATGCTGAGAATGATGGTTTCAATTCTCCTGGCCTTCTTCTCTCCTGCAGATGCATCTTATCATCCTCAGATACAGCATTCACATTCATCAGAGAACCATTTACATCCTCTGAGCAGGTCACCTGTATGATCTCCAACTCCTGTGGTTATGCAAAGGCACAGGAAGGACTCCAGTATTTTCCTTTCCATTTGCCTCAACTTCTCCAATTCTACCTCTTCCTGATCCCTACTTTAACTTACTCACATTGACAATCAAGTATCTGGAGCAGAAGAGAAATACCAGAAAGGGAGGCTTTTGATTTTTTTAAAGAATAAAAAGAAATCTTCTGTATGGTAAAGGTTTTAAGATATAAAGCAGATTCCTTTAGTCCAGGAACAAGAAGCAAAGTTAACTTTTCATCATCACATCGGCTAACAGGTATAGTGGAAAGGATTACCGTGTGCTGATTATTTCTAGATCATGTATCTCGCACAAACAAACCTGCAAGTTGTATATCATCTCACGAGGGATGATGAGACTGTCGAGACGTCCCCACTTCCGTGTCATGTGGCTGAGGCCCTGGAGGGCTTTGGGCACAGCTCCAGACCTGTTTTCATCAATGTCTGTGTAGTTCAGCATTTCTCACAGACTGTTACAGTTGGCGCTCCGTAGAGGCAGGAGCTGAACTTCCTACTGTCACTTCTTCCTAGATCTCCCCAAGGTTCTAGACCAGTGTGTGTGCGCATGTGCGTGTGCGTGTGTAATCCAGACATCCCAGTTGCTTACAGTATAGCTCAAGTAACGGTCTGGGGTGTAGCTCAATGATACATACAGCATTTCAAATCCCAAAAGCTGGTTTCATAGAAAATTCAGAGTAGAGGAAGGACAAAATACAAAATAAAAAGGAGACAATGTAGAGTACATTTGAGGAGTTTCAGAATTTGAAGAACATTCTGCTGTGGTGAGCAAACAGTGGCCCTGAAGAAGGCCCCGCCCCTAAGTCAATTTGAAATCTAAAGAAGAATGTATTGCCAAAGATCCTGTTTAAATGCAGTGTGTCCCCAGAGCTTGGTGCCTAGGAGAGATGTAATATATCCTGTTTTTTTGTTTTGTTTTGGTTTGGTTTGGTTTGGTTTTTCGAGACAGGGTTTCTCTGTGTAGCCCTGGCTGTCCTGGAACTCACTTTGTAGACCAGGCTGGCCTCGAACTCAGAAATTCGCCTGCCTCTGCCTCCCAAGTGCTGGGATTAAAGGCGTGCATATACCCTGTTTTTAAATGACTGAAAGGAAAGCTATAGGAGATCCAGCCTCCGCCTGCTGCTATAAGCTTCCTTTACCTAGTAGGCATTATCTCTGTAATATGTGATCTAAGGACCCCAAGGGGGACACTGTTGCCTTTTACACAGGAGCCAAGAGCTACATGAGCATCCTTCCTTTCCATACCTCCAGCCACACATCACATGGGCTTTTCTCAGAGCCCCACACTCACAGTCAGTATTGTCAAAGACAATAATAGCATCCTCCCAAAGGAAGCAAGTAACTTCCTCCACTGTAGGCCCTTCTCCAACAAGAATCATTAATTTCCAAGCATCTTCAAGTGATAACCTACACTGATCGCCACCAAGGGATTTGTTACCCTCAACTATTTAATTCTATTGCAGCCAATTGGCATTATGAAAAGTGCAGCTGCAGAAATGCCTGGCTTGGGTGGGGTGTCATTAATGATCCACACAGATGAATTACAAATTTTACCTTAAACCCAAAACCCATAAGGTCCCACATTTAGAATGTCAATAATCCCGAGCTAAAGTTAAAGCTGGAGGCATGCAATATCTAATGGATGGATTCTAAGCTTCCTCTGATGAATATGGAGATATGCATGTAAGTCCTCAACAGGGGAAAGCTCTGTGTTCCAACTGTGTGTAACCGGGGATCTCTGCCAGCTACACACACAATGGTTCCAGGTGCCTGGGGGGGAGCAAGGTGGTGAAGGGTGCTTCTTTTTTTTTCTTTTTCCAATATTTATTAGATATTTTCTTCATTTACATTTCAAATGCTATCTCGAAAGTCCCCTATACCCACCCCCACTCCCCGCCCTGCTCCCCTACCCACCAACTCCCACATCTTGGCCCTGGCGTTCCCCTGTACTGGGGCATGTAAAGTTTGCAAGACCAAGGAGCCTCTCTTCCCAATGATGGCCAACTAGGCCATCTTCTGCTACATATACACGAGCTCTGGGGTTACCAGTTAGTTCATATTGTTCTTCTACCTGTAGGGTTGGAGACCCCTTCAGCTCCTTGGGTACTTTCTCTAGCTCCTCCCTTCGCAACCCTGTCTTCCATCTAATTACTGACTGTGAGTATCCACTTCTATGTTTGCCAGGCACTGGCATAGCCTCACACAAGACAGCTATATCAGGGCCCTTTCAGCAATATCTTGCTGGCATATGCAATAGTGTCTGCTTTAGGTGGCTGATTATGGGATGGATCCCCGAGAAGGGTGCTTCTTGTTCACTGAGCTTGGCTTTTTCATCCCAGCAAAATGAATGCTAAAGTTTTAGTATGTTAGGTTGATTGCATCTTTTCAGTCTTGGACAGATGAAATTTATTAATGACAGAGGCAAACACTTTCGGAATCTATCAAAATTCTCACTTGTATTGAAAGGGTTTTTGGGGGGTTTATTTTTCGGTGGTTTTTTTTTTTTTTTTTTTTTTTAAGGCCTCTAAGGAAATGGTTTTCTGGTCTGAGGCAGCATTCTTTCTGAATTAGAAAAGAAGGCAAGGGGCAAAGAGTCAACCACATGCCAGCTTAACCATGCTGGGAGATATGCTAATTAGCAGACCTCACTGTTTGCAAAACCCCAGGCAGGGTCTCCTTTGTGAAGATAAAACTAATAAGCCCTAATATACTGTTCTTTTTATTAGAGCAGATAAGTCATACATAATTGTGGTACATACATCTATCTGTGCACTCATTCCTATCTCAGCAGCAAATGTAGTCAGTACAAGGGTATTTGATTAGGTTATCAGTCACGTTTAAGAAACAAATCTTATTCTTTAATATCATCTCCATTAATGACTCCAGCTGAAGAAGGAAGGACAATCAAACACAGGGAAACTCAGAGTTACAAAATACAGCCAAAGAATCCTTACAAAAAATACACATGTTTCAAGTGTGGAGAGCATATTTATGGAGCCTAAGGTATTGGTAACTGAGTTTAAAGGAGGCTTGGGATAACTTCATGATCTCTGGGTGTAAATCCTCTCAAAGTTTCAACTGCAAAGTTCTCTGAGCTTCACAGAGAAACCTGGAAAGAGATGGGATATTAGAAAATTGCCCGCTGCGCACAAACTCTTTCCAAAGGATACACACATAGCATTGAAATACATCCCCACACCTGTGACTATTCCATAGTTGAACCTACTGTATGACACTATACTTAACAAATACTTGAATATATACATGATACACACTATTTGAGACAAGGAACATTCAGCAATGATTATAATAAGTCTCTGCTCCCACAGATACAGGCTGCTCAACATCAAACCAGCAATAAATAAATGATCATATTATTTAGAAAGTTAACAACAACAAAAAAACAACACAAAAAACAAAAAGGAGTTAAACAAAATATAAAGTGAGCAGCTTTTGTCCTAGATGGTAAAATGTCACCTTCATCAGGTATGTTCCTTCCTACCAGGTCAGATGGAAAGAAACAATATAGGAAGATCTATAGAACCCACTGAGTGGTCCAGATTACATTGAGAGTAGTATCTCGGGCAACAGTTTTCTAAATGTGTAGTTTGTAACAACTCTGTTTGTAAATGGGAAATGGAGAAATTTAGTATATCAACTGCTATGTTCAGGTTTTCTAAAATGCCTTCAAAGACATCAGGAGAGCTGGGACCAGAAGAACCATTAAAACAATTCAGAGCACTGACTTGTGAGCTGGAAAGGACTGTGGCAGAGTGAGCAAGGGGAGGGCAACGTCAATGAGTTGGTGAGCCATTCAAACATCGATAGCTAGGACCATCCTGGGTCCCTCCTCCTATGACGGGATGTGTTTTCTTCAATATTAATATTCTACTTCACACCCTCTCCCAGAGCAGTGGCTCTCAACCTTCCTAATGCTTGTGACTCTCTATGGCAGTTGTTCATCTTGTGGTGACCCCCCCAACCTTCATTATTTTCATTACTACTTCATAACTCTAATTTAGCTACTATAATGAATTGTCACACTCTGATGGACAAGATATCTGATATGTGACCCCCGTGAAAGGCTTGTTAGATTTCCACCCCCAAGGGACCATTGCTACATCCATTCCAGTAGTGACTTGCATGACAGGCCTAGAAACCTGGACACAGTCCTGAGGCAAAAAGTTCATGGAAACTTAGTCTCCTGGAAATCTGACATTCCCATAGCTAGAAGGCCCCAGATTTGTCCCTGTGATAGTGTGGAGGGTCTTGCATGCTTTCTTACAGTATTTTACTGGATCAGAGTTAGAAATCTCATATGCAAGCATTTACCATGGCCTAGGAAGAAGGAAGGTTGTTGTCTAAGAAGGAACTAGAGTAAATACTTAGAACTATAGATAGCTGAGTCACTCCCATACACAGGAATTTACCATGGCCTAGGGGGAAGGTGGACTATACAATAGACTAGAATTGGAGCTATGGCAAGGGCATGAAGCCCTTGCCCCTAGTTTCTAAGATTAAGCTGACCTTAGGTGGGGCTGCTTTTGATCACGGTTAGTTCCCATTAGCTTTTAGTATGCATTCTTCTGTTTTTCTTGTAATAGTAATTTTGCATCAGATAACTTCAATGTACCTTGGATGGCCTTAATATATTACTTCTCTGTTTTCCATAATATATAAGACTGATGTTCACTTTGACAAAATTACATACAGTTACAGCACACACCCTTGTGTCCATGTCCCCTTCTCGAAACTCCCTGCCCCACCTGTAACTGGAACCCTGATTTCTCCCGTAGATTGAGGGGGGCTGACTGAGGCTAGTCCGCAGCAGATCATGACCCACAAGTTGAGAACCACTGTTCTAGAGGGGAGGAAAATAATAATTATTTGTTTGTTTGTTTGTTTGTTTATTGAAAATAACTTTTAAAATAAATATATACTTCAAATTTGCTCTGAAAAATTATACTAATCTCAGTTCTCTAAGGGAATCAACATTAAATACACTAGTTTAGCCAAATGATGAGCTCAATAATATAATCATAACTATGTGGTAATACTAAATTTATGAAATGATACACTATTACCTGCTGGAATCTAATATCTGTGAGAGAGTGGGGTATCTATGCATGTGTGATAGATTCCTGCACAGATTCTTGCACACGTGGAAACCAGGTGAGGATTTCAAGTGTCAGGCTTTTTGCTCTGCCACCTTCGGCCTTATTCTTTTCCGTCAGGATCTCTCACAGAACCTAAAGCTAGCCTGGTAGATATCAAACCCAGCAATCCTCCTATCTCCCTTCTGCATATCACTGATATTACAGATGCAAACATGCTAATTCTCATGTTTTTATGTGGATGGAAGATTCACAGTTGCACAGGAAGAGCTCTTATGAACTCTATCATCCTCAAGTCCTACAATATAATTTGATATCATCATTAATTAGCTCCCTATTGAGGGAGGTGGGAGCTCAAAGAAAAGCAGTAGGAAATATGAATTAGAATAATGCATATAATGACATATATGTGTAAACATGCTATAGTGTAACATTACTTTGTGTGCTAACTTTAAAAATTAATAAAAAATAAAGTATAAAAATATTCCTCATTGAAATCTAATGCTTGCACTGCTCTGCTGATACACTCTGTATGAGATTTGCTTTGTATTTCAAATAAACTACGTTAAAATGCCATCACAGCATAATTATAATAAATGATGATTCACAGTCATACATTTCTTTCCTGTTATTTACCCCCTTGTTTTTTCCAGCTTTAAATTTATTACTGACATTAATTAAAGCTAAAGTAGTCAAAACCCTGGGAACATCTGAAAAAAAAAAAAAGTTGTGTTTGTGTTTTTAGAACAGTTTTCTCTGAAAAAAAAAAAGTTTCAAAGTCTGAATGTGGCTGATTTCGTATAAGAATACAACCCAAACAACTGTTATTTTTCAAGCAACATTATTTTTCAAACAGACATCTAAAATGATGGGATAGCACAGCGGCTCAGTGGGTGAAGGTACCCACTGAGTTTTACCACGCAAAACTGGTACCCAGAGTTTAATCCTTGGAATCCACATAGAAGGAGAGAAGGTTCTCTGTGGGGCCCTGAAAGGCAGCCTGTTTTGGTTGAATGAGGCTTGCTCTAGAGACACAGTAGGAAATTCTACAAGGAACAGAACAGTGAGCCACGTCAGGTGCCTGACACCACAGAGCCCCCACCTCCATAATTCTGTGACTATAAGTCATGGAGACAATGTCCCAAGCTTCTAGCATTCTGGCTAGGCTCCACCCTCACAGTTACCTGACTATAGTCAGGTATGCTCCTCCCCACAGTTACCTGACAACAGCAAAGTAGCCCAGCCCACTATGAAAAGGTCTGCTTGGCCCCTCCTCCCTTTTTTTAATCTCTCACCTTTCTTACTCTTATCTTTAGCCTTCCTTCTCTCTCTCCCTTCCCTCCTCGCTCCACATGACCATGACCAGCCTCTCTTCCTCTTCCTACCTTCTCAATTTCTCCCTGCCTTTCTACAATAAAGCTCTAAAACTATAGGCTATCTCTGCTCATCAAGGCCTTGCTTAAAGGATGAGATAGACTTTCCTCTACAGAGCTGCATCGAACCTCCCAACAGAAGGCCTTCCTATGCTAGGACTCTCGCCCATATGGGAACCACCCAGCATCCCCTCTCTCCATGCCCGAGCTATCCCGGGGGCCCCCATTTTGTTCTCAGCTCTCAGCTTGTCTGAGGTGTCCAGCGGTGTCTGGATTGCCCAAACTGAGAACCTGTTATCTCTGGCCTCAGTGAGGCCCAGAGACCTCAAACTGCCCCTTGTCTACCACTACCCTCAGCAAGGTGGAGTTCCATGGCTTTCCACAGCCAGACACCCACCTAGGACCACGTGGAAAGCATGTGACAGTCCTCCCAAGTCTGCCCACCCAGAGCACTGGAACTCCAGCAGGATGCAGGTTTTCTCCCACTCCCTTTATTCCCGCATGCCCGCCACCCCACAGTACTCCACAGGATGTTTATTCCCACACACATCATACATACCCCTATCCCCACACATATACCTACCACACACACACACACACACACACACACACACACACACACATACACACACACACCAATAATATTTTTTAAGAAAGTGAGTTTGTGATCTTTATGATTGTACTATTTTTATATATGAAACATGGGGAGAGGGAAAGAGAGTTTGAAAGGACAGAACTAGGCATTTACAATGACAGACAACAGTAAAAATGTAAGCTCTCTGATATTGATGCTACAGTCTACACTAGCGAATTGTAACCATAGCCACTGAGAGCATCCTGCTGAGGACCAGCTTCTGAAACCCCAGCATCCACATAAAAACCCATGAGTGATGCAGCCCCTCTGTACTCCCAGTGTGCCTACAGCAGGGGGAAGGGATAGCTGAAGCAAACTCAGTTAGTTAGAATAGCAGGATTGATACACTCTGCATTGAAATGGGAGACCCTGCCTCAATATATAAGACAAGAGAGCTTTAATTAATGTTAGTAACAAACTTAAAGTTGGAAAATAAGAACAGAAGGAGACAAATGTACCAGGGCTGCTTGCTTGCTTGCTTGCTTGCTTGCTTGCTTGCTTGCTTGCTTGCTTTCAAGCTAGCCATCTCCATTCTTACACATCTCAAATCCTACCACCCTGGGAATGGTGCTACCCACAGTGCTCTGGGTCAATTAACAATGCTCCACACGTTGCCCAATGTCCAATCTGGTCTAGGTAACCTCTGACTGAAACTCCCTTCTCAGGGGATGATAAGTTGTGGTAAGATGGTATTTAACAGTAATCAGTACAATGGATATTTTTTTTTAAGTTCTACAAACATGCATATTTATTTGAATTGAAGTTCAAATCACTATGAAGTCTGTATCATTAAAGGTGATGGGAAAACAAACAGAGTCAACTAACGTGGGACCTTAGGGGCTCTCAGAGTCTGAACCACCAACCAAACATACATGGGCTGAGCCTAGGCCTCCCCACTTATATGTGGCAGATGTGAGGCTTGATCTTCATGTGGCTCTTGAAAAACTGGAGCAGAGGCTATCCCAAAAGCTGTTGCCTGTATGTGGGAAATGTTCCACTAGTTGGGCAGTCTTGTCTAGCCTCAGTGGGAGAGGAAGCCCCTAGCCAGGGGGGAGGGGAGGGTAGATACCCAGGGGGACCCCAACCTGTTCAGAGGAGAAGGGGATGGGGGAAGGTTTGTGGGAGTGGGTGACTGGGAGCGGGCAATGAGTGAGATGTAAACTAAATAAGTAAAAAAAAAAATGTAATTAAAAATAAAAAGATATCACTCTGGACTAATTGTACAAACCTATCATCATGCTGAAAACTAGCACTGATTAAATAAAGTCTCTTTTGATTGATTTTTTTAAAAAGATGACATTTATTTATTTCTAAGTTTATAAGTAAGCCTGTTACTTTTTAATTTATTTTTCATGCTCAGTTGGAGATGCTGTTGTGCTTTCTGCTACATTCTGAGATGTCTTCTACATTTCACCTGCATCCTCAACTTTTTTGGATTACATATCAGGGACTCCTCGTCTATTCTCTTCCCATAACTTTCTAAATTTATGGAGACAGAGAAATGATATCTTAAATATGTCTGTTTCAGTCTCCAAATGTTTAGCTCCTAGGAAGCCTCCAAATGTGTATTAAATGCAAAGAAAATTATCAAATTCTTTACTTTGAACCCCTAACAACATTTCTTTATTTCTTTTGACATATGCTGAAATCTAGTCCATCCCTAAGGTTAATAAATTTAATTTAAAAATCTGGCTCTTAGCTACTTTCACCTTCCCAGAGCATTTTCCAACTGCAGACATAATTCTCTTTAGAGCTGGGCTACGTAGATAAGTTCTAAGTTACATTAAGAAGACCAGCTCCTTTTTATAAAATGATCTTAGGAAATATAGAATAACATTCAACAGCAACTTTCCCTACCCTAACCCTCAAGAAATGACACGCATATTATAAATTTATTCTCTGAACACACTCTAGTCCCAGAGGAATAGTTGATTCCATATGCACACACCAAGAACCAGCCTTAACATTCCAGGAGATATAGACAGTTTCCAACCTTCAAGTTTCAACTTTATTAAGGCATAAAAGTGATGTATATTATGTAAAAACTATACTTTGAATTTAGAAAGTTGATCTTTCTTTCTCCAGGATACTGATAGGATGTAGACTCATGATGATAGGCTGTAGACACAAAACACACATTCTAATCAGGCATGAGATAATGAAGGTAAATAAATTATTCTCTACAGGAACAAGGTGTTCCTGAGCTCTGATATTCAATAGACTAGGCACAGTAAATGCATTTTTCATTCTATAGGGCTGGAAGAGGGCAAGCAAAATCTCAAATGGTGTCCATCAAATACATTAGTCACTTACTCATTGTCAGATCATTACTGGTCTGATAACAGACCATCATTATTGGTCTGTGCCTATTGTGATGTTGAATTTACGTGAACTTAACTGAGCCATAGGGCAACCAGGTACCTAGTTAAACATCTCTATGAATGTCTGTATAGGTTGTTTAATAAATAGGTTTGCATTTGAGTTAGAGGATTAAGTAAGCCTATCGACTTTCCTAATCAGAGTGTTCCTTTCTTCTCAAACACGTGACTGAAACAAAAGCACTGTAAGATTGCCATTCGCTGACCTTCCTGTTACTGGTTTTCTGTCCTCGGTCTATAATTCACACAGTTGGCTCTTCTGAGCATCCATCTTCCCATCACTGAGGATCTTGGAACTTCCTGGCCACTCTAAGCACATGGTCCAATTCCTTATAGTCAGTATCTCTCATTCTGTCTCCACAGAAACCTGAATTAACACATGACTACCATAAGCTTTATGAAGCTCTGAAGATGTCCTGTGGTTTCCTTGCCTTTTTACTGTGCTCTCAGCCTGATTGTGTGCTATGAATACCGTATAAATATACTGTTAACTAACTTCACAGAGAAACAGAATTCACTGTTACAACCCCTTACCGAGAAGATAATGTATCAGTATAAGTAATATTGATCGTCAAACTCATCAGAAGATGGGAAGGGAGCTTGTCTTTTCTCTCAGCAGAGCACAGCTGAGCCAATTCTTCTTAGGAGCATCCTTGGTGCTTTCAATTACCACAGAATTTCCTAAACGGTCAGAAAAGATACAGAGGAGCAAAAAAGGAGCGTTCCATTTGTCAAACCAAAGTAGAATGAAAATTAAAGAACAGGAACTTTGTGAAGCTTTTCATTCCTAATATAAAATTGCTGATGCCAAGAAATGCTTGCTGACAGGAGCCTGGTATAGCTGTCCTCTGAGAGGCTCTGCCAGCACCTGAGTAAGACAAATGCAGATACAGCCAACCATCAGACTGAGCCCGGGGATCACAATGGAAGAGTTAGGGGAAGGACTGAAGGAGCTTGAAGGGGATTGCGACCCAATAGGAAGAAAAACAATATCAACTAACTGGACTCCCCAGAGCTCCCAAGAACTAAACCACCAAACAAAGTATACATGGGTGGGTCCATGGCTCCATCAACATATGCAGCAGAGGATTGCCTTATCTGCCATCGATGGGAGGAGAAGGTCTTGGTCCTGTGAAGGCTTGGTGCCCCAGTGTAGGAGGATGCTAGAGGGGTGAGGCAGGAATAAGTGGGAGAACACCCTCTTAGAAGCATGGGGAGGAGGATGGGTTAGGGGGATTGAGGAGGGAAAACCAGGAAGGGGAATAACAGTTGAAACATAAATAAAATAACCAATAAAATTTTTCACTTAAAATATACATTTTATTTTTTCATTTGTGTGCATGTGTGTGTGTGTGTGAAAGAGAGAGAGAGAGAGAGAGAGAGAGAGAGAGAGCATGTGCATGTATCAAAATATATGTGTGAAAGTCAAAGGACAACATGCAAGATACTGTGGTTCTTTTCTTCCACTGTGTGGGTATCAGAAATAAAACTCAGGTAGTCAGGCTTGGCAGCAAATGTCTTTATGTACTGAGCCATTGCATCCATCTTTGCTGCTTTGTGGCTCATTTTCCGACACTTTATCCCATGAGTTTCCCTCCCTCACACTAGATAGGAGACTATCAAGGATAGAGGGGAAAGAGGAATTAGGAAAATCCATAAATCTAATTTATTTTCTTTTGTTTCTTTTTTGACCACAGCTACTAACAAAATGCAACCAACTTCCCTAAACAGGCAACAATCACATAGCACACCAATCAGGGCTCTAGCATTTTTATACCCTTTGAAAAGTTCTCAGAATTCCAAACATCACACAATTATAGAAACTATCTATAGCTGGCAAAAATGTGCCTCTGCTAGAGCACGAGGCAAATCATAGCCTTCTGCTTCAGTCAGTCCAAAGTCTCCCAACATCCTCACAAATGGGATTAAAACAAAGACACTTTCTCATAATCTTTCTGTGGTGTTTTTTCCTAAGAAACCAAAATTCAAAAATTGTCACAAGAAGCCATTTTCCATCTTTGTTCTTTTCTTTGTATGAGAACAATGAGGAGAGGAGGAAGCCAAGGACAGCCAGTGCAGTGGCGCCGTGGACCCATCCAGAAGATATTGCAGAGCTATAGGCCTTGGTCGAAAAAAAAAAAATCAAGATTTAGGAATGTTGATCTCTAAAGACAGCCTTGGCAAGGCAGCCTTAATACTTCTTTCTCTATAAATTTTAGAAGCCAGGTTACTCAGCCATAGCCATAGTCATTTTGCAGTAGAGTCTTTGGAATTCAAGGACAGATGCATAAATCCAATTAAAAACATTCCTTCCATTTGGGCAGACTAACCCACTGAGTAGGCACTGGGATAGATGACGCTTTTCCTGACTTTGGAAAAATAAAGATGATTTTCCATAAAATTAAGTTTAAAAATTGGTTCCCAAATCACCTTCAGGGAAAGCCTGACTTGACCTTGAGTAGGGTTCTACTTCCTCTTTCAAAAGCAATGTTGTTGAACTGTATAAACAATAAGTCACTGGGATCCCAAATTTAAAAGGAAGGAAACCTTGAAACATCCTGCTTCTTGGGGAAAAAAAATCAACCTGAAACCTAAATATAACCTGGAATTGGCACAGCAGATGAATACAGATTAAATCCCACCAATTCTCACTGTCCTTATCTATGGGGCAGTAAGTTCAGCTTTCTATGGCTGTATAAACAGACACTACTTGCCAGCCATTTAGTGATGCCCCATGTCAATGTCACATAAGTGAAACCAGTTGCCTTTTTGGGTTCTGTTTTTGTTCATTTTGTTATAAGGCCAACATTTAACATGGTTCTGAGTAAATTGAAATACCTAATTCCCACCAATTTTGACTAGTTCAGAAATATTTTCATTGAAAATGTGTTAAAACCCTCATTCTCAAAATCAGAGTTGACATAAAAATCCAGAGAATTGAAAAGGATTCAGTACTTCGTTCAAAGAACATAACTAATTAGT
Organism: Mus minutoides; assembly: GCA_902729485.2. Lineage (NCBI taxonomy): Eukaryota > Metazoa > Chordata > Mammalia > Rodentia > Muridae > Mus > Mus minutoides. The sequence goes on along the minus strand of LR751710.1, from coordinate 62,819 downwards.
GAAAGCTAATCTGCTATGCAAGATTAACAATCCATTTAATCCAAGAAGAAACACTAGAAGAAGGCTTTCTGCATAGATGTGCACAGGTTGAAATACATCCACACCAAAGTAATTCTCTGCTGAGTGGAAAGACTGAAGCACATAATTAGAGTTAGGAGTGAATATAGGCACTAAGTCATAAGAGGGAAACCTATATGTAATATAGGATGAAATCCCATACGGAGGAAATCCTACTCCTGTGGTGTCAGGGAATGGTCCCAAATGCAACATGATCACATTCCATATAAATGTACACAAAGCATCAAAGACATGAATAACTTCTGAGTGGTGACAAGCACAAATTAAAACTGCGCACAGAAAACAAAATCTTGAGCTTCAAAATTATTCTAGAGATGACGAGAGTAAGATACAAATTCAGAGATGAAATATTAGACAGATTAAAAATAATGAGTAGTCATTAAAAACAAAGCAGATGAACTCAACATGGCCACTGCACAGGGAGCTAGCAGAACACTCGCTTTTAATAGTATGATCATTTTCCACCAGCCTAATGGTGTATATCTTGAATGGGTCCTGCTACATTGCGTAGTCAAGGTCATTATGGTTAGAGTCAAATTAGTGGCATCATGGTTAGAGTCACAATAGTGGCATCATGGTTAGAGTCACAGTCGTTGGAAAGGTGCTTTATCTAAAACATGGAGTGAAGGGTTTTTCTGGCTCATACAAGGCGACATTGTTTCCAAAGGATGTGACTCTCTCACTCAAGGTGAAGGTGAGAAAGCCATAGATTACCTTTGCTATCCTCCAGCATCTTAGCCCCAAATGAAGGTATGTTGGAAGGGACAATGCAGGCATGTGACATGATGCATGTCTGTTATCTCACATCCATGGTCAGGATCTGAGGATCCCTGCAGTTCATTGTCCAGCTACTCTCTGGCTGAATTAACGAGCTCTATCTTCTGTGAGATGCCGTCCCCACACTAAAAATAAAATACAATGGAAACTGACTGGTGAAGACATCCAACATTGACTCCTGGCCTCCATCAGCACAAGTACATATGTGTGCATGCATCTGCTACAGTCATTCGTACACACAGACATGTACATACTCCACAAAGAGAGGAATAAACTATATTAATAAATAAATAATAAAATGACTTATAAATTTTCACAGCAGTGTTGTTAGTAGTAATTGAAAAATGAAAATAATACAACTATCCACAACTGACGAATCAACAGAAGGGATATGCTTTGCCCATACAATGGAATTTGCTCAGAGATTATAAGTAATGAAAAGCTGTCCCAGGTATAAATGGATCACCTTTAAACATGCAAAATGAAAGAAACTGTCACAGGAGGTCACACCCCCTACCTTAGCATTTATGTGACATGTTCAGACTAGGCAAACCTAAACAAACAGAAAATAAATGCATTTCCAGTTCCTGGAGATTGGGAAGCACAGTGAAAGCGGAAGCGACCGCTAGGGGGCCAAAAACGCTCTTTGAATGGGGTGATGAAAATGTTCTAAACTACCGTTGTGGCCATGGCTCCATAGTCCTACAAACATAACCAAACCCCTTGGATTACGCACTTTCAGTGAGTGAATTATGTGGTATATAAATTCTATCTCAACAAAGCTATGAATAGAACGATCGATACACTCCAGATTAGCGCAGCTGGCAGGCGCTTCTAGTTCCTTGCTCAGAACTGTTCCCACCACCACCACCACCGCATACCTCAACTTTCCCCTTTGGGAGATGTGGACATGGCAGTTCTACCAAAGGACGGAAATCTGTGAAAAATCAGCAGCCTTACTTCTAGAAGAACAGAACCAGGGTCTAGACAGGCGTCGCTCACTGTGCGTTATCATCCTACCCTGGGGTTTCACAGACTTCACACCATTGGCTTGTAGTCAGTGAATCTTTGTAATAAAGTACTGTTGTGTGTTGAAGTATAACATTTAGTATCATCTAGGACCAGGTGGCTCTAGCAGCGAATAGTCACCCTTCCTAAGTGTGGCAGTCATAGTACCTCCCTACCTTTCTTTAATGTCTCTGGAGAACAACACTGTCCCTGACTGAAAAATCCCTATTCCCGATTCATAACTCACACTGTACAAAACAACATACAGTGCCACGGAACCAAATGTAAGAGAAAAAAAATCATACAACTTCTAGAATGAAACAAGAAACAACAATCTTTCGGCCTGTAATTTAGGTGAGGGCTACTTTGCTATAATGCCAAAGAAAAGAGAAACTTTGAGGCACTTGGCTTCAGTAAAATGAAAAAGCGACTGCTTTTAAAGTCACTACTCAGAAAACGAAATGATCAGCCACGGCCAGGACAAAATCTTTACTAACAGTAGAGGTGAAAAAGATCCTATGTCGAAAATATGTAAAGAACCCATAAAACTCAATAATATGACAAACAACCTAAATTTTAAAAATGAGCAGAAGTTCTAGAGAGGACCTCTCCAAGGAAGATTTACAAACGCTAGTGAGTATACACAGTTCAATGTCATCAGTCATTAGCCAACAGCAAGTCAAAACCACAATGTGGCAAGGCATGGTAGCATATGCTTAAAATCCCCGCACTAGGTGACTTAAGGCTACAAGTTAGAGAATAGCCTGTAGATTCGAATGAAACTCTGTCTCAAGGGGGACAAACTAATAGAAACAATCTTCAAAGGGATTCTGCTGTGAGCAGAATAGAGTGGCTTTAAATGTCCAACTATGGAAGACAGCTGTTGGTGTGGATGTAGAGAATAACAAGTGTGCACTGCCTTGGAAATCGACAACGATGAAACTGTTCTGGGAATAGCTTGGCTCCACCTTTCATAATAACATGGAAACCTACTTTATAACCTGGAAAACTCATATATAGAAATTGACCAGGGAGATAATGCTGATGTACTCCCATGCAGAGATCTGTAACTAGATAGTCGTGGAAACATTATATGTTATAGGCAAAAACTGATGCCAGTCCAAATGTCCACCAGGTCATAAACAATATAAACAGAACATGGTATGTCCATATAGTGAAATAGTATTTAATGATAAATTAAATAAAGCACTGGTGCTTGTTTGAAAAAAAAAATCAATGAACCTTAGTGAGATTTTGCTAAGTGGAAGGAAATGGGTATGAAAGAATTTTCTAGAATAGAAAGAGTTCTAAAACAGGATTGTGATAATGATTGCATTATTCCATGAATGTGTTAAAAAATATTGAGCTGGACATTTAAAATGGATTAATCTGCATACAGAACTTACCAAGAACTCATCAAGCAATGGAGCATTCTATAAAAACAGGATTGCTGCAGCTGGCTAATGGAGATCACTCTGCTACCCCTTTTATGGTAGGATTCCCCAACTGTATCTGTAGTTTCTCTTTCCACCATGTGAGTTACTTAGTTACCAACCCGCACACCATGTATGGCTCAGTGATGCTTCTACTGACTACTGTTGGAAAGTCAATAGCAACCACATGCTATGCCACAAAGCTGATTAGCCATCACCTCATCACCTCATGGCATTCCTTAAGCACTGCGCCATCACAAGAAGAGAGAGAGTACCATAGGATGAGAGAGGGAGAGAGAGAGAGAGAGATAGAGAGAGAGAGAGAGAGAGGTTGGAAATGCCCATTGCCCTTTTTCTTTATTGCTCTTCCTTCTCTATGCCTAATCAGTAGATTAAAATTGGGAGCTGAAGAGATAAGTCCATAAGTAAAGTGCTTGCTGTAAAAACATGAAGACCTCAGTATGATCCCTGTATGTACATAGAAAATCAAGCATGGTGGTATGCTTCTAGGCCTGTTCTGGAGAAGCAGAGATAGGAGGATCTGTGGAGTTCACTAGCTAGGCAGCCTAGCCCTAGTTGCAATGTGGACTCCCCTGATGAATGATAACTAAGGCTGAACTCCTGCCTCCACACACACACAAGCACCTGAAGATGTAAACACATACACACACCAAGCACATGCAACTACATAGAAATTTTAAAATATTTATTTATTTATTTATTTATTATTTATTTATTTATTTATTGAAATTTACCACAAGATTTTGCACATGGAAGGAGACAGAAAACAGTTTTCAGGGTTTAGCAGCGGGTGGGTAAGGTTTCAATCCTCTCGTGAGCATCTTTGAATACAGTCCTTGTGGATGATGGGGGCCTAATCTAGTTCTATTTACATTTAAAATTAGAAATACCAGTCCACTCAGGTACCTCTATGCCTCATACCCCAGTATAGCCCTCCCAACAGATTTGGGAAACTGATTTATAAAAAGACTAAAAATTGCTCGATTTTCCTAAACATTTTGATGACTGCAAGATAATTTACATAATATGATATTAAGGACAGCAGAGCTTCCTCAGGAAATCTTAAATCCTCCTAATAGAGGAATCTTGGCAGGTTCTCCCTTGCAAACGCCTGCCAAACAGGAGCTGAGAGTTATTTAAAATTCCCTCACCAGGCTGAAGTTGTGGCCAACAGCTTCAGCGTTTTAACACTCTCTTCTGCTAACTAGACTCAACACTTCCCCCCAAAAAAGTCTCGCTTTCTTTTTTCTGTTTTCTTTTTTTGTTTCCTGAGAGTTGACATTCTCTGGAGTTTTGCGTTTAACATGATTCTAACTTTTCTTGAGAAAGACTAACATCAGGTAGAGACTACATATGTGAATGCAGACCTGGTTTTGGCCAAGGTCCAAAACCTCTGAGTTGTCTGACCTTCAGCAGAGCACTTTTTTCTTCATCTACAACACAGTAAAAATTGAACCTGGTGGTGCTTGGCTGTTGAATGATTGAGTCACCTATGTGACGTAAGTAGCTACCAACCCAACAAACAGAATCTCCATAACACAGCAGCATTGCTCATTGCAGCCATCTTAAAGGGAGACTTTTATTTCATAATAAAATGGAGCACATTTGTGATTTTTTTGAGACAACCCCAGTTGCCTTTGAACTTGTGATTCTCTTGCCTCAGCTATGAAGTATGACCCTTGGTAGGTTCTGCACCCCTGTACCTTGCATGTTTGTACAATATTGTTACAGCATGTGAGACATATTTCAAACCCAAATTTGCTGACGGGAAAAATAGAATCTGATAGAACTCTTGATCCTTATAGTAAGCTTAGCAAAAATAATTGTGTGCCCTTTTATTTTTATCATATATTAATAAATTAATGTATACTGTAAGAGTACAAATTCATGTTATAATTTTAATATACTGTAGAATGACTAAACCAACTATTATATACAATTAACTTAACTATTTAACTCTTTAACATAATATTTTATTTAATCTTTGAAAAGTATTGCATTTAAATAATATAATTTGTTATATCAATCTACCATTACCTGCCTCCAACTCAACTCTGGCAGCTATGCTTCATCCTATCTCCCTCCTGATTCCTGACTTCTCTTTCACTACTAGTAACCTCTTGAGTTTAATTAGCTCTTAACTTATTTTATCAAGACTGAATTTTCCTATGTAGTTCAGGCTGGCCTTGAACTCAGAATTCTCCTGTGTTAGCCTCCCAAGTGCAGGCTGGCCTTGAACTCAGAATTCTCCTGTGTTAGCCTCCCAAGTGCTCGGCATACAGGTGTGATCCACTATGCCAAGCAAATATTTAACATGTTTTGCAATGGGAACACTTACGTTGTACTCTCTTGGTATACTGAAATTTGTAATACTCAGTTATTAGCTACATTTACCATTGTGTGATAGATCATCAAAAAAACAAACAGATAAAAAGAAAATCAGGCTTAGTTATCCTTTATAATTGAATCATTTTATATATCCTCACTCTCCACCAAATAGTAATCCATAGAAAACTCATAGTAGCCCACCCACAAGCCCATAATACTTTAACCTCAAGCATCTAGTATGCCATCATTAGACATTAATTATTATTGCACTCTGCCTTTGTGAATTCAGTTGTTTAATTCTATAAATCAATGAAAATATACAGCATTTACCTTTTTGTATCTGCCTAATTCCACTTAGCATACTCTTCTCCAATTTTATCCATGTTTTGACAGATGATAAAACTTCTCTTTTTAAGTTTGTCTCAGTGTGTGTGGTGTGTGTGTGTGTGTGTGTGTGTGTGTGTGTGTGTGTGTGTGTTCCTTAGATGATCCCGTAATTTGACTATTATGAACAAAAACGGTGAGAATCAAGATATCTCTTCAAAATCAGCAAGTGGGGTCTGGGGGTAGTACAGTAATTTTTTGTAGTCTTTAAGGAACATTTAGACTGTTTCCTGCCTCCTCCTCTACTCCTTTCATGTACATGAATTCCAGTGTGACAATGGCCTTGTCCTATACCTCACATCACCAGAGTCTAGAACTGTGAGTGACACAGAAAGCTCCCACAAACTAATAGTCCACTGCATACTTGATTGGATGAATAAATACAATCTGAGCTATTAAGTTAAAGCTTGTACAATTTACTTGCCTCAAATTTATTTCTTTTGTAACAGGGAAATCTGTCAGAAATGCCTAGAAACAAAAGATGTCTTCACAAGGTATCTATTTCCAATGTATAATTTAATGGTAACATCATAAGAAAAATAATTGCAAAGTTGATAAATCTCTTACCTCCAGCAGTCCTTATCTTTTGCATAGTATAATCTGAGGATGGCAGCAGTGAGGAAAGGGTCTATATAGTAAATTGGATGTTGGTTCCCTAGTTTACTAAATTTAGTGGGTTAATCTACTTACAGAATGACTAATAAGAAGAATTCAGAAAGACTCTAAACTAGAAAGTAGGAATTCACAATTTGTCTACAAACTCTAGAAAAAAAAAAAAGAACACAGCTGGCTCAGGTGGTTAATAAGGTAGAAATCAAACTCTTCCTAATACTTCCTTGTTACCTTGGAACAAAGAAAACTGATTATTTAATGTTCCCATTTACCCCACACCCCTGCGGATAACCCATGGCAACTGAACAAATCAAGCAGATATGAGTGAGAGACCAAATATTTTGAGTTCAGACTCCATCTTAAAGAATTTGTCCTGTATTTTCAGTTACTTTTTTAAAAATATTTTTTATTTATTTAATATATATGTCAAGTACACTGTGGCTATCTTCAGACACACCAGGAGAGGGCATCTGATCCCATTACAAATGGTTGTGAGCCACCATTCCCAACACTCAGGAGGAAGAGGCAGGCAGATTTCTGAGTTCGAGGCTAGCCTGGTCTACAGAGTGAGTTCCAGGACAGCCAGGGTGACACAGAGAAACCCTGTCTTGAAAAAAAACAAAAAACAAACAAACAAAAAAGAACCTGTCCTAAGGTTGAACACACAAACTAACAGGCTGGTACCTAGCACCAGTTTCCAGGCTACCCACCAACAAGACCTATGTCTACCAGTTTCCAGGTTACTTCCTGTGAGAACTAAAAAGGGGCAAGGGAAAGTGGGGGAGGATAGCCCATGTTGGGCCAGAGTTCCACCTATGCTCTGGGCAGGCAAATGCAGGAGGGCTGCTGGACACTTTCCACTCTGCCCCAGGTGGGCATCTAAGCCACTGACCCCACTCAATGGGGGCTGGACAAAGGGTAGCTACCAAAACCACGGGACCCCTGAGGTGACATCCTGTAGCCCCGGGGTTGCGGGATAGAGGGCTGAGGGAGAGAGGTTCCCATACAGACAAGAGTCTGCCCAGCAGGCCTTGAGTCCAGGATATAGTCTATGGTTTTAGAGCTTTATTGTAGAAAGGTGGGAGAAAGAGAGAAGGTAAAAGAGAGAGGGAGGGCCATGGCCAAGAGGAGAGAAGGGGAAAAGAGAGAGAGAAGAAAGGCTAAAGAGTAAGAAAGAGAATGAGAGGAGAGCATGAGGAGAGAGGAGAGGAGAGCATGAGGAGAGAGGAGAGGAGAGCATGAGGAGAGAAGAGAAGAGAGGAGAGGAGAGGAGAGGAGAGGAGAGGAGAGGAGAGTAAGAGAGCAAGAGAGTGAGGTGGGGCCAAGCAGCCCCTCTTATTGTGTTCTGCTATCTTTGCTGTTGCAAGGTAACTGGGGAGGAGTTTAGCCTGAATGTCAGAAGCTTGGGACATTGCCAACGTGACTACTAACCATGCTTCTCTTGTGGGACTGAGGAGGCAGTAACTTCAACTTCGACAGGAGCCAGAGTTCCAGGAGCATGAGAGAACTCCTTCTGTCCCATGTAGGTGAATTATTACCACTGGGTTCCAGGGTTCCACACCTCAGCCCACTGGAGACCGGACTATCTGTGTATAGCCCAATGCCCAACAACTGAATGAAACCTTGAGTCTATCACTAGTCTCCAGGTTATTCCCCAGCAAATCTGTATGCTCAGGTTACAAGCCAACCTCTGGCACTTCACTTTCTAACAACCATTAACCATTAACCAGGAGGAAAACAGAAGTTAAGTTAATGCTTTGGCTCCCAGCACCATCAATTATGCTAAAGGCCATAATGGCCCCTCAAGCAGATGTGTACCAGGCTAGCTATCCCCTTCTTTCCTCTATAAATATGTGCTAAAACTGAGCTCTGGCCTCCCTCCACCTTCCAGCAGTGTCAGAGTTGGGGGGAGCCCAAGCTTGAGCTTGAATAAAGAGACCCTAATGTGATTGCATCGAAATCAGCTCCTTGGTGGTCTTTTGCTGCTCATGAACATTTCCTGGCCCAACATGAGAAAACAGCTATCAGAGCACATGTCAGACTGAATAAAATTTGAAACACACCTTTACCATTTGGGTAAAAGTAACTGCCTCAGTGGTCCTACTGATCACTGTGCCTCTGACTTCCAACACTTGCTCATCCAGGCCAACATGGCAAGCCACCAAAGATGCTAGACTCCTACAGTCTACACAAGACAGTTGCCAAGAGTCACACACACTTGACTCATGTGAACTTGCTTACAACAACGTCCTCTCACTACCAACTACACAAGTTCAGAAGAAACTGATGGGCTAAAGACAAGAAGTTAAGCTGAAAAATCTAGAAGGAAGGTAATTCAATAACCGATCATTCTTTGATCCACTCTTCTTGCCCAGCATATATGTGCAGTTGCCAAACATGGTCAAATTAGAAAGACAAGCCACAACCTTGATGAGTCAGTCAAGACTGGAATTTTTTAGTGAGAATTTTTAATGGCTCAGTATTAGCATGTTCCTAAAATATTCCCGCAGAGCTCAGACATGCCGGCTTTCCTACTGTGAAATGTAAGGAGGTATTATTCCACCTCAACTCGATAGGAGTTTCACTGGATCGTGGAAAGAAGTAAATAATATACTACACTTGAACTCTAAACACTCATTTATAAGCCCAAGTTTCAACAAGACACACTTTCAGAAAATCATAACACAGATGTTACTGTGAATCCCTCTGAGGGACTTGGCAAGGAAGAGCTTCATTCTAGCCTTGGCAGCAAGGGTGCAGGGACCACTCTTGCAATCTAGAATTCACCCATTCTACCAGACTACCCATCATGTTATCTGTTTGCTCTGGCTGTATCAGGGAGCACAGAAGACTATCCTCTTGTGAATACAAAAAACACCTGACCTCCCTGACAAATCTTGACAACACCCCTACAAAAAGCAGCCAGCATTATCAATATGTGCAGTTCCACATTTGTCATTGTGTATACTGGGTTTAAACCAGCAAAGAGAAAAGCCAGAGGATGCTTGACTCTTGTCATCGTGTATTCTGAGTTTAAACCAACAAAGAGCAAATATGGTCATTAACTGTAATGGAGGCAAGTAGTCTCAACCCAAAAGCTAAAAAGGGGACCTTATGTGGAAATACAGTCTTTAAAACTGTTAACTGTGAGAATGAGATCACACTGGATTAGGGCAAGAGAGATGAATCTACTACCTACTGATGTCTGTAAATAAGAAGACATAGTCAGAAGAGTGTTGGTAGAGAATGCTTCAGGGACAGGTGGCATCTACTCGAAACCAGGAAAAAGGAAGGCAAGGAGGCTTTTCTCAAGAGCCTGTGTGGATCAGGCACAACTCTGCCAACATGCTCTCTGGATGTCTAAAAGACTTGGTCCTTCAGAAATGTTAAAGGATGGGTTTCTTGCATTTTGAACTATTCATATGTAGTATGTTTACTTGCACATATCAACCAGCACAGAAGATTCTATATAAGTCCCTTGGTTTATGTGGAATGCTTGCATAAGAATTAAGTTTGCAGAAGGAATCAAAAATAAAGCAAAGACTGAAGGAAAGGCCAACCAGTGACTGGCCCAACTTGGGATCGATCCCATGAGCAGCCACCAAACCTTGACACTATTACTGATGCTAGGTTGTACTTGCGTAGGAGCCTAGCATGGCTGTCCTCTGAGAGTCTCGACAACTGAGACAGATTCAGAAACCTACAGCCAATCATTGGATTGAGGCATTGCATAGTGTCATGTTGGAGAAAACAAGGCAGGCAGCAGATACATCTTCATATGGGTATGGAGGAATGATGTGGCTGGTCACAAGTTAGATGACATATTGGAAGGAGCTACCATTCACTATAGACATCATGTTGTCCCTAACATGATGGAGCAAACTCTCTTCAACTGGACAATACAGACAACCAATCATCTTCCCAAAGATAATTTGTTTTGAAATTGTCAGAAAGCATCACAGAGATTTTTCTGAGCTGAAGACAGTAATATGTTGTGCCCCAAGAGGCTCCACCCAGAAGCTGACTCAGACAGATGCAGACACCCATAGCAAGCAATGGATGAAGCTTGGGGACTCTTATCGAAGAATAGGAGAAAGAATTGCAGGCCCCGAAGGAAATAGGAACTCCACAGGAAGACCAACAGAGTCAACTAACCTGGACCCTTGGGGATCTCAAAATCTGAACCATCAACCAAAGAACATACAGAGGCTGGACCTAGGCCTCCCACACCTACGTAACAGATGTGCAACTTGGTCTTCATGAGGGTACCAAACAACTGGAGAGATTGCTATCCCAAAAATTGTTGCCTGTACATGGAATATGTTCTTGTAGCCAGCTGGACTGCTTTGCCTGGCCCCAGTGAGAGAGGGAGCTCTGAGAGGCAGTGTGGGTCCAAGGAGTCAGACCTGGAGATTGCTCCTCCTTGAAAGTTCCCAGGTGTTATTTTGTCAGTGATCCAGAAAGGGAAGAGTTAACCAGAATTAAAAGAATTGCACTTTAAACATTCTCAAAATAAGGTGGAAAAACTACTTAAGAGAAATATAATTAAGTAAATGTGTGACTTTGTTTACATATAAATTAGACATTGTGAAATTGAGCCCTGCTGGCCAAAGGGTAAAGTGTTTGCATCCAATTTATAACTAGCAGTGGTCAGCAAACAAGAAAAAAATCAAAGAAAAAAGATCAGTCTTCAAGACCATCCTTACCCAGGGCAGTTGTTGCCTCAGTAATGGCTGTGAGGCCTGGCTTCTTGTTTGAGCACCCTGAACACAGCCATGGGTTTCAAAAGTCATTTTAGCCATGAAAGACAGTCATGGCTTATTCTGATGTTGGTGTCTCACAAAGAAAGAAAGGGAGAATTATCTTGTTTTTATTCATGCCTGGCTTTTTTAAATGCTAGAGTACAGAATGCAGCTTTCAAGGGGAAAGCATAACAAAGAAAAAGAGTCAATAGAAAGAACCAACTAATGGCTAACCATCTGTAAAGGTTTGGCCATACAATACTCAGCAGCAGGAAGGGAAGGGAAGGGAAGGGAAGGGAAGGGAAGG